>OY986048.1:54833953-55309401 GCA_963920205.1 Stenodema calcarata | reverse complement strand
TGTTCGCGTTTGAACAGTAGGGTTATACTACTGATCAGAACAAAATGACAATGTTGGGAAAACCTAAAACAAAAATTTTTAATTTCTAATTATAGCAACGAAAGTGATCAAGTGTGTTATGTCCTTTATCCATATCCTACTCACGCCTGTTAACTGTATCGACTCATGCGAAGTTGTGTTCCCAGTCTTTACTCTTCTCCCCTTGCGGGTTAAATATGAGTATCACGAGAAAATAGAGCGTTACATAGGAAATTCCCGTATATGCATGCAAGGGAATTCAATCACATTCAAATTGATTTGGAACCATCGGGGACCCAAACTGGTCCGTGATAATGTTCAAGAAAACCAGTTGAATTGGTCAGAAGTTTCATTTCTGTGGAAGCCCTGACCCAATATTACTCTCAAAATAAAATTCTTAAGATACCATCAGGGATCTATTCTCAACAATCTCCCTAAATTCACGCTGACTATAAATATATATCATATTCACACACATTTAATTTTCTTACATCCACCGACTCGTTCCTTAAGTCAGAGTTTGAGAATGAACTCTTCTGCCAAAAAAAGTGTGGGAGTTGTCATCTAACAACCGAACCAAACTTGGATGTTAACCGTATTCAAGACTTTACTTCCAGCCTAAATTATGAATTTCTCGGGCATAAACTATTCAGTGTCCTGAGGGGATTCAGAGGGAGTCTGGGTTCCAGCTACCTCCCCATTTCCTCACATCGGTCACATCGGTACTTAGTTTTGTACGTCTCACTGTATTTCTGCATATGCCGATAGCGCAGGTGTCCGTCAATTGACGCTGGTCCTTATCAATTAATTGAAATACCGGCGACCGAAAGGCTGTGTTCAATCATTTTGGCGTGATTGAGTGATCGTATTATTGCTTCAATTTATTATCGGTTCTGGAGGGAGCCTACTATCAACTCTTCATCCTTCGCTGTGTTGAGAGGGGAATTGCATGAGAGAACCAGCGGGACTTAACCTGCGAAATCTTCCAGTTCTCATACGTTGCGCCAATTCGAAAAACAAGGTTGCTCAATATTTTCAATGGAAATTATATTCGCTAGAAAGTTTCTTTGGAAATCCCATGAGAATTGGTCGAACAGAACCGTGCAACTGGCGTGATAAGAGGTCGTTGCGGGGTTCGTCCAGTTCCCTAATTTCCCTCACCACACCCCATCATGCAATTGGTGAGCAGATGGGGGTTTGTTACTCTCCGGAACTGAGGACCTAGGAACGCTGTAGCGTTTCGCCCAGCCAAGCAAACACGTTGAGAAAAACGAAAGGTACCAAGTGTATGTTTAGCGGACGTCACGAATCGCGTTGTTCAGGTATCCATAATATGGATACCTGAATAACGCATATTATCTCGGCTCCTCTGTGCCCATCATCTTGAATAACGGTGTGGATCTTCTTGATGTAGGTAATAGAAAGCCCTGAATGTTTCAAGTCGGTAGGTCGAAATGGAGTCGAATCATATAACTTCAAAAACCCCTTACCATGTGTTTCTCCATGTACAGTTAGGCAAGGCTACAGCCCCTTCACCGTCACTAATTCACTAATTGACTTGCAATTTTGTACAGAGGGTTTGTTTCAACTTTAGCCAGTGCTAGTTGGAAGATTCAACCCATTATCGCAACCCAGGAAAATTTTAGGAACTAAAAATTGAAATTTAGGCTAATTTTGTCCACTTTGACGGGTCCACAGCCTGGGTAACTGGATCAACCTATCTAAAAGTTTGCTTAAATCTTTCAAATGGCTCAGGGTCATGTTAATTATTTTAGAAGTGTTATCCTTGTGGGACAGTTCTGTTGGGGAAAAGCCGGGAGTGGTGAGGGCTGGGCCAGTGTACTTCTGTGAGGAGCACGAGTGAAGGTGTACAAGCTGGAAATGCACGTGGACACATACCTTACTAAATACCACTGTAGGTGGGCTTAATTATTTTGCTACTGATATTAATTATTTGATGCTACTATCTTCTTAAAGGGAACTGAAATCGATCACACCTCTCAGATCTTTTCAACTTCAACAACAAAAACTATGCAAATTCTTGACACAACGGTTTATCTTTTTTGTACAGATCACCCTTCTGTCTAGGTCACTGAATGATAGATTAATTATTATTATGAATTATCTTTAATTATTAATAGTTTTATCAAGTAGTGTAAATTATTAATATTCATTGTTCGTTATTAATAATTTTTATGCTTCATTATTAATAATTATTAGGTACCTTTAAATATTATTTATTAACTCGATATTTGAAAACCATGTGCTGTTTGAATTAGCTGGGCCAGTTTGAAAATGGACCCGACAGGCTGCCTCTCGCTTCACTCTCATGTTGACGATTTTCGATCTGCTCCAACTTTGAGCCGTCATTGTGAACGAACGGCTGGTCGTACAAAGCTGTGGATGGTCTTAAAAAATTCTCAAAAATAAACTCTATCTAAATGTGAAATGAAAAATATACCGTTTCATCTGAATTTTTCGAGTTTTGAAATCAACGCTAACTGGGCAAAATGCCGCGGACGGCGTACGGCAGACGGACGGATTTTTTTTATTCAATTTTCTGAATCTACGTATCCTGAAACGTAAACCAACAAATTTTGAGGGGGGGGGGGGGGTTGAAACATTTTTTTCTTTGGTCGATTCCAATGGTTCATTATCGAAGATAATAAACCAAAAGATAAGATATGTACCCCAAAAAACACTCCGTGAAAAAGTTATGATATCCACTTTCCCTGCCCGCCTGCCCTTTTCCTTCCAACTAAAGAGGTGTCCCAACCACTTTATAAGTACCGTACCCGTTTCAAAATCTCCCCTTGACGTCATGGTAAGACGTTTTAATTACTAGGTTTTCATAACATTATCAACTGCTTGTTGAAGTAATAAAAATGTCTCGCCATGGCGCCAAAAGAAGATTTCAAAACGGGTACGGTGCTTGTGAAGTGGTTAGGGCGGGAAATTTGGATATCTTAACGTGTACCGGCCGCTGTAGAATGATACTCGTATTTACGAGGCGGTTTTCAGACGGAGTGGTTTTTGGGGGATAATAATAAAGCTCCAGCAAATCGGTATGGGTCCATCAAAGTGGACCTACGTCACCGCCATAACCAGAGTCGGATGATGAAAATCATCAGCCCGCATGTACACTCGCAGGAAGACGAAGTGGTCAAGTCCTCCAGCGGTTCAGTTCAACGCATAGGCTGAGTTGGATGGTAATCGCTGCAATTTTCCTGATGTCTACATCCATTTGGCGCAGGGTCGCCAGTTCGGTACCCTCCAGCACTACTACGAATCGGATGCGGTATAGCACAATCCCTAAGCGTCTCCAATTTTTTTAAGGGCTTGAAGAGACAGTTAGGGCTCCTAAATATTTCGATGTTTCTAAGAAATTGGGGTTCGTGAGATGATGTGTTGAGGGTGCTACGACTAGGGCCGTGTAGGTATTGAAGAACGCTAGGTTATGGTATGACAATAAATTACTTAGTTGGCAGGAGGGCGTCGTCCCGAATGTCTGGTGTCAGCCTGAGGGTCGTGACAGTTCTCTTCTTGCGCTGCTAGGTACACACCGGTGAAGAGCGGGAGTGGAAAGCCAACCCCTTTCAGCTGACATCCACGATGGAAGGACCCCGGTATCGACCGTTTCCCACCAAGAAAAGAGTCTCCGTCCGTCCCTTCAGGACTAGCGACGAAGTGGGAGGTGTCCTTCAGGATCTCCTTCCCGAGGTGTCCTTCGCCTGCATTACCAATGGGAAGGCAAGCGGTGGGCCGACGGAAAACTTTCTTCTTTGACTTCCTCGGCTCATCTGGAAATCAGCGCTGGCGTCTTTGAAGCTCCCTACGGCCATTTGACACATTTGGGTTAGTAAACACATCGAAGATAACAGCGTGCTGGCGAGGAGATCGGATACCACGGCCAAGTGCTGAGATGACCCGTCATACGCCACAAATTAAATGGCCCTTCCACCGACCCACCAAACACCAACTAAGTTACTCTCTGAAACTAATTGTGAAAATACTGGTTATAATTTACCAATTATAATTACTAACTATCATTTAACTACACTGGAGACCAAAAAAACCGGCGCAGTTGAATTGTTGTCAAGTTTAAGAATTGTTGTCAAGTCAAGTTTAAATCGATAACAGTTGGGTTTGAGTCAATAGTAAGGTCAATAACAAGGTTAAGAGAGATTACGTCCATCCCTGTTTTTCCTTAACTATCCAGTTTTTTTTCCTGTAATGCTCTCTTGATTTCTCGATAGAAGCCTACAGAAGCCTGCTGATGTTAATCTTCACTCCATAGTCCGTGCTTTAGGTCCTCTACTCACCCCAGCACACCGAACGGCTCGCCTTCAATTTGCTGGAGATCACGCTGCTTGGACTGAGCTGCTTGGGTTTGCAGCAGGATCCGTCGCCCTTGGACGCCCTGATGCCGGCCTTCTGGTGTAGCTACCAGTTTCACGGTTTCCTGTAGGTTTCTATCGTGAATTCATAAGAGCATTACAGGAAAAAACTGGATAGTTAAGGAAAAACAGGGATGGACCTCTGCACGTAATCTCTGTTAACCTTGTTATTGACCTTACTATTGACTCTAATCCAACTGTTATCGATTTAAACTTGACTCTTCGACAACAATTCAACTGCGCCGGTTTTTTTGGTTTCCAGTGTATTACGGTATTTACATATTCTGCGTTTGAGAGGGAGGATCCGGTAGACTGATGAAGACGAACGACTAGCTCCTGATCAGCTGAGTACGCTCTGGAGATAATTTATTTTGTAATCAACCTACGAAGCTGAAATTTGAAAGAGAGGATCCGGTAGACTGATAAAGACGAACGTTTTTAATTCACCACAAAACTAAAGATAAAATTGAATGAGGGAGTAATTGGGCAGGAGCCCTTTTGCCATGTCGGCTACTCTGATGCAAAGATTTTTTCATTTTCAAAATGTGCTATTCGTCCATGGAGTCTAGGTAAGTGGTGTCTGAAAAAATTCAGACTAGTTCATATTTGAGTGTAGTACACAAGTCGAAGCTTGTTATCAGAACGTGTATTGGTAATGGCTTGATTACCCGTTAAACTAAGGCGAAACGCAGGCGAGTTTGTGTTATTATACACGAAATAATTCAAAACGAAAGGTTAAATTGACAAAACAAACCTGAAGAAACGGTTGATGGAAAATTCGTGTTACTCCTTGCATTTACAATTGGAATGACTCGGTAATCCACGGGAAAATTTTGGTCCCTAGAACTAAGAGTAAGTATTAAGAATCCCCCAAAAAACACTCCGTGTAAAAATCACCCCGCCTCGCAAACATCATTCTTCAGAGGCCGGAAAAAGTTATGATATCCACTTTCCCCGCCCACCCTTTTCCTCATTAAGGAGCTAAGTATAATGAAAAGCTTAACCACTTCACAAGCACCGTACCCCTTTCGAAATCTCCCCTTGGCGCTATTGCGAGACGTTTTTATTACTTCCACAAGCAACTAATACTTGATGGTGGTGGTTAAGGGAAGGAGGACCAGGTTTGTAGGTAGTGAAAGTAATAACAATACTAAAAACTTTTTATACAAGTATTAGTTGCTTGTGGAAGTAATAAAAACGTCTCGCAATAGCGCCAAGGGGAGATTTCGAAAGGGGTACGGTGCTTGTGAAGTGGTTAAGCTTTTCATTATACTTAGCTCCTTAATGAGGAAAAGGGTGGGCGGGGAAAGTGGATATCATAACTTTTTCCGGCCTCTGAAGAATGATATTTGCGAGGCGGGGTGATTTTTACACGGAGTGTTTTTTGGGGGATATCACATCTTTTTGTTGTTGAAGTGGGTCATTTTATAAAGAAGGTAAAGAAGGTCTATGCAAAATTTCAAGTCGATTGGTCCTTTTACCCAGGCTGTAGACTCGTCAAAGTTGCCAAAATTAGCCTAAATTTCAGGTTTTTTGTTTCTAAAAGTTTTTTGGGTTGAGAAAATGGGTTAAACTTTCAAAAGGCACTGGCTGATGTTGAAACGAAGCTCTGTGCAAAATTTCAAGTCAATCCGTGAAGGTGGAAATGCCTAACTGATTAAGGAGAAAAAGAAACGGTAAGGGTGAAAAACCGGGTTTTTGAAGTTATATAACTCGGCTCCCTTTAAAGATATCGACTTGAATCTTTCAAAAGGCACTTGCTACACTTGAAACGAAGCTCCGTGCAAAATTTCAAGTCAATCGGCGAAGGTGGAGAGGCTGTAGCCTTGACCGACTGAAAAAAGTAGAAAAACATGCTAATTGGTTTTTGAAGTTATATAACTCGGCTCCCTTTAGACCTAGCGACTTGAAACTTTCAGGGCTTTCTATTATCCACACCAAAAAGATCCAAACCAAATTTCAAGTTGACCGGTCTACTAGGAGCCGAGATATGGCCAAAATTAGCCTAAATTACTCTAAATTTCAGTTTTTTTGTCCCTATTTTTTTTTTTTTTTTTTGGGTTGAGATAATTGCTTATTTCGTTCAAATGGCACTGAGCCATGCTATGAAGAAGGTATGTAAAAAAATTCAAGTCGATTGGTCCTTTTACCCAGGCTGTAGACTCGTCAAAGTGGACAGAATTTTCCTAAGGTTTCTGTTTTGTTGTTTCTAAAACTTTTTTTGGAGTGAGATAATGGGTTAAATCTTGTATAAGGCTCTGTCTCAAGGTTAAATGAAGCTCTGTGCAAAATTTCAAGTCAATCGGTGAACGTGGAGAGGCTCCAGCCTTGCCTGTCTGAACAAGGAGAAGAAGGAGAAGAAGGAGAAAGAGAAGGAGAAGGAGAAGGAAAAGAACAATCTAAGGCCAAAAAACCGGGTTTTTGAAGTTATGTAGCTCGGCTCCCTTCAGACCTATCGATTTGAAACTTTCAGAGCTTTCTAATATCCACTCAAAGAAGACCCACACTAATTTTCAAGTTGATCGGTCAAATAGGAGCCGAGATATGGATACCTCGAAAACGCGTTTCGTGACGTCCGATAAACATATACTCGGCACCGTTCGTTTTCTCAACTTCTTTGCTTGGCGGGGCGGAACGCTACCGCGTTCCTAGATAACATTTTATTTTATGTATCATCCAAAACTCGTGCATTGATGTTAGATATTGATAACTCCTTTATTGAGGTGTGCTGTTTAATTAGATAATTCCGAACACCAAAATGTATTACTATTCAAGCCAAGTTCTAATTACCGTCAATCCTGAAATACAATGAGTTGACTCCATTCGTTCGTTTTCGCGTGAAAATCTAATCGGGAGAATTTCTCTCTGATGGTGACAGATATGTGACAGGACTATAACAACAATGGAGTAATGTGTGTTTGCCGAAGCTCGCCGCCCAAACCGCTTAGCGCGCTGCAACCGCTGCAAGGTAAACTATTGTACGAGCTCACCACATTCGTGGCCTCAGACATACGAGTATATTCTACCCACAACCTGTTTATATCGTCCATCGCCTGCTGCTACTATTAACTCCCTAGTGTTTGATTTAAGGCGTGATTCTTATCAATTGTATCGACGACAGATTCAAATTCACAGAGAATTGTGAACGGCACTTCGTAAAAGCCTATGGATCCACATCTAGGAACGCGATAGTGATCCACCCCGTCAACCAAACAAGTTGAAAGAACTCTGCAAATTCTTCACACAACGGTTTATTATCTATTTTCTGCAGACCACCCTTATATCTAGATCACTATTAATAATTCACTCTATATCTGAAAATCATGTGCTATTCGAATCAGCTGGGCCAGTAGGACATTGCCCCGACTTCACTTAGAACTGGTTAAGTTTCAGAAGGTTTGCACCAAAATGACAGAGGGCACTTTTTAGTGTCTGGTTCCGCTGGAGATCGCTGAAAAAGATCGAGCTTATTGGGGAGATGAGTGGCTGTTAGACCAGTAGAGGAAGAACTGGAACTGCGTACTTTCCAAGTTTTCTGGACCATTTTTGCGTTCTCGCAAAAAAATAGAAGATTTTTATTGTTAAAGAGTTACCTACAGTAACTGTGAAACTAATTTTACGATATTGTTGGCCGATAATAACGGATATCGATATTTTTCTTTTGATATTACATCGTATATCGATAATCATATTCGATATATCATTTGATGCCAATATCGATACTTTTCGTTCGATATCCCATCCCGAGTTTGAGCTTTTGTGAGACTGCTGGGCAGTAATAACGATTTAATGCGTAAGATCAGGCAAACAAATCAGATCGTCTTCTAGCATAAGAACATATCGATGGCATCCAATAATAACCTCGTACCTACATTTAGCGAATTTTGGAAAAAAAATGTTCGTACAGAAATCCGTTTCAGACCATCCTGAATCCACTGCCAAAAGGCAACAAAAATTATTGAAACAAAAAGTGAAAGGTAATTGGCAGGAGGTGAAAGGTAATTTGTGAAGGGTGTTTGTCTTTCGTGTTTTACGATATGGTGTTCATTACTAATCCTTTTATAATTTGATTTACAAAGCAGTGAGCAATAACAACTAGTCCCAGAGGAAGTAAGATGTAACTTAGCATTATGGCTCTATAATACAATTCATTTATACAAATAGAGTTTGATTCAACTATTTTACTTTAGCGTTTTACAATCAGCCGTTCGTTCACAATGAGGGCTCGTTGGTGAAACCGCGGAGATATTGATAGCATTGTCGTGAATCATAAGGTGGAATTCCAGGACATTTTCCATACTGGAGTTTTGTGATATCGAGTGTCTTGCTCCGAGACACTTTTCGTCTTCTCATAATGGCAATACGAGTACACTATGTACCATGTATAATTAATATATGTACTTAATGATTTCGTCTATAATTGATATAAATGAATAAACATTAGGTCGGCCCGGAATTTGGTTTCTGACACCATCACTGAGCTAGTTACCAACTACCCCCACACATTCGGAGACGGTAAATCGATAATCATGTCCAGACGACTCACAATAATTCAGCGCATTACCCGGATTGTTTCGTGTAGTTATGAGAGTTGACCATCGAAATTATCTCTTTATGCACTTCTCTTTAGGGCATCGTATTTATGCATCATCAGTATGTCGGTAGTTGAAACCCGATCCCTTCGTTATTGAACTAGCAATTAACACCATCGACGGACTTCGGATGTGTAACGGACTGTATTCAGTACACCCGCATTGAATCGACCGAGTTTCATCTCCGAACACCCTCTTTTTGAAACGAACACGTCTGTATAGAAAGCCGTTATAATGGACAGCGAGAAACTTTGTCGGATGTAACTGTTAGCGGTTCGGTAGCTTAAAATCCTTCATAATGTCTGCGGAACGTCCTACATAATGTAATTTTTTTTTTTTCAAATTTGTTCCATTGCGAGTTGAGGAATGTAATTTTTTTTTGTAAATTCATTATACTTTTAAATATTTTTGTGTAGTGTACAAAATATAAAAAATACAAGTCTACAGGAGACTAATTCATCGTTAGTAATATATTTATGGGAAGGAGGACAGTACGTGCACATTTTAGGTTTTGGTTCATTTTTAGGGTAAAATTTATCAAAAATTAGTAGAGCGCTATTATAGTATAGCGCAAATATATGTATAGCAATTATTCAGTGTGCAACCAAATTGCGGTTTATGCACGTTCTAAATCAGTTTATCATATTTGCCTTAGCTTGGAGAGGGGAGAGGGAGAAACAATCAGAATGATGATGGATCCAGCTATTTCAGTTAATGGTACATTCTGCAATGAAATTATTTCATGTTGAAATTGTAACATTTTTCTCAACAAAAACGTTTATTTTGTGTTCCAGGTACTGATCATTTATGGCTTCTGATTGACTGGAAATTGTCCACCAATTGCTGTGAGTTGAAATACTTTGATTCTGACTCTGTTATTCAGCAAAACTTTAGTATGTGTATCTAGTATTGAACTATGAGTGTTCGGTGTGTGATTGCCTAATCTAGTATAAAAGAAACGGTCGAGGGGACCAAAAAAGGACACTATCCAGACTTACCAATTACCACAAACCTAACATTAGAGATGTTGATATTGTTCCGGTATATTATTAATGATGAGCCGCTTGGAATCGACGCTGGAAAAAAAATTGTCCAACCCAACCCACCTTCAAAATTATTGGGTGTAAAGCTAGAAAATCAAATTTAAAAGTGCTGCAAATTTTTGCACAACGGTTCATTATCTTTTTGAGACCCTTAACTATACAAATCAACTGTCAACAACAAGAAATTGACACTGATGAATTATCTATAATTCATTACCTATTAATTATACGATTCTGGAGTCCTTTCTACTTGTAGTCAGTCATAATTATGTGCTGTAAACTTATTAAGGTAAGGAGCCTAGTTACTTGTCATGAATTATAAATCATGACAAGTAACTAGGCTCCAAACCTTAATAAGTGTACAGCTCAGTTAGAATTTTCCTATAATTTTTAAATTCCGGTTGAAAGCTCGGACCAGGCCGAGGAACTGAAGCTTTTCATAGCCCTATATCAATACGAAGGAGTTCAAAATGAATTTTTAAATGTTTCAAATGTGATATCGCAACAATTTTAAATACCTATTATATTTTTTGGCACGAATTTGAATAGAGAAATTAGCAATAAATAAATCAAAATGTATGCATTATTTATATGAATAACTCATGATTATTACTGGAGGGAGGTTTGGGGGGAAGTATCAATAAGCCCTACTTCCTCAGCTCAATTGGTTTTTCCTTCCCACGTGTTCCGTTATTGCATCGTCAGAACATTGTTATGTTCGAAGCATTTAGTCGAACCAGATTTTGAAGTCGTCATAAACTGTGCTAAGTAAGTCCTGCTCATTATGTCCCCTTAATGTAGGAAGGTGGTTGTTAGGTCACTTTCTATCCAAAAAATTAAAATAACAAATTTAGTTCTCAAGGCTGATGCTGTAAATTTGTCGACAACCATTCATTTTTTCCTGCATTGATCCGCTGTACAGCCTCGTAAGTCAATCACTTCTTTGATTGGTGACCAATCAGAGTCAGTTGAGCCTGTATTTTACAGAATAGATTCAATGGACAATTCATAGTCGGATTAAATTAAGGAAACTTAAAGTAAGCTAAGGATAAAAATAAGCCTTATTACGACTTCCTATCTCAACCTCACCAATGAAGTATGAAAGGTGAAAATTTCATTTAATGACTACTAAGAACCAATCATCACTGAACTAGTTATCGACCCCCTAGCCCCGCCATCGTTTGTACTGGACCTACTCGAAACAATACACAATATTTCACATCATTACTCCAATTGTTTCGTACGTTTATGTGACTCAGAAGGATCGAGGCAAAACAAATAATATACCACTGCGGAAAAATATGCAGCGTCTTTCATACTGGTGCACACTGGTTTCTGAACGTTTGAATCAAAAGCGTTGTCCGGTCTTTTGAAACCCCCTCGGAGTAAGTTGGCCGGGAGGCGATGCTACGATCCAATATCTGATCCACTGAAGCAGCTGGGGCCTCTATAAACAGTAGTGAGTGCTTCACCCGTCGTTATTGCTACCTACGGCTTTGCGCTTTATGCGTCCTGTTACCCGCTTCCTTCACGGTCTTATTCACTTGGCATCGTTTCGATAGATCACTAGAGCATTAAAACCCGGTAGATAGAGCCGACAAACTCGTATATGACTCACGTTTATTGCCCTCCATCAAACCTTATTTTGGTCGGATGGTGTATTTATTATTTTATTTGTTCGTCATTGACATCACTAATCATATTCCTTGTTATGAACTCGAAGGGAACACAACAATTTTGGGGCGAAGGGAGTTGGTTCCAGGATGAAAGGGACCTTCTCCTTCACTCAGTATCTATTTCGATTATAGTGAAACCATGTTCAATAACATTCATGTTGTCAGATGAACCGGCAAAGTCATTTCCCTTTTGACGAACAACTCCTTCCTTCATTTCCTTTATCTTCGTAGTAAAATTTAAATCTACAATTCACACTACCTTATGATTTTTAAAAATTAAACTCTAAACTCGTGTAGCTCGTTCAATGCCAGTTGTCAGTATCACCTTCCTAACGGTTTAGGTATAAATTCCCGACTACGTGGATTATTCTTACATCGAAGTTACGCTGAGACGTTCTTTGCTCGTTATTTTCCCTGAACTTCGCGGTCTTCAAGATTGTGGGTTGGGGTTGGATTCCTTCCAAGATCTAATAAAATATGGCTGACATCACTCGATGATAATTAAACATTTGCTAGGGTCACACTCAAGTTCATGGTGAAGGTGGTGAAACTCCCCGAGAGATTCCCTTTAAGAGAGTATTTGAGTTTCACAAATTTTGGAAAGAGACGAATAGCTTCCTTTTCTGCGGAAATTCGCTAATAACTATCTGACAAAAGAGATGGTTAGAGACTGTCTGAGACGGTTACAGTTTGCCTAGTACACACTAGTAGACAATGAGACGTTTTTTCCCCGAGGGTAACAGGGAAACCTTGAAGAAGACTTACGATTTGGAAGGACTGCACTCCGCAGCCATGTAGAATTCGCTTACTGAAAACCCACTAACCCTTATCCTCTTGACCTAATCCACCCCGGAATCACTTATTCAGCTTTACTTCAGAGTGGGGTCGATCACTTGGGCGATGTCACGCGCCCTTCTGGTGTTTTCTCACTGTCACCAGGGACTTGAGACATAGAACCGTATTCACAAAAACGAAGATTATCCTGAAGGATATTCTTATTGAATTATCCTTCCAAGTATAATATGGTTGAAGTCAAAGGTAATACTTCATAGAAAAAGGTTGAAGTATTTTCCTTCCTTTCGTATTCATATTGATAACCTTATACTTGCAGGGATATCCTCGATGAAAAAGAGTTTAAGGTCCTTGAAGCTCCTCCGGTTTTGATGCTCTCAATTATTGAATTCTTCGAAATATAATTCCAAGAATAAAGATTGACAACCCCTTTTCGATGTGTACTCATCTCCATGGAGTTTTGGTTTCAGAATCCCAATGTGAGTGCAGTCGATAACATCAATAACTGTTGGGAACTTAAACTTCCTTTGCCATAATTCTTTTACTTGAGTTATTTCATTATTGGTGATTGGAAACATGATCCACCCATTTGAATTCGCTGTTGTGTGGTCAACTACTGCATTCACAATACAAGATACTGCAGGTTGACTGACACCAAGTTCTTCGCCGATATCTTTCTGATATCCCGGATCACTGAGGTATCGCAAGGCAGCATTTTCTTCGTTTGCCACTAAAAATATTTCCGCAAGCCGCTATACATTCCACTCTTCGAATCTGTACATATTTTTGAAGTCACGAGCAAGTGATGATAGATAAGCGGGGCTTGTACTGTTTAGCATCCCTCACACGCACAAAATCTGCCATCGCACTGAGAATATTTAGAACGCAATCGTCTAATCGTTAACCACAGAGTTGAGTCCAATCTGACCAACCTCAGGTTCTTAGAAGGGTATGATTTTCATTTACTTTCCACTGTCTCAATACGCTATGAAACCCCTTGATGCGCATCGTTACCAGGAACCACACACGCACTCGGCTCAAAGAGTTGTATCAGGTTTTTGAGGTATTCCCGCCCAGACTACTTTATGTGTATCGTTCGCTGATCTACACTCATAAACAATCATTTCCAAGACTTACTAACACAAGAATAACCAGAAATACCAACAGAAAGATATGATCGCTATTCAACTTCCTTACAACGACTTTTTTACTAGACAATATCCATGGCTAATTTCTAAGTTATACTCATCACTACCCGAACTGGTCAGAGCCCTACTATGAGGTTATACAAAAAAAAGTAATGTCATACCTGAAGGACGTATACACTCAAGATTCGCACTTGGAGCATCTGGGGGAGTTTGTTTAATTGTGGGTGTGTGGATGCATACCCGATGATATACACAACTGGGTTATGCGAATTGTGCCTACTATGTGAAATCATTCA
The DNA here is from genome assembly GCA_963920205.1 of Stenodema calcarata. NCBI lineage: Eukaryota > Metazoa > Arthropoda > Insecta > Hemiptera > Miridae > Stenodema > Stenodema calcarata. The sequence continues at coordinate 55,295,439 of OY986048.1, read as the reverse complement.
AGTAGTTTCTGTGCATAAGAAAAAACTTAGAGAGAAACAACAAAATAGTAAAAAATTGAATTTTGTGCTATTTCTGTCTTTGAACATGGCTCATATTATTATCATTATGGTTTTTTCCTGAAAATTATACTACGTACAAGAACGTCAACTAGTCCCCGGACGGGTCTATGACCTTAGTGATGGAAATGTAATACATAATTGTGGAATGTGCAGTTTTAAATATGTATCCTGTATGATTTCCTTTGTATAAATAAAATAAATAAAAATTGAAGTAAATGGTCACGTTTATCAATAACCATTTACTTTTATACAAGCAAAAGGTACCTAATACTTCTACTCGCAAAGTGAATACGAGCAGACGGGTTTGCTTCATATTTCACAAGTATAAGCATACCCTTTTCTTTATGAATACGACACATAGACATGGCCTATAGACACCGATCTTTGTCTCGTCCAGCGTCACACTGTTATGTGAGTTTTCTCAGACTCATCATCACAAACCATCATGACGGACTTGTGCAGAATGAGTGCCTGTGAAAACGCGAAAACGTGAATGTTGGTGGAAGAGCGAAGTGCTCGCAGAAGGAACTAGATCGGTACTGCGTTATTGAATTAACTGGAAGGCCATGGGTTTTCGGAATTTCACCCAATCGACGTTTACTGGTTTTCAAGAACTGTTTCAGATGGTTGGAGGAAAAATGATGAAGCAGGACACAAAATTTCGTCGCTTAAGAGACAACACCGCATAAACGACATTTTGCTAATTTTCAGGAGTCACTTTTTGGGTGTCACTTGTGTGGTGTTGTTTTATCATTGCAAACATGTGGTGTTATGGGTTACTTATGCGATTAGAGTGCTTCCTGTTGAAGTAATTTAAAACATGATGTTTCCAGGCTATTTGCCGTGGAAATTTGAATGATAAAGTGTCTTAATCCCATTTTGGCCAAATAGTCGTTTATGTGGTGTTGCCTCTTAAGCGACGATTTAGAGGAACCACCGCAGCTTCTCTTCGACTGGCAGTCACACAAACGTTGCCTCAAGTCTCCCATTCCGATCTGGAGACTTCGAACCTGCGATTTTTGGTCTCGGAACAGCCTGTAGACCGGGTTTGTTCTGTAGACTTGTCTACCGTGAAATCCTGAGACAACTTTTGACACGTCTCTGATACCAAAATCGCGAAATGTGTCTACTGTTGTGGACTTGGCGTTAGAGACGGTTAGACTTTGTTAAAGATAGTTAGAGATGCTTAGAGATGGACTCTATAATGCGCTACAGGTCCCGCGAAATCCATTGAACTTCAGAGTTATTTTCACTTTGAAATCCTGTTCATACTTCGTAGTATTTAATTTTCAGCGGTCGCGCCAGAATATCCGGTTTCCGCTTCATAGTGTTTCAAAGCGCAACAAACCTTGTCAAAATTCAAACATGCGATAGGGTGATTGTTACAGTATGAGATAGTTATTTCTCTCTCAAGGGCCTGGGACGATAATGGCTGGGGCATACATGGTCGCGTCACTTGGTTCCGAATACCCTTGAATACCAACCTTCATTGTTATTTGGTTGGCAGGACATTTCCCTCTTCCATTTACTCACTCGCTTTTCGTTTAACCGCCTGAGTTGAAACCGATTGCTCTCCGTGTGGTATCCCATTAACATACTTTTCGTCCAATTCACGAACTTCCTTCTCATCTCATTCCCACATTCCTGTGTTCAGGAACATCACTAACTTGTCTATCATCTCGCCTGGGGGCCTCGGCGGTAGGTAGTTTACTTCGCCAAGGTACGTCATCCTTAAAATTTAACAATTTCCCTCACATGTCGTAATTTTCCTCGCATCAAGTCCTGTCCCAGAACATACAGTCTACTAAACTACATTCAGCACGTTGTATTTCCAAATGGATTGTTGTACGGGGACTTTGACAAAGTCAAAAACTTACCAGTTTATTTAATACCGGTCACATTAAATGCGATAAATTTTATCGCATAATATCGTCACTTCTTTGGAGAGTTTAAGGGTGGGGGGACCTATCAATTCCCATAGTGTAACAGTCTGACAATAGACACATAAAGGTACTCTTACGCTGAACACGATGGTGAAGTCAAAATTGCGATATCTCATTCCGTTATCAAATTTTATGGGTAATTCCCCCCCCCCCACAAGCGGGTGTTTTTGGCAGTGAATTCAGGATGGTCTGGAACGGATTTTGATATGGAAATTTTTCGGGAATTCGAGTTTCAAATATTTTGGATCGAGAACAATTTTCCTCGAAAATTCGCTAACAAATCGCGCAAAAACTGAAAAACAAATCGGAAAAAATGAGAACCAGCGTAGTAGGAATGGATCGGTGCACATTTTAATGCTACGAGTACTATTGATTGTAAGATACTGACTGGCGGCTTTTGGTAGTAAAAATATTCCAGCGAATTTGCATGAGGAGAGCTCAATATTTGGATCGATTTCGTAACTGCATCAACATTTCTTCTCCGATTTCCGTGGTTTTTAAGAGGTTTAGACTCGTAAAATTGCGTTTGAATTGAAGCGGAAGTCATTCTGGTTCCAAAGGTACGCCAAACTCAATTTTGTCAATAAATGGAAATACCTACCGTCTTTTATCAGCGACTCAAGCGATACTATTGAGTAGAAGATTGAAATCGAAATGGTTGAACCAGACGTACTGTAATTGGATATTGTCTTACAACTGAATAACTGGAACGGATCTCAGAACTGTTTCTCATCCAATGGTATTCTGAATGACATTTATTATTATCAGTATACTCCCACGCACGTGAAAACTCATAACCCAAGTCGTGTCTTCGACGTGATCCAATCTTTACACTCCTCAGACAACGTCAGGGTCGGATTGAGTGGCCAAGGCGTGCGCGAGGTGATCGAAAATCCGCCCGCCCTCACGTTTTCTCAACTTGATATATTCATCATTTAGAAATTTCCCGGGGTCGGGAGATATGAGGAAATCCCGGCAAACTAGATTCATGAGTGGTAAATGACTCATGCAAAGTCAAATGGCTTTCATCAATCAGCCGAAGCCTTTGCCGCTGGCAACAAGCTCCCGTCTCTTTAAACCCCGCCCACGCCCTCACACTTCGTCTTCTTTTCATAACTCATCCATCGTATTTGTTATACGATACAAAATGACGCGATACAAAGCGATTTTGAGATTCTCGTCCTTCTCCCGGAATCTTTATTTTCCGAGACAGGTGAACAAGTATGGCAGGCGTACGATGAGTTGTAACTCGATCCATTCCTCATCCCAAACAGGTTGAGTGAATATAGGCAGCCTTCTTATTGAATGATACTCGAAGAGGAACTTGAACTAGAACCAAATCCTTCACCTACATCAGTGGTGATCAATCAGTAATATTGCCTCCATTGTTTCATCATCACCAATGCATATCGCCAAAACTTTTTCATTCACATCTCGCTGCTCGGAAAGCTCGTATCGTCGTATTTATGTATTTTTTGAACCTAATGAAGCATATTTGGACATTCTGAATTCATCCATGCATTTTAATAGATTTATTATACGTACGTATTTATAGAAATATGTAGGATTTGGTGATAATATTTCACCATGGTACGAATCCCGACTTTCGCAAAAACCCTTTTAAGTACGCTTGACATTATTAGTACCCGTGGTGACGCTTGACGAAGAAAATACATGTTCGGTATCGTTCTTCGTATCTTTCTATGGATTTTAGTTCGCTAAAGCATTTATCGAACTTTATACGTAGAGATGGTTATGGCACCAACTCTTAGGCAGCTGGTGCCAGTAATAGCGTCCGTAAAAAATAAGTGTTTTACATTATCATTTATGCATTTCAGAAAGCTGAATTGGCTGTATAAATCTAATAAATTGTCGAACTCGAATAAATTGTCCAACTTCGATCATTGTTTTCACTGGTGCCGGTAATGTCGCCGGTAAAAAGTGCACGTTTGGCGTCTACTCCATGCGCGTTAGGAAACAGACTCAACTTTCGAACATCAAAACATAATGGTGCCAACGGTGGCGCCAGCAAAAATATGCTGTAGTTTCTTTTACATAGGCATAATATTCTCAGTACCTATACATCGCACGTCTGTCTAAACTGTTTTGTTTACAATATCGTCACCTTAGAAGCAGCAAGCCACAACTAATTTTTCATAACTTTTCAGAGGACACACAAACCCGTTGATTTTGGTTCTTCGTACACTTATTTGATATTTAGGGTGCATTTCTTACCCTATTCACGTGTTTTGTTCGCTAGACAAGCCAAATCTTATTAAAAAATGGGTTAATGGAAAAAAACGCTTGAGTCGTGACATGCTGACCAATAATCTAGCTGAGATGTGCCAAGCTGCAAAGGATGAGGAAACATGAACTTCTTCAATTTATCATACTTTTCTAAATTATCAACAGGTACTACATGAATTTCAGATTAAATCACAATAAAAATTACATGTAATGCATCAGTTTTGAACTTATTGGTGACAGCTGAACTAAAGTACTGAACATTTCACCAAATTCGGACCATAACTTCATATAGTTTTGCTTGGGACAAGGAATTGACCACAGACCGATAGTCAGACACTGAACCGAAATGGTTCCAGAAGCTTCGGAACAATTTTTTCGGAACAACAGTTTCCATTTCTTGCACGAATACAAAGCTTCACACCTTCGGTAAACAGAAAGGCACTCTACAATTTATTACAAACCCCACGTAGAAACTATTTGGTGTAAGTACTGAAAACAGAGATATTCATAATGACGTTAGCGCATGAATAGGAGGCAAAAATAATAGAAAAAATAGAAAATAAGGAGGAACTCATTACTATTAAATAGTAATATTTCAATGGGTGGGCGATGAGTTGTGGCATGTTGCTTCATGAAATGAGATGGCTATGCTAACTAAATCGGCGATAGTGTCGTTTTCGAATTGCCGAACTGCAACAATCGATTCGGCGCCTTTTTTCAAAATTAGAATGGTTAAAACCTGAAAAAAAAACGAAAAAATTGAGATGTGTCATGCTGCTTCTAAGGTGATGGTAATATCATCACCTTAGAAGCAGCAGGACACATCTCAATTTTTTCGTTTTTTTAGGTTTATTATGTAGAACTATTCCGCAAGTCGCATGCCTGTACGAAGTAGTTGAGGTAATGAGGTAGAGTATTGTGAATTGGTTTGAGGAGGTGACCTATTCGTACTCTCACAGTGAAGGGTTGTCGGTACCTATCTCAGTCACGGCCTCTTAATATTATTCCAACCACCTTTTAGGTACAGGTCGAACTAATAATTATTTTTATATTTTTATTTAGTAATGAACTATTTGAGTTTGAATATAAATTATTTATATGAAATTACGATTATATGAAAATGAAATATGAAAATGGAATATGAAATAATGATTATATGAAAAACTATGGTAATCTTGTAATTCCTGTTTCTAATACTACACTTGCACAGCAGATTTATATTTATTTCTCTATCATTACATTTAATGGCTACAAAGTGGAGTTCAAGAGTTGTCTCCTCTCTTTGATAGCTCAAGGAAGAAGTGTTTCTTTTATTCATAAAAGATTTTATAAAAAATTTTATAAACTAAAAGAATTGTAGTGGTGTAATTATGAGAGTTCATTGTGTTTCTGTTTCTCTTCTGCATTTCATGATGTATATTTTTTTTCTTTATTCGTATAAAAAGTAAATATTATTTACTTTAATTATGTGGGACCTAGATGATGTGGTGGCTCGGGCATCTCATCTCCTAACGCGGGCTTCTGCCCTTATTGGAGAAAAATGATTTATACCTATAAATAATTTATACCTATTAAAATTATATATATTTATAGAAATATAATATTGGAGATTATATTTCCTGAGAAGTAGGTATAAATAATTTTTCTTTTTCTTTAATTTACTCAACTTATGATCGTGTATGATCTTGAACTTTATTCGATGTAAAATCTTGTCGGAAATGGAAAAAAAACGAATTATCCATGGGGCATCCTCATGCCAAACTCCAGCGGCAATATTTCAAGAAATACCTACCAACAAAGATTAGGCATGGCTAATACCTACGGTTATCGAGTAACAGCGACCGTCTGGTAACAGGTTGTGGTAGTAGGTTATTTTGGTAATACGTTACTGGCGATTCGGAAAGATTCTCGAATCGCCGGTGGCGTATTGCCAAAATAACCTAATACCACTACCTATTACCATACGGTCGCTGTTACCCGACACTTACTCAATACTCGCTCAAATAACTTTTTGACAGTTATGATCGCACACCTTTCACTCATTCGTTTTCCGTAGGTAACCTATTACATTGTATAACTTGTAATAGTCCCAGCCAACCTATTATCACGGAATCCCGAATGGCCGGCGACAAAGAGGCCCTCAAAGTTCCCCCAAGTTCTCAAAACAGTTATTCCAGTAATAGGGTTTTTCTGGTAATAGGTTATCTGGGATTAGGTTACTGGAAAGTATTAGGTTATTCCCCACCCCTAACAAAGATCCGAAATCGTCTCCTTTCGGTAGACCAGAGCAGTAACAGGTGTTGCCCAGTATAAAAATATGCCTCATGCATTTAATTCATACTCATGTTATGATGTTTTTCTCACTTAAACATTCAAGTCCTCACGAACAAACGTCTCTGGTCGTGAAACTTTCCGAGTGCTCTTAATACATAATCGTACTTCAAATCAGAAGTCATTCAAACTTCATCTGAAGCCTTTTGGTTTCTCTCTTAGTGATTACAAATTGATGGTTTGCTAATCGTCCATTACTTTAGAACCTAAATTCTCAATGTTCTATCATTGAAATCACTACTCAAATAAACAACCGACTACTAGGACATAACAACTCTTATTTTCTTCAGACACGAGTGGAATCACAAGGGAGGCTTGTTCTGTTGAAAGATGTGTCCTGTACAGTGAACAATCACTACTATTTTCGTGAAAATGGATTCTGTACGTCATTCTGTTTCTTACTTAACTCCTTCCCTCGAACAATATCTTACAATAGTCATTCCCCATCTCCCACGTAAGACGGAAACTCCGGTTGACGGATGTTCCCTCGCTGCAGTATATCACAAAGAAAGTTTTTGTAGGTTGCTACCGCCAAACAATGTAAAACGGACGCGCATCCGAAAGAGCGCTCCCAAGAACATTTCCTTCTTCACCTTTTCGAGTGGAATGTAATCTCCGTGGCACCAGGAACTCTAACGGCCCGGCGATTTATCAAATAAATTGCACTTGGTTTAGCTCCCTCCCCTCGCCAACCCTCCTTATTATTATAATGCCGCATTTATCTGTCTCAGCTAAGGTCCTCTCCGTTGACGTGGTATCATAGTGTGGAGAAAAATATGCTGTCATAATTTTCCACTTAATACCGAAGAAAGGCGGGTATACTCATAAAATGCATGGATATTTCTTGATGTGGTATGTGCAGTTAATCTCTTCATCCTGCCACTGCTTTTGGTGCAGCCAAGTTACTATGAAATTGATTGAGTCTACAAGAAGAATTAAATAAACAACTAGATACGATGATTGTGATGTTTCATGTTGATATAATAAATTGTATTGATGATGGTGAGCAGCAGAGTAAACAGAATTTATCTGGTTTTCAATCTAACGATCACCTTTGTTCACACCTGCTAGAGTTCCTGACACCATCCGGAGATCCTGAAAATATGAACCATTTATTGACATTTGGATAGCTTACTTGCCATTTCGATTCATTTACTGACACCATTCAGCCTGATCAATGTTAGTGAAATACAATTCACAGACGATTCGCTACTGGCAGTCAGTCTACTGATGGATGAAAACTGAAGATCGGCATATTAACGTCCCTTCCAAGAATCAATGGTTTCAATCAACTTGGCAGATCTTAGATTGACTTATATGGTTGCTTGGTGAAACGTATTCCGACATATAGTCGGAATACTTAAGTAGAAAAACCCTCTATATTGGGCAATTTTGAACTTTTAGGAAATTATAATGATGGTTATAAGTAAGGAGCATTGTGCTCGTGCACCCCTAAATAATATTGTCATTTCCAGAAACTTCCTCGATAGCGAATTCGAAAGGGAGTGTGTCATTTAGACACAACCTCCTGAAATAACGGTCATTTGAACGACTGTTTAGACGCGTTGGTAGAAATTAATGGGGGTCCCGATTGGGACACCATCGTCACTAAATAAAATGAAATGAATGCTCACTTCAGTTGCATTGGCATCATGAGTTGTATCGCCGTTTCATGATTATTACGCCGATCTTTTCCTCGAACCATGCCGATTTTGAATTTGGTGTCTGTCTGTTTGTTGGTTTGTTTGTCTGTTTGTCCTTTAAACACGCAAAAACGGGTCTATGGATCTAACCCTTCTCCCGTATTCAAATGTTTCCGTGGTCGGGGAAGGACATAGGGAGGTTCACTTCCGGATCTGATGCATAGGGGTGGGGGTTTATAAGGAAGCCGAAATATGAATATCTCAAATTCTTCCTTCCCGTGAGACAGATGAATATTATTTTTTATATTTAAGATTATAAGGGTTTTTAAATGGACACGTAAAAGGTTTAATCCGTAAAGCGACATGTAAGAGTGGCAGATGGATCCATCCCGAGTTCTGCCCGTCCGGGACTGGTAATAGAGGTAGATGGACACACCCCGAGTTCTGCCCTCAGCGACGGCGACAAGCGCTATACCACGAGTAAACCTTTAAATATCAGGACCGATCCGTTGGATCGTTTCATGTTAAATCACCGAAGAAATGTACAATTGTTCAAAGTTTCCGAAACACAATTTTCAATTTGACCCTCTTGGTGTTTACAAGGACCAACAGTTCGGTAAAATTTAGGATGTTTAGCAACGGTTGCATACACCCAATAAAATGTTGAAATCCATGGATGAATCAAAATGCTCTGAAACTGATATCCGTGGAAATGGTTTTCGAAACTTTGTGTTCTATGATTGTTGTTCAAAAGTAAGTCCGTCGCTAAAATAGCAATCGCAGTGTGGGGTCCTAATAACGCGTTTTATAGCGTTTGAGGTGAAGGAATACTGTGAGTCAACCGATTTGTTGCGGTAAAGTATTGTGAACACGGTTTGGTTTGATTACAACGAGACGAATCAGACGCATGACTCACCGGTGGTTTCAGACATTTTTATCTCGAGACACTGCCCCGATGAAGTAAAATCAGTAACGCTCCAATCGAAAGAATGTGCCAGTCAAATAGAATTACTTCAAATCAGCACGTTTCGTGGTCGGTTGGGTGCGTGATATCGATTTTATAGCACCTTTCGTTCGATTCGATAAGACGACGGGAGGTCTTAATGGTCTAAAAAACAAGCGGTGGCACGTACTCAGGTGACGCCTAAGAAGTCGGCAGAAAAAAACTGCCATCTCATGAGGTAGGCGATTGTTTATTGCAGGTGTTTGACTTGATATCGCATTCTTGCGGTTGGACGTGGTTTGGTTCTCTTACTCTGACTGTGCTCTCAATATTATGATTCGTTGTGAAATAATTTCTGATTGTCGTTTTCTACATCGGTCCATAAAAGAAAATAAGACAATAATTGAGGTCTTCATCACCGCGATAAACTCGATAGCAAACTTATTCTCTTTTATGAACCGATGTAGAAAACGACAATCAGAAATTACTTCACAACTTATTGAAAGGAATAATTCTTCTGTCATATAATTATTATAAGACAGAAGAATTGAAGACCTAAGTGGATGAAGGGGGTATGTTACAAAGCCTACATTTTGAGATATGGGCTGTTAAAGTTTTTATTTGTCTACTTTTATCATTAAAATAATGATCTTGTTATTTTGCTGTATTTATATTGCCATAAGCATTCATTTACATAAAATGTTGATAATTTGTTTTTATTTTTAGTATTTTTTGTAAAAAATAAATTAAAACTGTACACGCCTCCTTCTTCCAGAGTTTCATGAAATAATACTCAATAATCAGTATTACAGAAATTTATGTAATTGTAATAATGTAATAATATTGTAATAATGTAATTATTGTAATAATATATTGTAATAATGTATATTGCGTTGTATAATGCATAGTATAATGCATAATACACTCCCTTCCAGAAAGTCAATATTTTTCATAAATTAAATGGAACGCCAGCTCTTGATGGAATTATTTCCATACCACGATTATCAGGCAGTACAGGAGTTCTGAAACAACCCAAAGTTGAGAATCTTCGAGACCAGCAAACCTTCATTCCAGAACAGCACAAATGGTGGTACGAACGCATCCTGAACGACTATCCGTAGCTTTCGTTCCCCACAGAACTGTAATATTGAGTCCTTTATGATTTCTGTATTATTACAATTACATTATTACAATAATAAGTCATTCTCTTTGTTTATATCTGAACATCCTGTTTGTCATCTTTAGCTCTTAAAGCTAAGTTTAATAGTCGTTTTCCTCTTGAATATTATTATTAAGATCTATGCACACAAGACTTGCATTTTTATGGTTCCATCACTACCAAACCACCGAATCTAACATCCAGTCAAACTCGTATTGAATAGCTGAGTCAGTGGATGAAGGTGGTATGTCACAGGCATTTAGCATCCATGAGTGGAAGATGGTGGTATGTGCATATTACACCGGTTCCATACCTCCTTCTTCCATTAAAGAATCATATTTTACATGTTACATACATCCTTCATCCACCAGAATATCTGTGATGAAGGGTTTTAGAGTTACCGTGTAAGTGTCATATGATAGAGAATGTCATATGATACAACCTTCATTCACTAGGAAACTCAAAATTTTAAAAAATGTGACATACCTCCTTCTTCCACTTAGGTCTTCAATTATTCCTCTCGACAAGTCACCAACGGCGTCCCAGTCAGTTGTAGAGAAGCGTTTTTCATTGACAGACCTATTTGTGCCTCAACTTGGTAAATTTCCATAACGTTATGCCTTCCATTCCATCATCATTGACGACGATGGGGAATCAGATAGGGAGGAGGATAGAGAAAAGATGCAGCTCGATCGGTCAAGTATAGAAATTATTTTTGCATTATTCTTATATTCCGTCCATTTGGAAGAAGAGTGACACAATCCGAAAAATCTGATTTGCGGGAAATCGTCATCAACGTTTTTTCGTTCTTTCTCAGCATGAGGCCCTTGAAATACCTCTGTAGATTTGGGTATTCTACTGACTGAGATTCTGGAAAAACATGCCGTTTTTCCATAAAATATGATGATGTTTCTTGAAATTGTTTGAAGAAAAACGACACTCGTGAATGTGGCATTTTAGTGATGCATAAGGGTGGGGGTTCATAGGGAAGCCGAAATATAAATATCTTAAATTCTTCCTTCCCGTGAGACAGATGAATATTATTTTTGATATTTAGGATTATAAGGGTTTTTAAAGGGACATGTAAGAGGTATAATCCGTAAAGCGACAGTTAAGAGTGGCAGATGGATCCATCCCGAGTTCTGCCCGTCCGGGACAGGTAACAGAGGTAGATGGACACACTCCGAGTTCTGCCCGTCCGGGACAGGTATCATAGGTAGGGGGAGGGGGTTTATGGGGAAGCCGAAATATAAAAATCTTAAATTCTTCCTTCCCGTGAGACAGATGAATATTATTTTTGATATTTAGGATTATAAGGGTTTTTAAAGGGACATGTAAGAGATATAATCCGTAAAGCGACAGTTAAGAGTGGCAGATGGACACACCCCGAGTTCTGCCCGTCAGCGACGGGCCCGACGGCTAGTTCACCACTACTCTTCCAGATTGCACTAAATGTTACTATTCACCAGAAATTCTCGTTATTTAACATTACATACATGTTTTTGTGTCCATTTCACTGAATCGCATCATTCGATATCCACCAACCTGTCATAATGTTCATTACATAACCTTATCTTTAATATTCAATCTTCTTCAATAAAATATCAAATCTTTCTTGAAACAAGACAGCAAGTGCAACAATCAAACATGAAGGACTCGTGATACTTTACATGGTAGAAACAGGAGTATAAAAGGAAACGATTGATTGAAATCATGTATTAACAAGTATTTCAAATTCTCCAACCAAATTCCACTCGCGGTTACTTTTTCTAATCTGAAGCTGGAGGAGCTCATTTTCGAACTTCGATTTCTTGACTTACAGCTTGAGATTCTCAAGTTGAGAAGCTCTTGCTCCGGAAGATTTTTCGCACACGGTAAATGTGAACAATTGATCACTGAAAGCGAGTTCATCAAACCGATAAACAAGGCAAGATTGCTATATAAAATCCCTGCGTGACGTCATCCCCCCCCCCCCCCTATTCTACGGGAAGATGGTGTGATTTAACGAACTGGCTTTAAGTTGACGGTCAGTTGAGTTAACGTGGAAAGCTGATGGTGAAAGGTACAGTTTTAATGATGCAGGTAATGTCCCCATTACCTTCAAGTTATTCACCCTTTAGTTAGATTTGGTGAAAGTGAGGATGAATGAAATAAGAGCGTACTTTGACGGAACTCAAACATCAACAACTATATTTTCAGTAACCGCTCGAAATATACGTGATCTGGGTCTTTAACCGAGGTTTCCCCAACCCAAGGGAAACAATTGAAACCGATGATAAATGGGCCGATGACCGGGTTTCTTTCTATAACACCAGCAAAGCTTAAAAAAGCCGCTATTAGAGCCAATTCATCAATGTTTCCGGAACGTCATTCCCTCAGGACCATACTTTCCACATGCCAGCAATTCTATGTTGTGAACCACTGTTCTGTATAGCGTTTGGCGTCTCGGCGGCTCCACGGAACGGCGCAAAGGTGCCAGACAACCCTAACAATTATTGTTATTATAACAACTAATCTGAGTCTTAAAACTTGAATGAATATGACATACACATACACATACATTTCGGTGAGGATGAATTTGACTTTCGAGTTGACAGGGTCACCAAACACTTTCTCAGATAATTATGACGTACTTTGAGCAGGATTTCTTAAATTCCTGAATTTTCTTCGCTCCTCTAAAGTGCAGTGAAAGATAGTTTCAAGTCTTACTTCATTTTTGCACCTCCTGAGGGACATTTTTGGTTCATTATCGAAGATAATGAACCATTGGAATCGACCAAAGAAAACATTTTCTTAACCCCCCTCCCCCTCAAAATGTGTTGGTTTACGTTTCAAGATATGTACGTAGATTCAAAAATCGAATTTAAAAAAAATCCGTCCGTCCGCCGTACGCGGCACTTTGCCCAGTTAGCGTTGTGCTAACATTACGAAATTTGGTTTACAGGTTCGGGCCAACCTCACAGTGATCCTCGAAGCTTTTCATACCATTCGGTCAACGGGAAGGGGTTCAAAACGAATTTTGAAATTGTCAAAATTTCCAAAATCGAAAAACGGTATAGTTTTCAGTCCACATTTACATAGACTTTATTTTTCAGCATTTTTTAGGACCATCCGCAGCTTTGCACTACCAGCCGTTCGTTCCCAATGAGGGCTCAAAGTTGGGGCAGATCGAAAATGGTCAACATGAGAGTGAATCGTGAGGCAGTCTGTTGGGCCAATATTCAAACTGGCTCAGCTGACTCGAACAGCACATGGTTTTCCAATATCGAATTAATAAATAATATTAAATAATAATTATTAATAATAAAGCATAACAATTATCAATAAACAACAATAAATATCAATAATTTACACTAGTTGATAATTAGTATTAGTAATTAATCTGTCATTAAGTGATCTACACAGAAGGGTGATCTATACAAAGAAGATAATAAACCGTTGTGTCAAGAATTTGCAGAGTTTTTATTACAGATAAATACGAAAGGAATCGATGCCCAAAACTCATTACGAGAGAAAAGAAGAATTCAAAAATCAGCTACTTCGAAATACAAACGTTGGTGAACTTTGAGAATTATAATTCCCTACTCTACTGACGGTTCTAAAGACGAAATTTCGAGGTGCTTGCGTAGGACCCTCAGGATTCGCCGTATAAAGTTGGGCGGACAGGGTACCTACTCGTATATACTGTTTAATGTAATGAAGGCTTATCGTGAACTATCGTGCTTTTATATGTAAATAGTAATGTTTTTAAACGGAAAATAAAGTTTCAATAACATACTATTGGAAGAAAGGAAATGGAAAACAACACCAAAAATTATGAAAAAAATAACTTTTGATTTGAAGATAACAAAGCGTCAAGCCTGAGATACCCAGACCCAATTGAGGGGTTAAATGTGTTAATGTTTCACTCCAGTTTCTTAGCTAATCAACCCCTGCTAATTAATCAGCTCTGATCATTGAACCCGGTTCTAAGAAATTTGCAGACAATCAGGAGGCTGACTTGCGGTATATGTCTTACTCCTCATCAATGAGTTATTCAAATGTCACGGTTACGAGTACCGTTGGATCTGACATTTCGAATGGCGTCGACTGTATGTCACGAAGATTACATGCCCGATACTAACAGCTTCCGAGTTTGGTGGTCTCGGTCGAATCAATAAACTTGTATAGTAGAGCAATTCAATTTCGAGCCCGCCTAAGTTCATATTGGATCTACTCGTATCTCCAGACCTAGTGGTTTTCCGACGAGGTTTCACGAACTCGTGTATCGCACTTGGATGTTTTTTAATTCCATTAACCTTCATCCGCTCGCGCTCTTGTGAGGCAAACTTGCGCTCGCCTTACGGCAAACTGCCGCAGATTCCTAAATCATTATTCTTTCATTAATATTATATCTATGTATTATATGTGTAGTAATAAAAACGTCTTACCAGGCGCCAAAGGGAGATTTCGAAACGAGTACGGTGCTTGTGAAGTGGTTAGGGCATCTCTTTAGTTGGAAGGAAAAGGGCAGACGGGGAAAGTGGATATCGTTAATTTTTACGGCCGCCGTAGAATGATATTTGCGATTTTTACATGGAGTGTTTTTAGGGCTGGTTCTTCTTCAACCCACCAGCACCATAGTAAAGAACTGAGGTGGGTGGGCTATCTATACATATAAAACAACGAGTTACGAGCAACAAAAAACTTTAATACATATATAAAATTGGTATGCTTCAATAGAAAATGGATAGGCAATTTCCTATTCATAAAGCACAAAACAGTTTCATGTATAATTTCATGGGTAATATTCTGTACTTCTTCCTCCGCCGTGACTTGAATTATACTAGTCAAGATTTTTCGACAGTCATATCGATAAAATTATTTAATAATGCTTTGGTTTTGTCAACATACAGTAAAATTTCTTTACGGCTCGAAGTCTGGATCATCAGTAAACTCAATGTCCTCTATATCAAAGGCTCTTCGTTCTCCTTCTTCTTCTTCTTCCGTCACCATTTCACCAAGGATTCGAATGACATCCTCTAGATTATGATATCGATCTCTAATCACTACAAAACGCAACTCTTGGTTAGTTCTGCGACCGATAAAATCTTCCAAGAGGAAAATACAAACACAGAAATGTAAACTAGTTAAAAGACGGTAAACTTCATACAGAAACTGCCCCCACAAACGAAACAAAACTTATTGGTGTTTATAAAATATAATATTTACTGAATATCACGATACACATGCGGGGAATAGGGAACATTTACATACATGTTGCTGACGAAACGTCTGAAAAATATTAACATTGCCGCAATTTTTCAACCTCTTGACGATCTGATGGCTACTGCGGACCCCATGGGCAACGTGGTACCTACACTGTCATCATGCTGAGCAAGCACCAACTAGAGAACCTAGTAACCCAGTAGTGGATGCTAAGCAGTAGGTACTCCATACCGCATCTGTGCAAAGTCTGAGACAGGGCGGCAAATCTTCGTTTGATGTCGGTGACGTCTAATGGTATTTATAGAACAGATCCCCTCCCCAATTATTCTTTGTGAAGAGCTACAGTTACCTACCCAACAAACCCAAAAAAGATACCTTCCAAAATAATTTGAAACAAAGAGGATCTTCATACGTATTTGTATTTTTTAATTTCCCATTGGGAAAACTAGATCTCATTACCTGATCTTATAATAAGTTTGGCGGTTATTTTATATTACAAGTTTTGAATAATTTGTATTGTTCCATAGTACTCGTACCTACTACTATTTTTGATAATGAATCTCAAACCACTTTTCTGATGTGACTAATAAATTTGAATTTTTAGATTTTCCAGCTATCTTGAATATCTGACATGATATTATCTCAACTTCTCCTATCCATCCCATTAATTGAAAATAGATTTTGAGATCCAAAAATATTGAAAAATTATAGAAAATGAATATGCCGTACAAAGTACCGCTAGCGTCCACTAGCGTGACACTCGTCATAGCGCCCACTAGTGCGCTGCTTTTCAACAATGCGGCACTCAGCCGCTAGCGCGGGCAGAAGAAGGTTAACATCTTATGGTACCTCTCTATTGATCCCAAATCCGCTCTATCAGCTTTATTCGAATCGATACTTTTTCGAATTTCGTTTGAACTTTTCGTGTCGAATCTTGGTCCAGTTGAAGGTCCTTTTCATCCCAAAATGGATAGCTCCGTTTGATTCAAGATCGACTTTTTTCGTATTTTTCGAGTCGAATCTTGATCTTGTCGAAGACCCTTTCATCCCAAATGAGTGGCTCAGTTCGAATCGAGATCAACTTTTGCTGCAATTGAAAAACAATCCCCCCCCCCCCCCCTCACTAGTCAAAATTTGCTGGTTTACGTTTCAAGACACGTAGATTCCAAAAATCGAATGCAAACAATGCGTCCGTCCGCCATCCCTGTACGTGGCATCGTTAGCATTGTGCTAAAATTACATTTGATCGTGGGTATGCCTGTTTTTCACAGTAGGTAAGGGAGAAATTACCTAACACTTCGCCGGTAGCGCCCATTTTCAGCCCAATTTTTGCGCAACTCATGTTTTTAGTTATTCATACGTGTCCAAACATCAATAATAGTTTTGATAAGTCAAGATAATGATGGGAAAGATGTGTAAGAACTGAATAAAGGTACCATTTGCTGTGATTCAAAAAGGAATTCACCATTATGTTTCATAACATGGCCGGTTGCGTGACGCATTTTTTGCACCGCTCAATTTATTAGTCATTTACCCCCGGTAAAAGTACCCAAAATCTCTTCATTTCTTACAAATCATTAGGATATCTTCTAACCGTATACGACTTGTATGTGGGCAGGACATGCTAACGATTTAACAGGAACGGTCGCGTGGCACAGAATAGACGCCAGCAACGTTCCTACATCCAACAAACGTCTCTAGTGAACTGAAAAGAGTTCCAACGATGCTGGATTTGGGAGGAAAGAGGGGACGAGTTATAAATAGAACAGAAAATGGTTTTTCACCAAGAGGTCTACCCCTTTGTCAGCGCTCACTTCAAACGTCTACCTGGCGCATTTTGGTGCCAACGCTCGTGTGTTAAGTAATTTGTATAGAGTGATAGATGATTCAAGTCGGGAAAAATAGAACTGCACTGACAAAATATTATTTCTATAGAAATTAGCTTCAGGAGCCACTCAGCTCATCCGGGCCTAGGATCTCCCTGGCTCCCAAAGATCCCTAAGATTTCCCTGGCTATTCAAGAGGGACCTTGGATTTGACCTGACCCTTGTCCTTCGAGGTCATTGCAAGATGAACTTTGTTATTTCAGATGGGAACCCCTACTTTCCATTGCGAATTTGGAAAGAACAAGAAATTTTACATTCAAATATGTCCTCCAAGGTAAGAGGACAGTATACAAGGTGGCCAAGATTTTCAAAAAGTAGACCAATTCACGGTGAATTCGGGGATATTCCTGGTTGCTGATTAAGATTCTGCACTCGGTTTTTGAGAAATTCTGAGTCCAAGATGGCTAATCCAAGGTGGCGGGCGAAATTTCAAATTGCCATCCTGGACTTGAAATTTCTCAAAAACCGATTGCAGAATCTTAATCAGCAACCGGAAAAACCCCCCTGTGCAAAATTTGGCGTAAATTGGTTGATTTTTTGAAAATCTTGGCCGCCCCGGATAGAGCCATGATCACCCCTTGGAGGTCATGGTCAACGTTATATTTGAATGTAAAATGTCTTTCCAAATCCGCAATGAAAAGTAGAGGTTCCCATCTGAAAAAACAAAGTTGACCTTGCAATGACCTTGAAGGTCAAGGTCACATCTAAGGTCACCGTTGAATATCCTAAAACATTAAATGTTTTATAATTATCATTTTCAAAAAAATCAATTCCCTCAGTGTTATTCAGGGGTGTCCATACTTTTGGAACACCCTGTATAGTTTGACCTCTTGAGATGCTCATCCAGCAGCTATTGTCTTTAATAGTCGACGTACCAGCAACATGAAGGAAAAACGGTTGCATTCCTCCCAGTGATGTGAGTGCAGGAGCGCTATCAACCCCAGGGCCCGATTTAAATTATAATTCACAATTTATGTTTCCCGCATGGCATCTTCCGAGCTGCTGCAGGTCGGTAGAACGTAATCTCCGCGGGTTGGGATTATATTACAGCTGTTCTCCTAACATAAACATGAACAATGTGAGTTGGCCGCGCCAAAGGCCGGGAACCATCTTTCATTTTGATTCCGGCAACAGATATCCCGAAGCTCAGACTTGAGTAAGAGGGCGGAGGGAGGGCGTTCCGTGTGAAAAGCTTGGTAAATAATGCATGGGGAACTGCACGCTCTTTTCCGCTAAGAGTTGGCTGTAAACTCTGTGCTCCGTTACCCCACTCTTCGCCCATCTCCACTCATACTATGATATCTACCACACTCCCTTCGCCCTTTTTCACATCCAACCCTCTCACTCACTACTACTCGCAGATTTACAGTTGAATCTCATGGGCCGAGGGAGATGGGTGTTGAGGTAGAAAGTCTGGCTGCTACCTCTTCAACCCAGACCGGCCCCTCCTATTCCTTTCTCACACCAATAGCATTTATTAGCCGCTCACCTTTTATTTAACACCCTCTGATCCAGCGAGGATTTTTTTTCCTTCCCCCAATGCTCCTTCTCCCTTATCAATAATCGAAAAGATCCCTTTTCGACCTTCTGTGAACAGGTTAGAAAGGTAACAAGGGTTACAAACCAGAAGGTTTTCACTTTATATGAAGATCAGCGGGTTGCTCGCCCGGTGGGAACCTCATTACTTGTACTCATCGCCGCGTGTGTTGTAACAAGCGCGTCGGAAACTGTTCACATGGTTTTCACGTATCGAATCCCAACTTTCACATTGACAATTGAGGCGCTTAGAGTCAAAACCAGCTAAGTCCACTTTTAAAAACTCTGCAAATTCTTGACACAACGGTTTATTATCTTCCTTGTGCAGATCACCCTTCTGTCTATACCAGACTATGTTGCAAATCGGCACCATACCATATTCTCACCGTACTCATACCATACCATACGAATTTCTTTCCTATCATACGATACTGTACTATACCAAATAATACATACAATAATATACCATACCATACTCATACCATGTCATACAAACCGAGTGAATATTGAAATGTCATCCATTTCTGACCTATATTTAAAATTTCAAGTATCTAGCTCATCATCAAAATTTAATTTGTTTAAACAAATAGGTATTATTTAAACAAGTTTACAGACAAGAAACCGAGTGAATATTGCATTGTGATCCGGTTCTGAACTATTTTTAAAATTTCAAGTCAATAGCTCATCATCAAAATTTAATTTGTATTATTACAAAAAGGTATTATTGAAACAATTTTACAGATGAGAAACCGAGTGAATATTGCAATGTGGTCTATCCCCGACTCACGGTTAAAATTTGTAGACTGTAGTTTACCGGGAAGATGAAAAAAGGTAGTTTTATTCTGGGCGTCTGGGGGTTGGGTCACATAACGGCCGTTTTCGACGCGAAAGTTTAGTGTTTTTCCTAAACCTTTGCGCGGTTACTGTGAACGAACGGCTGGTCGCACAAAAATCCAATTGGTCTTTGTTCAGCCTTAGCTTCACAATGTGTCCGGCACTGCTCCTGGCGGCCAGTCAATCGTTATAGTTCCATGAGCTTTATTGTATCCACCTGTTCATATCACTCACTATGATCCATGTTTTTGATTGTATCCATTATTTTGCTGTTATCGCTGAGTTTTCGTGTTGCTTTCATTTATTGTACTTCTTTCATACCGCGTGCTTTGTCTTTCTACGTTCTATCAACTTATATCAGTTCATCAACTTATATCTACGTTCGACAATTATAACAGTTCAGTTCAAATACGTTGTTGTTCTTTTTTCTGCCCGCGGTCATTCAGTCTTAAAAGATTCGTAATTTTTCAGGTCATTCAAAAGTGAACTAAAAATTACACCATTTCATGAGAATTTTAAGAGATATGACATTGTCGAAATTTCAAAGTTCGTTTTGAACCCCTTCCCCTTGACCTAGGGTTATGAAAAGTTTCGAGGATCATTGTGGGGCTGAGCCAAACCCAGAAACCAAATTTCGTAATTTTAGCTCAACGCTAACTGGGCAAAGTGCCACGGACGGCGGACGGGGGACGGCGTACGGGTGACGGACGGATTTTTTTTATTCGATTTTCTGAATCTACGTATCTTGAAACGTAAACCAACAAATTTTGAGGGGGGGTTAAAAAAATGTTTTCTTTGGGCGATTCCAATGGTTCATTATTGAAGATAATAAACCAAAATTGTCCAGGAGAGAATTTGATATTACTAGAGGACACCAGTAAATATTTCTCCAACCACCATGGGGTTTTCATGTCAACCGGTGGCCAGGTATCTGAAAGACATATCGTCGAGGAATCAGCAACACCACCAAGCTCGTTTTTCACAACTTTTCAGGAGAGAGAAAAAACCGATTTTTTCGTCCATCAAGGCCTAATTGACTGAAGTTTTTCTCGATATCTATGATGAATGATATCTAATGATATCTATCTCTCTCCTGAAAAGTTGTGAAAAACGAGCTTGGTGGTGTTGCTGATTCCTCGACGATATACAGCTTGGATGCTGCAGGTACTGCTCTATTTTTGGAATCCGCAAATATGAATTCAGTTTTCTGTGTATAGGTAAGTATGACACTATCATGGACTCACAACAATATTGACCGGTGAAATACAAATTATGGACCTACCTCAGAGAAGGAGGAGTTATATCACTTTCGATCATTATCAACACAGACGAAAAAGTTGATTTCGACAGACGAAATCGGTCCGTGAAATCTACATCATCGTACAGTTCCAAATAACTGATCCTTTCTTTGAAAACTCGTGGGCGCCTTTGTAAATTTACATTTCCACCTCGTCATCTTCGAATAAATGTGTGGGGCACCTGCTCGCGTTCGCAGTTCAAGAAGCTGTAGCAACAGCAAAACTTCATTCTCCAACGTCGAATAATACAGACGTCACCATTTGTCAGGAATGAGACAATATACCACGACTTTGAGCTGGACACTCCCACGCAGATCCTGACCCAACACCTAAACAACTTCGTGAACGGAAATCGAGGCCATTTAACCCACATTTTGAAAATCACGACTACTAAGTGCTTCTTCCATGAAAGAACACTGTTATTGCGTTTTACAATGAATGTGTTTCGCCTATTGTCATTTAGGTATGTTTAGTGTAAACGGTCTCAAACAATTCCTAATAAACAAAACAAAAAAAATCTTCGAATGTAAGTCAACGGTATGCCATTCCACCAACATCTTCCTATATCTTCAAATTTATGTTTCAGATTCAGTAAGCATCCGTATTCAGAAAAATGACAAAAATAAAAAAATGAAAGCATTTTTTGATCAATGAATGGTAATGTATGATATCGTCGCTTAAGATCTCACGTGGGCTAACTCACTTTTCCCAACTTTACAGGAGAGACAGAAAACATGTGGCCAGTATAGACTGTTCTGCAATTTTGTTCTACCATTCTTGGGTCTCCATACAAGAGTGTAATGAGATGAACTGTAGAACAAAATTGCGAAACGTCTATAGCATGACTGGGCACACGTTTTTGTATCTCCTGTAAAGTTGGGAAAAGCGAGTTAGCCCAAGTGCGATCTTAAGTCTTCTTTACCTCAAAAGTGAGCATTGATTGAAAATTCACGCACTATCCACCCTTTGAGGGTTTGACTTCTCATAGTTAATTACTACCCATAATCGTTAAAGTCAAGAAGGATTCAACATTTCAACATTCTCTCCGAACCTCTATTTTGTTCTGATTTTTTTTCTCTCGTCATTCTTCCCCCATGCAGACGGCGGAGACAGCTGTGCTCTGCAGCCGGTCATCATTCAGCTGGACATTTTCATTCTCGCATTTGTCTCTAGAAACGAAAAATCCACAGTCATGGCTATAAGAGCGAATCTTTGAAGAAACAACTGGTTTTATGTAAAATGTCTCCATTTTACTGGTTTTATTATAAATGTAACACCTCATATCATAGATTTTTCAACGCTAAACACTAAGGTGATGCCAAACTTTCGATATCTCATCCCGTTATCAGATTACAGCAGATGAACAGTAAAGAATATCCCCCCAAAAAACACTCCGTGTAAAAATCACCCCGCCTCGCAAATATCATTCTTCAGAGGCCGGAAAAAGTTATGATATCCACTTTCCCCGCCCGCCCTTTTCCTCATTAAGGAGCTAAGTATAATGAAAAGCTTAACCACTTCACAAGCACCGTACCCCTTTCGAAATCTCCCCTTGGCGCTATTGCGAGACGTTTTTATTACTTCCACAAGCAACTAATACTTGTATAAAACGTTAACCACCATCAACGGAGTGTTTTTTGGGGGGATATCACATCATTTTGTTTTTGAAGTGGGTCATTTTATAAAGAAGGTCTATGCAAAATTTCAAGTCGATTGGTCCTTTTACCCAGGCTGTAGACTCGTCAAAGTTGCCAAAATTAGCCTAAATTTCAGTTTTTTGTTTCTAAAAGTTTTTGGGTTGAGATAATGGGTTAAACCTTTCAAAAGGCACTGTCTGATGTTGAAACGAAGCTCTGTGCAAAATTTCAAGTCAATCCGTGAAGGTGGAAATGCCTAACTGATTAAGGAGAAGAAGAACAGGTAAGGGTGAAAAACCGGGTTTTTGAAGTTATATAACTCGGCTCCCTTTAAAGATATCGACTTGAATCTTTCAAAAGGCACTTGCTACACTTGAAACGAAGCTCCGTGCAAAATTTCAAGTCAATCGGCGAAGGTGTTGAGGCTGTAGCCTTGACCGACTGAAAAAAGTAGAAAAACATGGTAATTGGTTTTTGAAGTTATATAACTCGGCTCCCTTTAGACCTAGCGACTTGAAACTTTCAGGGCTTTCTATTATCCACACCAAAAAGATCCATACCAAATTTCAAGTTGATCGGTCTACTAGGAGCCAAGATATGGCCATAATTAGCCTAAATTACCCTAAATTTCAGTTTTTTTGTCCCTAATTTTTTTTTGGGTTGAGATAATTGCTTATTTCGTTCAAATGGCACTGAGCCATGCTATAAAGAAGGTATGTAAAAAAATTCAAGTCGAATGGTCCTTTTACCCAGGCTGTAGACTCGTCAAAGTGGACAGAATTTTCCTAAGGTTTCTGTTCTTTTGTTTCTAAAACTTTTTTGGGTTGAGATAATGGGTCAAATCTTATATAAGGCACTGTCTCAAGGTTAAATGAAGCTCTGTGCAAAATTTCAAGTCAATCGGTCAACGTGGAGAGGCTCCAGCCTTGCCTGTCTGAACAAGGAGAAGGAGAAGAAGGAGAAGAACAATCTAAGGCCGAAAAACCGGGTTTTTGAAGTTATGTAGCTCGGCTCCCTTTAGACCTATCGATTTGAAACTTTCAGGGCTTTCTAATATACACTCAAAGAAGACCCACACCAAATTTCAAGTTGATCGGTCAAATAGGAGCCGAGATATGGATACCTCGAAAACGCGTTTCGTGACGTCCGGTAAACATGGACTCGGCATCGTTCGTTTTCTCAACTTCTTTGCTTGGCGGGGCGGAACGCTACCGCGTTCCTAGATCTGATATTCTTTATAGAAGAAACGTGGTTGTTACTTTAGATTCTAAAGTTACAACCATGTTTCTTCTTCAAAGTGCTCCAGTTTGGAAACGGGATAAGGTATCGCAATTCTGATTTCACCGTCATATTCAACGTAGAAAAACCTTTAAAATGAGGTCTCACTTGTCGGACTTCTATTTAGGGAATTTATGGGTAATTTTCCCCCCTAAACCTGCCCAAAAATTGTTTGAAACGGATTTTTGTATACCATTTTGTCGAATAGTTTGAGTTACAAACATTTTGAACCGAGAAGGGTCGTTCGAAAATTCGCTTAAATAGAATAAAAAACTCTGCAAATTCTTGACACAACGGTTTATTATCTTCCTTGTGCAGATCACCCTTCTGTCTATACCAGACTGTATTGCAAATCGGCACCATACCATATTCTCACCGTACTCATACCATACCATACGAATTTCTTTCCTATCATACCATACTGTATTATTCCAAATCATACATACAATAATATACCATACCATACTCATACCATGTCATACAAACCGAAAGAATATTGAAATGTCATCCATTTCTGACCTATATTTAAAATTTCAAGTATCTAGCTCATCATCAAAATTTAATTTGTTTAAACAAATAGGTATTATTTAAACAATTTTACAGACAAGAAACCGAGTGAATATTGCATTGTGATCCATTTCTGACCTATATTTAAAATTTCAAGTATCTAGCTCATCATCAAAATTTAATTTGTTTAAACAAAAAGGTATTATTTAAACAATTTTACAGATGAGAAACCGAGTAAATATTGCAATGTGGTCTATCCCCGACTCACGGTTAAAATTTCTAGACTGTAGTTTACCGGGAAGATGACAAAAGGTAGTTTTATTCTGGGCGTCTGAGGGTTGGGTCACATAACGGCCGTTTTCGACGCGAAAGATTAGTGTTTTTCCTAAACCTTTGCGCGCTCACTGTGAACGAACGGCTGGTCGCACAAAAATCCAATTGGTCTTAAAAGATTCGTAATTTTTCAGGTCATTCAAACGTGAACTGAA
This sequence comes from Stenodema calcarata, assembly GCA_963920205.1. Lineage (NCBI taxonomy): Eukaryota > Metazoa > Arthropoda > Insecta > Hemiptera > Miridae > Stenodema > Stenodema calcarata. Next base: position 55,270,441 of record OY986048.1, on the reverse strand, counting down.
AATTACACGTTTCAGTTAAATATTTTGAGATATGACATTGTCGAAATTTTAAATTTCGTTTTGAACCCCTTCCCCTTGACCTAGGGTTATGAAAAGTTTCGAGGACCATTGTGGGGCTGGTCCAAACCCAGAAACCGAATTTCGTAATTTTAACTCAACGCTAACTGGGCAAAGTGGCGCGGACGGCGGACGGCGTACGGCGTACGGGGGACGGCGTACGGCGGACGGACGGATTTTTTTTTTTTCGATTTTCTGAATCTACGTGTCTTGAAACGTAAACCAACAAATTTTGAGGGGGGGTTAAAATTTTTTTTTCTTTGGGCGATTCCAATGGTTCATTATCGAAGATAATAAACCAAAATCCATAAAGAACTCATTCCTTTAATAAACATATGCGGCATCAATAAGTCGCATTATGTAGGTGGGATTTCAAGTTATGTGAGGACGAAGTGGCACACCTCATACGAAGATGTTCAACATAATTCACAGTCAATAATCACAATATGTGTCATGTCATCCAATCAATTTCAAATACGGTGGAGTGTGATTATACACAATCTCCGCGGCATCCGCGTTTGTCCCTTGACAACTCATTCAAACAAAGTCAAGCGATCTGCGTAGAGCAAACAGTCTGCGTCTTGGAGGTTGGCTAGTTGGTTTTTCAACAGATAATTACTGTGCGCGCCGATCAAACTCCGCCCCGGTGTGCGGTTTAATTAAGTTTCGGAGAGTTCGAAGCTCGAGAACTCAAGTTGCTTCCAAGTTTCCTTCACGGCGAACCGGCTCCTCGATAAGCACAATATCTCATGGTACTCTCGACAGAGCGACACCAAAGTTTTCAGGGGCGAGAGTAAATATATTTTAACGTTCTCGCCCTCCCCCCCGAGTTGAGGAGAAACAATAATTTGTGAATTCGAAACTGGCAACTAATTGGACGATTCCTCTTGTAGAAACCTAGAACTTTGAGATGGCAGTGGATACTGAATTTGTTGTCTGTGCAAACTACTCATTGAGTGGAAGTTGGTTAATTTTCCCTCAGTTCCGTTTATTTATTTTATTTTTCCCTCATTGAAAACTGCTGGGGAAATGGGAGCAGTGAGGTAAATGTCAAACATTCACTTCTCACCACAAATTATGTTCTCAACTCAACACCCAAAGTTATAGAAAAGACAAACATAAATCGTTAGGCCTTAGTTTACCCACCGGTTTCTGTTGGCTCATGGGAGTAAAAATACTCCAGAATCGAAATGTCCACTCTAACCAAACATGGTTCTGCGTCTGTTTCTGTCCCACGAATCCTCTTAACCACACGGAAAATTCGTCGTACTGAGCCGCATTATGAAGGCTTGGTGGGGGTTGGATCCCACGAATATTTTCCGCGCATAACGACAACCCATAGCCCATAGCAATACGAGAAAAGGTCGTAACATCATATAACGGGGTAGTTGGAGTTTCTGCTTGGAAAGAGACACGTGTGAATTCTTTCGAATCGGTTGGTAACCATCGGGCGCGCATGGAGCGAACATGAATGGCGCGATCATGGCATATCGAGGGTGTCACTCCATCACCACTTAACGTCATTCTAGCTAGTCTTCTGGAGAGCCAAAAACGAGTTCCCAATGATTCGCTGGTCCCCTGGAGAACTGACTCAACTTTTCTTTTGCATTTCATATCCTAAATACCTATTTTCACCGCCTGAGGAACAAAGTTTTCTAATAAGTTTAGTTTTGAAAACCACTATGTAGTGACATTATGTAGTAAAGGTATTACAACAGTGACGTTATGTGGTGACGACGTCGACGTTATGTGGTGATAACACTTTTAGAAATCGTATAAGGCGAAGTCGTTATTGTATCATTCATTTAGCTCGCCACAGATCTTTCATCATCTTTACCTTGGAAATAAAATGAATGGGTATTTTTATTAGAATAAAACACTAGAATGACGCTTGTCATGAATTTTTATTTTTTCAAAGTATTAAAAATGAGAAACGCATTTTTCTATTCACATTCAAATTAGGTACGTTCAAAGATCAAAAGAAAAATGACAAGAACTTGGTAGCGTGTGACGTAGAACGAATTAAATTTAAATCAAAGTTTTTAATCAAATTCCAAAGTACTATAAAGTATTACCTATATTTAATAGGATAATTGTTTATTAAAACCACAGCATACCACATTAAAAGGGCAATCAATCCTAATTACATTGCTCTCTAACAGTCTGAATTCCATGTCTCTCTCGCTCTCTCTCTCGTAGAGACGACAGATTCGTGGTATGCTTGGAAGCGAGAGTAAGAATGATTGAGTTGAGTAGGAGGCAGAAGATAGTAGGGAGGGGGAATCCAATATTACCGATATTGTTTATAATGATTCACCATGGCTGTTCGTTGGGTGAGAATTGGCAGCACTTTTTAGACTTTTTTGTATTCAATTGGTTGAGGAGTTATTGAGGAATGGTGGAGCATGTCAAACTTTATTTCCTATGCTGGAATTTCGAATAAGTTCTTCTATGGGTTCCGCATTGACAAAAATTGTGAAGGAGTAATACTTGAAGAAGATGCTGTCAGGTTTCCCAAGTGGTTTGGATAACTATTAGCAGAGGCGGCCAACGGTGCAGGAGTCCTATTTGGAAGAGAATTTTCAGGGTCAGACAGTTAGTTTGGCGTGCTGGGAATACGAGTGACATCCTCTGACACTTCGGGCGTCTCAAAATAATTGAGCGAAACGCGTTAGAAACCCTCTTTCCCCACTCCTTGGATCCACTTCTCTTTCAGGCGACAAGACCGCTTATATATATTCGGTTACTACCCAGTCAAGCTGGGTTGCTTTTTACGGAGAGTAATTCCCCGAGGGGGCAGTAGGACTGCGCTGACCATACTTTCGGAAGGACAGCTTCCATTATTTAGGTAACCGCTACTCTGCGGGCTTGGAAAATATGTCCGCCCACTCTATAATTTCCACGCACTCAGCATCGGTTTTCTTCAAATGGAGGATCACGCAATATATCAATCCTTTGTGATGGGTTACGAAGTAGATCTCCGCCGTAGTGTCGCGAATGCATAGATTTCATCAACACAGGGACAGCGGTTGTCTCGGAATCCCTGCTCTGGAATCGTTTGGATGGCGTATCCCTCATTGTCCGCACTTTACGAAAGCTGCTCTCCCATGCTTCTGTAGGGTCTTCAATTGGCAAAGAACGGCCCAAAATGACAGCATCACAATTCTTAGGCTTGGCCACGGGGATAATTTCAATTTGAAACCTTTTTCAGTAAACTCATCATGTTCAATGAAAACGTTGGATTTAGCGAAAGTTTTTACTTTCAATTTCACTCCTTTATGACATAAATTAGACCTTCAATTATAGATTCAAAATTAAAATTAAATTCGCCTGTCCACCGTCCGTGCCACTTTGCCCAGTTAGCTTTGTGCTAAAATTACAAAATTCGGTTTACGGGTTCGGACCACACCTACGCTGATCCTTAAAACGTTTTTTTAACCCTATGTCGGGGGGAAAGGGTCCAACATGAATGTTTAATCTCTGAAAAATTCATATCTCGAAAAGTTTTAATATAACGGTGTCGTTTGTAATGTTTTACTAAGTTTTCCAGGTTCTCGAAGTTTTGGTTCAACGAGTCTGTTCATAACTAGGTCTGTGGAAGCAGACCTAGGTATGCCCAGACTGGTCGAACCGAAACTTCGAGAACCACGAAAACTTAGCAAACCATTACACGTTTTTTGTACATATTTAGATAGAGTTTGATTTGCAGCATTTTTTAAGACCATCCAGAGTTTTGTACAACCAGCCGTTCGTTCACGATGAGGGCTCAATGTTGGAGCAGTTCAAAAGTCGTCAACATGAAAGTGAATCATGCAGCATACTGCCGAGTTAATATTCATACTGGCCCAGCTGATTTGATCAGTTCATAATTTACAGATATCAAGTTAATTAATAATTAATTCATAATTAACGCCAATTCCTAATAGTAATTAATCTATCGTTTAGTGATCTAGACAGAAGGGTGATCTGCACAAAGGAGATAATAAACCGTTGTGTCACGAATTTTCAGTTATGTCTGCCTGAGTTATATTACCATAATATGGTAATATTAACAGTTATATTAACATATTATGTTTTGTTAACTGACGTAAAATACGGTCTTCGTTTGAGAAAGTCGCCATATGGTCATCTCTGAGGGGGGGCTAGTGGAACACTTATGCCCAAATTAAGACTAATTACAGCGAGTTGCAGCTCATTAATAAAACTTTGAAATTATTGTTGTAATCGAAGGAATACAATTTATTCCTAGTATTTCAACGTATTTCCTGACAAAATTAAATAAGTTCAAAATGTAAATTTGAAACATAAAAACAAGTACCTAACGTATTATTAACTATCCAGCACGGTCATCATGTATGTTGACATAATTATCCATCCAATTAGGTAATTCACTATCCACGTCTCATGGATTTATGGGAAGTTCCGAAGTGAGTTGTATCTATTCATTTTGGTTTTTTAAATGTTTTAAATGTTTGTTTTTTTTAAATTTTTGTGGCCGTGTTTATCGGATATACAGGAAATCCGATGAACATGGAAAAAAAACACATTAGTATTATTATCTCCCATTAATTCCAAATAAGCCGAGAATCTTCCTGGAAGAATTGATAAAAGCTGTCGCAAATAGGTCAAATATCGATCCGCAATATAATTGGTTTACCCAAATCAATACCTCATAGATTTTCATTGATCGGATCGGTCTATCTCTTTGATGATCTAGCGGTACATGAATAATTATAATTATATATCATTATAATAATAATTAAATAAACAATAATTGTTATTAATAATTAATAATTATTGTTGAAGGATGATCTCAATAGCAGTACTGCAGTATAATAAACACTGCTGGTCCCTCGATTGTCATAGAGCGCGTGATTCTTCCTTCTGTTCCACATTCATTCTTCCTCCAGGATGGTGGAGTTCAATGGAAGTTAACACTACCTCGGACGTCGCATGAACATTCCTGGCACAAGTGCGCTTATCAGCGAAGAGTAGGTGAGATATATGTTTGCCATGACGGAGTGGCGTTGAAGGTTGACTGCACGATCTCATGTATGCACTGTAATATGCGGGCTGAGGAGACAAAGGCACAAAACGCTATACAAACCATATAGGCGGCACTTCCTTTCTCTGTGCATATCGTCTAGTCCAACATTGAAGCAGATGCGAATTGGCGAACTGTTCCCTGCGAGGCTCTATATGTGCAGGATGACAGTCCAAAAGCGAATATCTTCTTCGGTATATCCAGATCAGTATTTTCTCTTGTAACGGTCCGAAAACTACTGATAAACGATTGACCTACAATAATATAATAGATACATTGATCTATTATAATATAATACATTATGTATATTATAATGTATATTGTGAATAATTATGTATGCCATATGGTCACTGCTGGGAGGGAACAGAGATTAAAATAGCCACTTGGAATTCGCCTCTCAACTTATTCGGTTGGTTGTCTGTCTGTCCACATGTCCTTACAACGCTTACAAATATAATGTAAGTACATTGTTGAATTGTCGAATTGTGTTGCTGTTTGATGGTCTCATATGGATTCCATCAAAATTGTAATATAATTTTCGGCTGCGCATCTTTTGTGTCCTGGTCCATCCGTGGAACATGGTTGTCAAATGCATTGTTCCTAAATCACCAGGTTGATTAATTTGAGGAAGTTTCATAACTTGCCAGGGCCATTTGATTTGATTTGTCCGGACCATTTGATTTGCACGGTACGTTGCATCCTTCGAAGTTCGAAGTACGCTCAGACATCCAGTATAATTCGATCGATAATTTTCGTCTGTAAATGTTGCTGTCCCAGCCGTATCATTTCGGAGCGGTATCTTTCTCACGAAGCTTTCTAAATGATTTATTCGACGCTAGAGCAATCTCGTAAGTTTTGTTGAAACTCTTACTCTTTTTCTTTTCTTATTTATTCGAGTCATTCTCTATACCGTCTGCACTGTTCGAATTCAAGTTCAGGACGACCACCTGTAGGACGTCTCTCGGTATTAATCGAGCACAATGTCAGTTTCTGCAAGTTTCTCTCATTGTTGAAATTCTTACTATTGTTGTGACGCGCTTTTCGTTATTATACGGAAAGTCTTTTTGCTCAAATATCCTGTCATTCGATACAATGGCCAGGTACGGCGGGATCTTATCTGAGTTTCGTAGGGCAATAAGTTTGTATCAAGGTCTCGAGGGATTTACCACTTTGAAATCATCTACTCGTGTTACTCATCATTCATCAAAATGTAGTACTATTTACTGAACACTAGATCGCTTTTAACTCTTACCACTCCAACCCCGAACTGTGACCGACAAATTATTGGTTGTTCTGTCATACTGGTCCCTGCCTGGCCAACCCCGATTGGCGAAACTGCTTCACCTCCGATCTTTTTCCGGTCTATTTTTTTCTCATCCAATTAATACTGGAAGAAACGCTATACTCACCTTGTAGGGGACACAAGATATCGAAGGATAAGAAGCAGGACCTCAACTTCTAATGAAGAGAAGCCCTGGAGTAAATTACACACTCCAGATAAATGAGAGAAAGGTGAGGGAGAAAACGTCAGGGAGGGAGAAAAGTACTAATGTTGATCGCGCGACTTGTACGAAACAGCCTGCACTACTTCTGGATGTATCAACTAATTGTACATCTATACATATCCCCCACGTGGCAAATGTCTGTTTTAATTCTGTTTTTGAGAAGATTGCACAACAATTTCAGGAACAACAAATTGTCTAGGTGATAATACTCAACATATCACTCCTCGTAGGTCTGAGATGTTTAATTAGTCTCGTTGAGAATCTACATAATGTGTCATTATGTTGAAATCGAATAGTCTTCAGCTCAACAATAGCCTTCAGCTAAACGTATTATCTTTATCACAGACGCCTTTCCAGAATCCCCCGTGAAGTAAATGCGATGCTGCAGATCCATCCCGACCTTGATTTCTTCACCTCTCCCTTATCACGAATCAAAAGTTTTTCTCTAATTGCCACTCAAAGCCTTCCTTAGTTTCAATAGTAATTTTATTTTTAATGTCATTCCGGTAGATACAATTGTCGTTTTTTTTCTTCATAATTCTGTTACATGTATACTTAATCATTCTGTTCAGTAATTCATACCTAATTCTGTTAGTATGTACACTTTATATTCTATTATTAAAGAAATTGTAATTGGGCTTGCCCGTATTTATAACAAATAAACAAAAAAATAAACGAATAGTGGGAGCGTTTAAATAGGAGAGTGTGAATTGAGTGATTGACCAAATCAAGTAATTCTTCCCATTTGCAACAGTTACATCTTGGTTATTAACCCATGATATGGTATTCAGAAGACGTTTTGTTCAATCGTGATGGAATTCATAGAAGACCTCCGTTCGACCAAATGTTGTAAAATGTTGAACAAAACAGATCAAAACCTATTACGTGAAATTTATTTACTTACACGATCTCAGGTTGGCACATGCGCGGATGCTAGTATTGTTCCGATCGCGACAAAAGTCATATGTACCTTCTGAGGACTCGCATAAGTTCAGACATTTCATCGAACCAGCCTACAGGCCTCCACGTCCTTCAACATGAAGTATATGACAGAGACGAGACACATTTCCTTATGAATGCTCAATCCCACAACCCTCAACTCTTTATTCATCGACCGAACGCATGGAAGTGAATCGCATAACCGGAAAATATCGATCATGAGAAACGGGAAAGAGGGGAACTGACAGATACCCGGTCAGAATACTGATTACTGAACAGCCGGAGATCAAGCTGAAATTACCTGACTACTGCTAGAGGTACCTGATGTAGTTGTTCGCAGGCCAAAGCTGTAGGTTCGGATGCCGTATACATCGAGGGGTTGTGTGAATCAAGTATTCTCGACTCTGATAGAGCGAGGGATCCAGAACGTGTTTACACGATCCTGGCCTGTGGAGCACGTTTTAGCTCGACGTGAATACTCTACACTTGGACTTGGAAGGGTTAAAATCCACTTTTAAACAATAGTTTAACTGTTAACCGAAGGTTTGGCACAAAACGTTCGTCTTTAATATTTCAATGATGTGATTTGATGAGATTGTATAAAAAACTGCGCAATGTCTTGTATTATTGGTCAAGCAGCTCTCGATACTGTTCTGTTTAACTTTCAAGATGAAGAAGAAACTGCAGATTTACATAATTTGAACAAATGAACGAATCCCTCAGATGTAACCGGTTCAACTCAAACAAGCCCGAGTATTTGGGAACGTTCGCAAAAACCATTCGATGCAGGTGAGCGTTTACATATATATACGACCAGCGTCCGCTATCCATCCGGGTTTGGAGTGAACTCGTTTTAAATTTGATCATGAAAAAGTCCACTTTTTTCTCCCTTTCCCCCCTTTTCAACTGATTTATAGGCTAATATCGAAGAATGAGGTAGCGTTTTCCTGTTTTTCCTCACCAATCATTCAGTCAGGGAGCGCAGGGTCAAATGAATCCCCCTGGGAGGGGCTCAAATAAATCCTCTAGGATGAAACCCCGGCCAAAGGTTTCCGGAACGATTAAAACATTCCCGAGCATTTTGTTCATTTCCTGGACCAATCCGGTTGAAAGCAGTGATAATTGCCACCGATCGGAATAAATTGATGAATCAACTGTTTTGGTCCGACTCAAGTTTCATTCGACATTGATGTGATTCTAAAGCACGCGTGATCCCCGTATGTCTCTTTATTTGTTTCCAACCCGAACATGGAATTTAATATATTCTATTGTCCAAGATCACATGGACATATAAACGTTAAGGTTGTACATACCGTGGCATAATATTATAAACTTTAATATTGGGCTTTGCCCGTTAATCGAATGAATAAATAAATTAAAATCTACCATTCGACCATTTTCGACCATTTGATCATTTGTGAAAAAACTATGCAGATTCTTGACACAACGGTTCATTATCTTCCTTGCGCAGATCACCCTTCTGTCTATACCAGACTGTGTTGCAAATCGGCACCATACCATATTCTCACCGTACTCATACCATTTCTTTCCTATCATACCGTACTGTACTATACTAAATCATACATACAATAATATACCATACCATAGTTGTAGTATGATACAACTTCAATATGATAATTGTTGACATTGACCTGAGTAACGGTTATAATAAAGTTCATTCTTGAGTTTGAATCGAAAGAGAATATTGTATTTCTTAAAATATTTCATTGGCGACGAAATGAAAAAGAACCAGACGCGTAAATCGAAGGACTGGGAGGAGGAGGTCCACAAGGAGGATCTGACGAAGAAGATGGAGAGATTCTCAATTGAGCCATTTCAGGAAACTGAGCCATGGGAGGAATATGAAGCGCAGTTTCTGCTCCGGTGTCGAGTTAAGGGATTGGGAGGTGATGATGCCGGGGAAGCTCGAAGAGATCTGCTGCTGGCTTACGTGGGACCCAAGGCGTTGAAGAAGGTAAAAAATTTTCTACTTCCTAGATCCGCATATTTGGCTGACTGGGATGAAATTATTCGCGCTTTTAAATCGATATATCAACCGAAGAGGACTGTATTTGCAGCAAGATTAGACTTCGAACAGTGCATAAGAGCGGAAAATGAGGGATTTGCAGATTTTGTGGTTAGGCTGAAGGAATTAGCGTCTTATTGTGGATATGAGAATAATATGGAAGAAAGAGTCAGAGACAGATTTGCAGGAGGCTGCAAATTCCACGCTTTTGAGATGGAAATTCGTCAGCGTTGGCCGGAGGGGGTAAATGAAAATAAATCGAGGCTGACGCTAGAGCAGTTATTGAAGTTAGCCGAAACTATGGCAAGGGCTAGGGAAGAACTGGGATGCGAGAGGAAGGAGGAACAATTAATTGGGAAATTGACACAGCGGGACGAGAGAAACAAAACATCAAAGAAATGGAGTCAAACTAACTACCAAAGGAGAGAATGTGGAAGATGTGGGTTGAAGCATGATGTAGGTAAATGTTCAGCTAGTCAGTCGAAGTGTTTTCGTTGTAACAAAGTAGGCCATTTTGCAAGGCAATGCAAGGCTGCAACGGTGAGAACGTTGGAGGAAGATGAGGAAGAACAAGTAGGCAACGAAGTAAGTATTCAAAAGACCCAAATCGAGGAGATGAGGACCAGTCGGATACCACGGGCTACAATTACGGTTGAGTTGAATGGTCAGGAAGTGCGGATGGAGTTTGACTCAGGCGCAAGAGCCTCTATGATCGGGTTGTCGTTATGGAAGAAGATAGGGGCACCGAAGTTAGAAAAGAGCAAATCGAGGTTTGTTGCGTATGGGAGTAACACGTTGGACGTGAAGGGGGAGTGCATGGTGGTAGTCAAGGTCGTCAATCAGATCAAGACACTTAAGCTGGCGGTAGTGAACGGTGAGGAGACACCATTATTTGGATTACCTTGGATCCTAGCATTCAAGATGGATTTACCGGCAGAGGTGAGAGTTCATAAGACGGAAGTGGAAAAAGTTGATAACGTAACGTTAAAGAGAGCCAGGGCCGTGATAAATAAATTCTCAGAAGTCTTCAGAAATGAGTTAGGAACTATTAAGGGATATCAAGCTAGAATTCATATGAAGGAGGGGGCTATTCCGAGAAGTTTTCCTGCGCGCAGGGTGCCATTTCCAATGAGGAAAAGAATAGAACAGGAGTTGGAAAGGCTGGTTCGAGCGGGGATACTTGAGGAAGTGGATCCGACGATCACACCAATTGAGTGGGCAACACCGACTGTGAATGTGGAGAAACCAAATGGGGACATCCGGATTTGTGGGGATTTCCGGGTAACCCTTAACCCAAACATGATTCTGGAGAGTGCACTCTTGCCCACGTTTGAAGAACTGACGAGCAAACTGGCAAATGGCAAAATCTATAGTGTCATCGACTTAAGGGACGCATATTTGCAATTAGAAGTATGCGAAGAACACAGGAAATACCTGACAATAGCTACACACAAGGGTTACTTCAAGTACCGGCGGTTACCTTTTGGCGTATCGGCGAGTCCGGGAATTTTTCAACGGTTCATGGAGGGGTTGCTAAAAGGGATACCGAATGTGGGAGTGTTATTGGACGACATAATAATAACAGGTAAAACAGTGGAAGAACACTTAGGAAACTTGGAAGCAGTTATGAAAAGATTGAAGATTGCTGGCGTAAGGGCAAAAGAAGAGAAATGTAAATTCATGCAGAAATCAGTCAAGTATCTTGGTCACAACATTGATGAGCACGGTATTCATCCGTTGGAAGAAAAAGTGAGGGCGATTCAAGAGGCACCGTCTCCCGTCAATGTCAAACAACTGCGATCGTTCTTGGGATCAATAAATTACTATGAGAGATTTGTTCCGAGGCTACATGAAATGTGTGCGGGCTTACATAGACTTACAGGATCAAAGGTAAGGTGGAAGTGGACAGCTGAAGAGGATGAGACATTCCGGAAAGTCAAGTCAATCCTGTCATGTTCAGACACTGTAGTGCCGTACGATGAAGCCCTGCCCTTGGTGTTGGTGTGTGATGCGTCGGAACAAGGCCTTGGAAGTGTTCTTATGCATAGGTTTCCTGACGGGTCTGAGAAACCTATTGCGTTTGCCAGCAAGACTCTAGCTGAAGCAGAAAAAAACTACGCAAATATTGATAGAGAAGCTTTGGCGATAGTGTTTGCTGTGCGGAAATTCCATCAGTACATATATGGACGAGAATTTGTATTGGTAACGGATCATAAGCCACTCCAACGAATTTTCGGTACAGAACGAAATCTTCCAAAAGTTGCCAACAACAGACTTGTTAGATGGGCAATCGAACTAAATCAGTACCAGTACGAGATTGAGTACAGAAAAGGGGAAGAAAATGTTTGTGCGGATGCTCTATCAAGGCTAGCAGGGAAAGACAATTCAGTAGATACAGAAATTAAAGGTATTAAATTTTTAAATTTGACTAAAATTGAAACATTAATGTCAGTTGAAAAATTGAGGAAGGAAAGCAATCACGATAAGGAAATCAAAGCGGTAAGAGAATACGTCAAGAATGGCTGGCCACAACAACCAAACCAAGACTTAAAGCTATATATGCTTCGGAAAGATGAGTTCACAGTGGAAGATGGAATCCTGTTAATTCTGGGGCGTATTGTGGTGCCAGGGAACATGAGGAGACAAGTGTTGAGGATTTTACATGGTGGTCATCCAGGGATTGCCGCAATGAGGTCAATCGCAAGGTACTATGTATGGTGGCCCCAGATCGACAAAGAGATAGAAGTTTTTGTGAAGGGATGTCATCATTGTCAAGAGAATCAGGATGACGTGGAAGAGGTACCCTTATATCCATGGAATGTCCCGGGCAGAGTATGGGAACGGATTCATTTGGATTTGGCTGGACCAGTCGATGGGGTAATGTGGTTGGTAGGAATTGACGCCTATTCGAAGTGGGCTGAAGTTGAATGCCTTCGGTCCACAACATCAGCTGTTCTAATCCAACGACTACGGTCATGGTTTAGTAGATACGGAATACCCGCAGAAGTGGTGACCGATAATGGGCCTCAGTTCGTTTCGGGGGAGATAGAGGATTTTTTCAACCGCAATGCAATTCGTCACATAAAGACCACACCCTACCATCCAAGGAGCAATGGACTGGTTGAAAGATTAATAAGAACTCTTAAGAGACGTTATCAAGCCACGAAACAGGAAGTGAGGGACCCCTTATTAGCACTGCAAAACGTGCTATTTAGCTATCGGAATGGGCCGCAGAAAACACTAGGCAGAGCCCCAGCCGAGGTATTTTTTGGGCGACGATTTTCGACGATATTCGACAACCTAAAACCTAATGTCAGGAAACAGATGGAAAGAAAGATGTGGAAGCAGCAGGTACAACGTGATGGCCAAAAGAAAGGGAGATTTTTTGAAGAAGGGGACGAAGTATGGGTTAGGAATGAAAACAACCATGGCTGGAGAGCAGGAACAGTGGAGAAACGAAACGGACTGTACTCATACGAGGTGCGGACAGCAGGAGTCCTCAAGAAAAAACATGCTGACCAGCTACGAAGACGGGAAGGAGCAGTGGACGATATGGAGGGTGCAAAAGGAGCGGAAGGAAGGAGCGAAGAAGAAGAGGAGGGAGTAATGTAGTATGATACAACTTCAATATGATAATTGTTGACATTGACCTGAGTAACGGTTATAATAAAGTTCATTCTTGAGTTTGAATCGAAAGAGAATATTGTATTTCTTAAAATATTTCAATAGTCATACCATGTCGTACCAAAATTCGTTTTGAACCCCTTCCCCTTGACCTAGGGTTATGAAAAGTTTCGAGAACCATTGTGGGGTTGGTCGAAACCCATGAAAAAAATTTCGTAATTTTAACTCAACGCTAACTGGGCAAAGTGCCGCGGACGGCGTACGGCGGACGGCGTACGGCGGACGGACGGATTTTTTTTTTATTCGATTTTCTGAATCTACGTATCTTGAAACGTAAACCAACAAATTTTAAGGGGGGGGGGGGGGTTAAAATTTTTTTTTCTTTGGGCGATTCCAATGGTTCATTATCGAAGATAATAGACCAAAATGAAGTACGAGGTACGCGGTGTGGGTGTGGGAGGGGGCGCAGAGACATAAAAGGTCTCGTTGTATGACGCACTCGTTGGCCTCCTGCCAGCCGTATTATGTCATACGCTCGTGCGTCATAGGCTCTGACGTACTTGTTGGCCTCCTGCCAGCCGTCTTACGTCATACGCTCGTGCGTCATAGGCTCTGACGCACTAGTTAGCATCCTGCCAGCCGTCTTACGTCATACGCTCGTGCGTCATAGGCTCTGACGCACTAGTGGCCTCCTGCCAGCCGTCTTACGTCATACGCTCGTGCGTCATAGGCTCTGACGTACTTGTTGGCCTCCTGCCAGCCGTCTTACGTCATACGCTCGTGCGTCAAAGGCTCTGACGCACTAGTGGCCTCCTGCCAGCCGTCTTACGTCATACGCTCGTGCGTCATAGGCTCTGACGTACTTGTTGGCCTCCTGCCAGCCGTCTTACGTCATACGCTCGTGCGTCATAGGCTCTGACGTACCTGTTGGCCTCCTGCCAGCCGTCTTACGTCATACGCTCGTGCGTCATAGGCTCTGACGTACTTGTTGGCCTCCTGCCAGCCGTCTAACGTCATACGCTCGTGCGTCATAGGCTCTGACGTACTTGTTGGCCTCCTGCCAGCCGTCTTACGTCATACGCTCGTGCGTCATAGGCTCTGACGTAATGGCCCGCCGGTCGCTTGTGTTCTGACGTGATCTGAGGGAAAGGGTGAATCAAGGGAACACATTTTTCCCGTTTCAGTTTATGCGCCAAAGCAAAGACATGGAAATGTCAAAAAAATGTGTAAATAGGTACCTAAGCCCAACTGTAATGTCAATTTTCTGACAATGAGTTTTCGACTATAGTTTTCATACCTTTTTACTTAAGTACTTATTGCAATTTGAGACTGATAATGAGCTGTTTGCAAATAAAAAGTCTGATAACTACTTTATTACATCTTATTAATCTATTTTCAAGTTCCGATTCACAGTTGAATGTATTTTATTTAGATGTCGTAAAATTCGAAAACGATGGAATGACGAAACCTGTCGACTACTGACTCAAGTGATACTGTCGACTTCTAACACATGTAGGTCGACTACTAGTGCAAAACCATGTCGACTACTGAAGAAAATGTTGGTCACTGGTATCGACTACTACCTAGAGCATTGGGATTTTTTACAAAACTTGTTTTTCCCTTTTCAAACCATGTTGAATAATATTTCCCGCTGCCAGGTCTTTTAGGGAAGGATCTTGGGTACACAATGAACAGGTTTGCAATGAGAAATAGTTGATAATAATAATTAATCTAACATTTAGGATCTAGACATTTAGACCTAGTGATCTAGACAGAAGGGTGATCTGTACAAAGAAGATAATGAACCGTTGTGTCAAGAATTTGCAAATTCCTAAATGTTAGATTGATTATTATTATCCTAAATGTTAGATCCTAAATGTTAGATTAATTATTATTATGAATTATCACTAATTATCAATAAGTTTATCAAGTAGATACCTAGTAAAAATTATTATAATTTATTGTTAAATATTAATAATTTGTATTTAATTAATACGATATAATTCTAGGGTTTTTAATACTTTTTAATTTTTCTATAAAAGAAGTACCTACCAACAAACATTCGAAATTACCTTCATTTCCGTAGCACGAAACGTACCTCAGAACAACAAACTCGACATCACTAAAACCATATGATGTTCTAAACAGCTAGTTAGTATGAAAATCGAGTCGACCTGTATTTAATCGACCTGTATTTCAACCGTTTGATTCAAGATCGCGTCGACAGGCTCAACCTTTGAGCCGTCATTGTGAACGAACGACTGGTCGTACAAAGCTGCGGATGGTCTTAAAAAATTCTACGGAACAAACTCTATCTAAATATGAAATAAAAAACATACCGTTCTATATGACTTTTTCGAGATATGAGATTTTCGAGTTTTCAAAATTCGTTTAGAACCCCTTCCCCTTGACCTAGGGTTATGAAAAGTTTCGAGGACCATTGTGGGGTTGGTCGAAACCCATAAAAAAAATTTCGTAATTTTAACTCAACGCTAACTGCCCAAAGTGGCGCGGACGGCGTACGGCGGACGGACGGATTTTGGTTTATTATCTTCGATAATGAACCATTGGAATCGCCCAAAGAAAAAAAATTTTTAACCCCCCCTCAAAATTTGTTGGTTTACGTTTCAAGATACGTAGATTCAGAAAATCGAATAAAAAAAAAATCCGTCTGTCACCCGTACGCCGTACGCCGTACGCCGTCCCCCGTACGCCGTCCGCCGTCCGCGCCACTTTGCCCAGTTAGCGTTGAGCTAAAATTACAAAATTTGGTTTCTGGGTTTGGACCAGCCCCACAATGATCCTCGAAACTTTTCATAACCCTAGGTCAAGGGGAAGGGGTTCAAAACGAAATTTAAAATTTCGACAATGTCATATCTCAAAATATTTAACTGAATCGTGAAATGTTTAGTTCACTTTTGAATGACCTGAAAAATTACGAATCTTTTAAGACCAATTCGATTTTTTTGCGACCAGCCGTTCGTTCACAGTGACCGCGCAAAGGTTTAGGAAAAACACTAAACTTTCGCGTCGAAAACGGCCGTTATGTGACCAAACCCCCAGACGCCCAGAATAAAACTACCTTTTTTTTCATTTTCCCGGTAAACTACAGTCTAGAAATTTTAACCGTGAGTCGGGGATAGACCACATTGCAATATTCACTCGGTTTCTCATCTGTAAAATTGTTTAAATAATACCTTTTTGTAATAATACAAATTAAATTTTGATGATGAGCTATTGACTTGACATTTTAAAAATAGGTCAGAACTGGATCACAATGCAATATTCACTCGGTTTCTTGTCTGTAAAATTGTTTAAATAATACCTATTTGTTTAAACAAATTAAATTTTGATGATGAGCTAGATACTTGAAATTTTAAATATAGGTCAGAAATGGATGACATTTCAATATTCACTCGGTTTGTATGACATGGTATGAGTATGGTATGGTATATTATTGTATGTATGATTTGGTATAATACAGTATGGTATGATAGGAAAGAAATTCGTATGGTATGGTATGAGTACGGTGAGAATATGGTATGGTGCCGATTTGCAATACTGTCTGGTATAGACAGAAGGGTGATCTGCACAAGGAAGATAATAAACCGTTGTGTCAAGAATTTGCAGAGTTTTTTTTATTCGATTTTCTGAATCTACGTATCTTGAAACGTAAACCAACAAATTTTGAGGGGGGGTTAAAAAATTTTTTTCTTTGGGCGATTCCAATGGTTCATTATCGAAGATAATAAACCAAAATGATCAGATTTAAACATTTCTATTTGAGTAGCATGAAACAATCCTTTCCTTGAAATCTGACGTGCTGAGCTGCTTGGAAAACTTGGCCCCATTGGTCCAGCGTCCTTTCCCGGTGAACATTTCACACGAATCTCATACTTTTCTGAAGGAATTACGATGAATCCGAGAAAATCTTTTAAATTGTGCTCAAAATCCCTGGACCTATCCCTGACTACAGGCATAGATATACGTGTAAAATTTTGTGCTGATCTATTCGTATCTCCATTGAGATATCTTTCTAGTTTTTCTGGTCCTCCCTTCATTAGAGATCGCCTCTGGCAACCACCAGGAATCACCTCAGGCAGCGGTTCACAAAAATCTAAATTTTCTTGGCGCCTTCAATGCACCAACGCATTTTCTTGGCGCAGTTCAGTGCATGAACTGAGTTGAACAACGGGTTGGTCGTTTGATAAACAGGAGTAACTTCAGAAAATATTCCTATTTCGCCGAACGCGGTTTTATGGTTCAAAATCCCTGAAACTATTTGTTGGTTGAGAAAGTATATTCCAAAATTCTGTCACTGGCATGCCAAAAATGAATGTTCATTTCTATTTTCTAATTTATTAATATCATCAGACTTTATGTGTGTAGAGACTGTATACGTTTGAGGTTCGCGTATGAATGAAAGACCCTCTGCCCACCTGACCTGTTAATATAAAACGTAATGGGAGGAATCGGAATCAGGTGAGGTTTCCATTCCATTAAAGAAGTCTATAGTATCTTATTAATGGGAGATTTGCCGTCCGCCTTGGCTTTATTCGACGGAGCCAATGGGAGGGGATCCCACCAATCTGATTCGCCCGTCGAAGTGCGAAAAAAGGTCTGTAACAGCTAACGTTCCCACTGCTAATGACTAGTCTCATTCCCGCAATGGCCTTCTTTCTACATCCACTATGAACATATTATTTGCTTTTTTTCTGCTTCCAAACGTTTTGGGGTTTTCTGTTTTCTTTTTTTCTACGGTTCATGTCCTCTTTGATAAGAGTGGGTTTATTCGAATGGCAGATTGAACCATTCACTTGGCAAAACTCAGTGAGCTTCAAATCACCAGTATCAGCCTCTGTGTCAGATATCTGAGGGAATCAACCTAACTCGCTCCCGTCGCTTTTTTGGTTTATTATCTTCGATAATGAACCATTGGAATCGCCCAAAGAAAAAATTTTTTTAACCCCCCCTCAAAATTTGTTGGTTTACGTTTCAAGATACGTAGATTCAGAAAATCAAATAAAAAAAAATCCGTCCGTCCGCCGTACGCCGTCCGCGCCACTTTGCCCAGTTAGCGTTGAGTTAAAATTACGAAATTTTTTTTATGGGTTTCGACCAACCCCACAATGGTCCTCGAAACTTTTCATAACCCTAGGTCAAGGGGAAGGGGTTCAAAACGAATTTTGAAAATTTGAAAATCTCATATCTCGAAAAATTCATATAGAACGGTATGTTTTTTATTTCATATTTAGATAGAGTTTGTTCCGTAGAATTTTTTAAGACCATCCGCAGCTTTGTACGACCAGCCGTTCGTTCACAATGACGGCTCAAAGATTGTGCCTCACAACACGATCGTGACTCAAACTGTTGAAATACAGGTCCATTTTCATACTAACAAGCTCTTTGGAACATCATATGGCTTAAGTGATGTCGAGTTTGTTGTTCTGAGGTGCGTTTCGTGCTACGGAAATGAAGGTAATTTCGAATGTTTGTTGGTAGGTACTTCTTGTATAGAAAAATTATTACCGACGTAGTATTAAAAACCCCAGAATTATATCGTATTAATTAATCATAATTAATAATAATTATTATTAATAATAAATACGAATTATTAATACCTAACAATAAATTATAATAATTTTCACTAGGTACTTGATAAAATTGTTAATAATTAGTGATAATTGATAATAATAATTTATCTAACATTTAGGATCTAGACATTTAGACCTAGTGATCTAGACAGAAGGGTGATCTGTACATAACGAAGATAATGAACCGTTGTGTCAAGAATTTGCAGAGTTTTTGGAATTATTGACCGCTCGCTATGTCATCGTGAATCTATTGGAGATTAATCGTGGGCAGTAAAATCGGTGTCTCAATGAAACACTTTATGATATTTTGGCATGAATTGTGGACAATCCCCAATAATCTCGGCATCGTATACCATCCTTCGTGTACCTTTACGGACCATCTGACTTAATGTGGGCCGTCTGGCAATGGGTCATGTGAATGAAAATACGCAGTCATGCAGCATGGCTATGAGACCGAATTTTTGAAGAAACAACCCATTTTACTGGTTTTATAATAAATGTTGTCTCGATTTGTGGCCGTGCAACACCTCGGTTTATAAGTTTTTCCAGGCTGAACACGATGGTTAGGTCAAAATTGCGATATCTCATTCCGTTATCAAATTAGAGCAGATGAACCGTGAAGAACAACTCAAGTAACAACCACGTTACTTCATCTTCAAACTGCTCCAGTATGAGAACGGAGTAAGATATTGCAATTCTGATTAAAATGATGTCTCACTTCTCACTTGTCAGACTGTTCTATTTTGGGAGTATATGGGTAATCCCCCTCCTCCCAAAAAACCTCCCCCCCCCCCCCCCATTGGAGTGGCCCGATTCGGCCCATCCATTATTTTTGGTGTCTTTTGGCAGTGAATTCAGGATGGTCTGGCACGGATTTTTGGACCGAGAACAATTCGCTACAACCAAGCAAATAATGCTTACTTTGGAGTAAAAACTCAACGTATGGCTCGTCAATAACTGCCTAGTTACGCTCAAGTTTAAGTACCATCATGGCTCGCCGGGAAATAGAATAGAAGGAAACCACCCGATTCTTTGTGCGATGCTTTTGTTATTCAACCCGCGTGTTACTTTAATTTCGATTTTCAGAGATCGGGGTCCAAGTTTTGCTGTAAAAGACGTGTCTTGTCGTCTTTAGTGTTTTTTAACTGTTAAAAGATGAGATCGTCCGATGAATCCTCGATTAGTGGGGCTGCCAGCGAGGTACCAACGATAAGCAATAATAACTTATTGTAGCTAGAGATGGACATTTAAGAGGGACTGTTGCTGGGCAGAAACCGGAATACATGTGCCATAGTACTTGTTGTATAAAATAAATATAATACAACACTTCGCAAAACGTATACTGCAGAATACTGAAAGGTTGAATAAATTTAAATAAATAAAATAAAGTAAACAATCACCTGCTAGCATTTGCTACAAAAAGGCAAGTAAGGCGTTTTGCTTGTTTTATTCAGGCGATCCAATGTGCGGCTCCAGAAGTGAGGGAGTAAATTGGATACAACCGTCTCGACTACTTATTTTAATAGCTACATTTATTATTCTGTTACCGATAAAATCTGTCATTTGTGTACTTACACTTGAAGTGTTCATCAAATTTGTAAGTATTGCGTTCCGTAATTATACACAGCTATGGGGGTTTTCGAGGCAAACAATCGGGCCGCAATTTCGATGATGATCTCGAAACCATCCGGGACCATCTCGCATCTACCACATTCCAGCTAATAACGCCCACGCATAAACAGTTAACAGGTAGAGTATCAACGAGACGTAATAATTGGTTAATATGAAGTACGTGCGTGCTATGCTATATGTGGTTGTATTGTAAATATTTGTTAACATTGGGATGGAGCTATACTCATAGGGGCTATCGGAGAAGAAATATTGCATTTATTACTCAATACTGAGGTTTTGGTTGCACGAGGCTGATAAGTGTCAATTACGTGGGACTAACTCTCTGATTAAATCAAACATCCGTTATTAGTTCGACATACCTTGTTTGTTCCCTGCATACCGAATAAGAACTATACCACAGGCAGTGCAACCCTTGATTAATTTCTTGGCAAATGGATCGCTATTCACTTGAATTTCTAAGAATTAATTACAAACTATTATTAAGTATTTTCTGATATAAAGTTCGTTCATTAATGGTTATTAAAGAGCTTGTCTCATGGTATTTCCGCGGATTACAACTCGGACGTTGCTAGGTAGGTAGTGAGGAAGGAAGGAACATAATTTTAATTAAAACCTGCTTCAGCAACACAACAAAAATTAACGTCTACCTAATGAGTTAGCAGAATGGCTTCCTCACAAAACAATCATAACTTGTACGTTTACACATAGTTGATGTACCCAAGATCGGTTCAATCATGTAATCGCATGATTGAATGTTACTGTGATTTAACCAATAACTAATGTAACTTGTTGTTTCAACTTCCATTCTTCATTTGTAGTCACAACAGTTACGTATAGTAGGTATAATAAACATTTTTTCTTCTTCTTCTTCTTTCATAAAAATAACATGCAACGCCGGAGTCGGCCACTAGCTCAGTGATGGTCTCATCAGTCTACCAACGAAATTCCTGGTCGATCTAGTAATAATTTATTTATATAAATTCGCTTTAAATTTATATAAATCAATTTTCATAATTGTACGCTTCTTGAAACGTGAACTAGCTGATTTCGAGGGGGTAGGAGTAAATATTTGTTTTCTTGTTCAGCTCTAATGGTCTGTTATTGATGATATTGAACCAAAAAGACTGTTTCTTTGTGTTTTCCAATTTCTTACAATAGTAGGTATTTATGCCGGAAGTCAACTCTATCTAGAGGTATCTATCAGGTTGACACTTGAGGGAATAGTGAATGAATAAATGAAAAAAACATATTTTTTTCTACATTAATTCGTAACAATTCTACAATAATTCGTAATATAAAAATGTTATGTAAATAGAAGCCTGAGGAAGGGACATGGAGAGCTACATGGAAGAAGAAACATTTAGATAAATTTCAATTACTATTATTATCTTATTTATAACGATAATTTTACATTTTTTTTTTTTCATTAGGTATTAAATTTTATTTTTATTAAATTCTGAAATCAGGAATTCCCTGTAACGCCAAGCATTGCGAACGTACCTACAGAACGAAGAACAATCTGGACCATTCAACACATCCAAAATTCCAGTCTCGAAAAAGATGAGCGCCTAAAGCATTCGAGTCTGGCATAATATATCCAATTCTAGCATATTATGCGAACTTAGCAGCTCTCCCCGGCGAAATGGGGTTTTTACGGAACCCCCTATTTTTGACTTGGCCTTTTCGATGGTGAAGTCCAAATGTCAAAATTCGAACCGGAAACGGGGGAGATTCTGACCAGAAACAGCGCGAAAATCGGTCAATGAGGGTAAAACGCCTCAACTCTAGGATAAAAATGCCTCAAAACTTATTTTCGCGCTAGTGTTAAGGTGAAGCGCCTCAACTCACCAAAGTAATGAGGCGTTTTACCCACAAAAATGTACAGTATTTTGGCTTCAGATTTTGGTTGAGGCAGTCAATCAAAATTTCCCGACAAAACATCCCTTTGATGGAGTTGTTTACGTTAAGGTGACTGCCTCACGAGCAAGTTGAGGCATTTTACCTAAACAAACCATCCGAAACCGGAAGCTGGAAATTTTATAATCACCTTAACTGCAATTACTCGATTATAAATCGATTAATTTGCGAGTTTTTTCCCCTTGGAATTGGTTGAAATCATTTCGATATCTGACTGAAAAATGGGGTTTTTATAATGAGTTGCAGTCAATTTACATCAAAGATTTCAGTGAAAAACGTTGAGGCGAATTTCTGCAATGTTTTGAATTTTGAGTTGAGGCTTTTTATCTTAATAGGGCGGAGGTGGTATTGGGCATACTCCGCCTTGTCCCTTAGAGATTGCGACAAATCGACAGTAATGCAGCATGGCTATATGAGCGACTTTTCGAAGAAATGACTGGATTCTTGTAAAATTCCTTCATTTTACTGGTATTGGACCATTTTGTTTTCCTTTTTTCTGCCGAGTAACATCTCATTTTACAGATCTTTCAACGCTGAACGTGATGATGAATACGATGGAGAAGGCAGAATTGCGATATTCCATTCCGTCATCAAATTAGAGCAGATGAACCGAGAAGAACATCTCAAATAACAACCACGTTTTTTCATCTTAAAAGCGCTCGAGTATGAAAACGGAATGAGATATCGCAATTCTGACTTCACCCCGATGCTCAGCGTAAAGAAACCTTCAAAATGATGTCTCACTTGTCAGACTGTTTTAATTAGGGAATTCATGGGTAATTTCCCCCCACTAAAACTCCCCGAAAACCCCCTTTGTCCGATTCTGCCGGGGTGTTGTCACTTGTCAGACTGTTTCATTTTTGGCCTTCCGATTGCCAAAACAGATTTCTTGTGCAAATTTGAACTTTTTATCTCAATCCTATCGAGAGTTATCGTGTACAATAGCTTCCTTTTCTTTCAAATGTCGCTACAAACTGCCCTCTGTCTCCCCAAAACGTCCTTCATCAAACAGGGGTGTTCCAATTTGGTAACTACGATCATTGTATTTGCAGGGGGAGATAGAAAGAGAGAGAGCGATACTAATTATATCCTGTGCGGACCACGTGTTATACATGTAGTTAGAGATAGTTACAGCGGTACCAACAGACTGTACGACTCTCCCGTTTCCTAATGGCAGCGGTACTAGAACGGTAGGGATCACAAGGAAAGGGGGCGTGGTCCCGTGACGTCAGCGGTACCAACAGACTGTACGACTCTCCCGTTTCCTAATGGCAGCGGTACCCACGGATACTAAACTAGAACGGTAGGGATCACGTGGAAAGGGGGCGTGGTCCCGTGACGTCAGCGGTACCAACAGACTGTACGACTCTCCCGTTTCCTAATGGCAGCGGTACCTACTTTCAATAAGATGCGCATCTCTTTCGATATAAACTTTTATTTACATTGACTCATATTTTGAATATATATATACACAGAGAGATTTATCTTATTATTATAATAATTGAAAGATCACGGTGGGTACCTAATTCTCAGTTTGAGCTTCAGTTGAGAGGTTTTGCCATCTTCTGTCTCTTTTGGCGCTGCTCGCTAACAGTGCGTTTCTTCGCCAATCGCTTCTGCTCAGATTTTTTCAAATTTAGGCTTTTCATCCGCATGAAAGTACGCGTCCGCACGTAACACGAAATAACGAAATTGTCTATACTCGGAAATTTACCTTCAATCTTTTCAATCAGTTTTGAAAAAACGCCTGGACAACGATTAATGTATTCTCCGTAGAAAAGTTGGAATTCTTTCTCCATTTTCATAACTGAATCTAGGCATTCTTTTGATGGTTTCATCAAACGTCCTCGTGATAATGCCTGCAGCCAGTTGTTTTCTAGTAAAGAATGTTTTCTGGGTAGAGGATATTTGAGAACTTCTATGACGAAACTCAGCGCTTTGTACGAAATACATCTAAGAGTAACAGCTTTGGCAACATCATCAGAAGACCAAGTCCTGCATCTTCCTTTGCTAAGTACTTTCTGTTGACAGGCCGAAAATGATCCATCTAGAAGGCAGGAGGCGTTCTGCAGCTGGAGAATTTCTTTCCTCGCAGCGTCAAGTTGTTCACGGAGGTCTTCAATCTCTTTCTTTAATTTTTGGTTCTCGCACATTAAGAAGACTAACTCCGCTGGCATCTCGGTATCATTTTTTGAAATGATATCGTCCAACGATTTTGGCTCTTCCTGAATCGTCTGGATGCCCGTTGACGACATTTTCCTTCACACTCGAGTCAAGAAGTACACTTAGTTCTTTTCGCGTATTACGTCTCTCGTTTTGCGCTTGACGTTCAGCCCCAGGACGATATTTAACTACTGGAAGTCCGCTTCTTGGTAGGAACAGATGAGGAACAGCGTCTGGTTTCAACTTGTGTTTCAGAAGAAGATTCAACAATTCTCCTGGGAAAAAAAGAAAAAAAATCCTAATTTTAGCGACTGGATCCGTGAGTTAGTATACCTACTTCCAAATCGTTTCATTATAAATAAAGCTTTTCCCGATCAAAATAAACAATTTCCCGATCAAAATAAACACTTTCCCAACCAAAATAAACAACCAAACAACAACCCAACCAAATGGTTGGGAAAATGTTTATTTTGGTTGGGAAAATGTTTATTTTGATTGGGAAAGTGTTCATTTTGATCGGGAAAATGTTTATTTTGATCGGGAAATGCTACAAATGAAGGAACTAAATAATATTCCTTAATTATAAATGAAGGAACTAAAAACTAAGAACTAAATACCTAACTCACCTTTAAGGTCTCTCAAGTAGTCAGACTTGTCAAAGTGAACTGAGCACACCCATGCTTTATCGGCTGAAAATGTATCGGCTCTCTTACACGCCTGGATCCACTTGACTCTGAGCTCAGTATCACGAGGAAACCTATGGAAATGAAGATCCAAATCTTTATGGGCTGTATTATGATTTGAACAATCGGCCACAGCGCAGCACACCATCACGTTGACTAGAAGGAGAAACAGATGCAACTGCAAACGCGAACATTTAACACTGAGTGAAAGAAAGGCTTTGGTACCGCTGACGTCACAGAGCCTGGGTTTTCCCCATGCCCCGGCGTCGTGATCCCTACCGTTCTAGTTTAGTATCCGTGCGTTCAACCAGAGGTGGATTTCCTCAATACCATGTGAACTCATGAAAATGATTACACGATAGCAATCTAGGGATGGGTCGTTCCGGAAAAATTCCGGCACTGTTCCAACGGCTCCATTTCCAGGACTGGAACTGTTCCTAAGAACAGTTCCACTGTTCTGACAAAATTGTCAGAACAGTAATAGATGTAATTTTACATCTATGGTTTGAAGACCTTTCCCGCCGTCGAAACCATGGATATACTAAAAAGTATCCATGGTTCCGGTTCCGAAGGGTGAAAAGGTTCCGGAACGTTCTTCTTCTTCGTGAACAGCTCCGGTATAATACACTAGGTTCCGGTTCTGCAAACTGGTCCGCTATGCATGACGGTAATGAATCGGAGCCGTTTACGGTCAGAAGCCATGGGAAGAATACCCCAGAGAGCTGGAATGCTCAGCGATTGCCTCAACCGCCCTTTATGCCTGCGAAACCTGGGGATTTAACCACACAAACGCACTTGAGCGCATTCAGGTGAGAGCTTTCAAGGCACTGCTGGGTTTAGGCCGGTCGACATCCGATTGCTTGGTGCGCACAGAGCTCGGCCTAGAACCCGTGATTTCTATGTAGTTACGAGTATGTTTGGGTGGTCGTCCAAATTGATGAGTATGGACGGTAAGAGACTCCCAAGAATATGTTTTAACAGGCTTGAAGAGTTTGCTCCTCACTCTTCTGATTCCCGATATAATTGGGCGTTACAACTGCAAGCACTGTTTGAGAAAGCCAACCGCGGATCTTGCATGGAGCCAGTAACAAGGAATCTCAAGGAGCTAAAGACTGTCTTCTCAGATAACACGGGGAAAGCCCTCAGAGAAAAGGATGTGGAGTCCGCTAGTAATTCACACTACAACCACCTGCCACGCAACCCAAGAGCCCTTGCTGGTGAATGCGCCTGCTATCTCAAACTAGAGCTCCCTCTCTCTGTTAAGCGCTCTTTAGCCCAGATTCGCACTGTTGGCAACAGGTTTGGCCGTATAACAGTTGACCGACTGTCAAGCCCATTCTCTGATACCCGTCAATTCCAAGTGTGTAAACTTGGGTCGCCAGACAAGCTCTGCCACTTGATTGAGGAAAATTGCTGTGTTTCGGGCTGAGCGCAGCAGGTTCCTGGGTCGGATAACCCTAAAACTGGGAGAATCCCTCGAAGTATGCTCCATGACATCCCCCTTCAAGCTACTGGGCTTTATGAGAAGTGTCCTTCGCATAAGGATGTGCGCGTTAAGTGATGGCTCAATTTTTTTATTTTTTTGTAAAACTATTGATTATAGCAAGCGTTTTATGTTCTTTAATGACCTATTATATTTCTTATATTGTAAACCCTAATCTACCAACCCTTGTAATGGCCTCAAGGTTTTATACAATAAAATCATTCATTCATTCACAGAAGCCATGGGACGAATAGGTCAGCTGTTCACAAAGCGTTCCAGCAGAACGAGTCAGATTCTGGCGTCTGGAGCTATTTATTGCTGGTCCTTCCTAACGCCTACTCCCATTACATGATTCACTTCGACTTGTAAAATATTCTCGTCATGGAAGAAGGTTCTGGTTTCGTCTTTGTTGACGTTTTTCAGAGGTAGGTAAGTAGCTACCACCTCATGAATTCTTTCAGTTTGGGTGACTGAAAAATTCCTTACAGTTTCGAGAAAAAAAATTTGTGTGTGATCCAACACAAGTGTTCCGGCCGGAACGGATTATTTGCACAAGTTGTCACTGTTTCGTTCCAGGGGTGGAATAGGTTCCGCGGAACGGTTCAAGTCGGAACGACCCATCCCGACGGCAAACCTCAAAACGTCATTCAAATTCACAACCGCAGAGGGATGAGCATGGAGTAGGATCACGGGGCTCCGGGATCACCATTGCACGTGAAGAGTGGATAAATAATTCGGAGTGGGGCGGGGATGTGTGAGAGGCTGCAAATGTTGAAGGAAAATCGATATCAGAAGGTTGACATACGGACACCTGTTGTGTCAGCAGAGACTCCCTCTCTCTTTGTCCCACTCGGGCTATGGATGAAAGTGAGGGTTTAGCACTTCGGGGTATACATATTGTAAGAGCTACGAACAAGGTAATTCACCTCGATGGAGCGAGCGGTGGGTGTGTAAGAAGAGTTGCCGCTCACGAGGGATTGTCACGAGAGATTCACTCGGTAATGTTATTCTGTTATCCGATATAAAAGCTCGTCTGTTATGATTCGTTTGAGACGCGTTAACTCAAGTACAGCCTCCCGTTTCGTGTGTCAATCCGATTCTGGAAACCGGTAACAACGAACACTTCTGTCACTTTGAAAGCCTGCTTTTCAGTGGCTTCTGTCACGATTCCTGCTATTCAGGTCCACAGACGATGTCTGGCTCCAATTTGTGAGGTAAACAGGCCGCGGTGCCCTAAACCTGTCGTGTAACCTTCAGTTGGGTTGGCCACTTGATGAGAATGTGGCAACTTGAAAGCATGTGGTCTGGAGCGCTTCCCGTGTTATTGCAGGACCTCTAGGCCGGTTGTCAATTGTAACAAGCGGTCAATCGATCTTCGATCCCAATCGCATTGGAATCGATTGTTCTAAATTTAAATTCCTGCCCCGCCCTGGGGAATCTCAATTTAATTCGATACATTCGGAAAAGAGGAAGGTCCAAAATTCTTCATATTCAAGGTCCAAAATTTTTAAAATTCGAATTTCCAAAATATTTGTATACCAAAATCCGTTTCAGACCATCCTGAATTTCCTAAAATGGAGATATTGCGACTGAAAACTCATTTAGCTCGTGGCTAGGGAGGACTGGGTATGTCACCAATTGATTCAGTGTGAAAATATGCCTGAAAAATACACGTTTTTTCGCATACAAACTCAATTTTCTCAAAAAAGTTCTTAAAAAATAAAAAACTAATTATACCGTTGGAAAGTTGAGGCATTTGCGCATTTTTTTTTTTTTTTTTAAGGTATCACCAGAATTATGAGGGACTACTCAGTTTTTTCAAGATTTGACAAAATTGACTTTTCGGGCTCATTTTTCGCCCCTTAGTTCCCTTTGATAAATTATTGTTAGAGATTGGCTGAGTAGTCTGGAAATTCAACCCTCAGATTTCGGACCATTTTTAGGAGAAAAGGTAATAACCAAATCTTGAGAGTTGAATCACTCAGAAACGAAGCCTCTAAAAACAACTCTAAGGGGGTTTTGGGGAATTTCAAGGGTTGAAAAACTACCTACAACTCCAAAAATGAAATAGTCTGACAAGTGACACCTCACCTCAACGATTGTAAATTGTAAATCAATCAATTGATGGCAGCTATCGACAATCCTCGTGGGCTCAGATAACGCCAATTAGAAGGGGTGCCACTACTGGGGCAGATTATGAAATAATACTGTATTTCACTCCAGCAAAAATTGGCAAATAGTATTAATTTTTATATTATAATGTTAATTAACTATTAGTTCGATTCATTAGAAGGGGGAGTAAGTGACTGCTTTGGGAAAATAACAAATATTCATCAATCACACGAATTTCATCAGAGTTGAAACCTAAATCTACTTGAGTTATGTGAGCAAGCATAGAGGGCAAAATACATCTCAAACCAGCGAAATTGCCCCGTATTTCTTGAAGGCATCGCTTAGCGCAGTCTGAGCGCCCGTCCGTGTTCCAACTGGTAGATCTGCTTTCAGGTGGAACTTCCAGAAGGACCTTCTCCGTAATGAAAGCACCGGTGGAAGCTGGAGGTTAATTTAACTTTGTCGGAAAGCGCCCAGAGAAGTTGAAATCAAAGTGCTCGTCAAGAAGAATATTTGCCCAGAGTCTCGGGGGAAGATCTTGAACATTCTCAGCGGTGGGAGGTGCGCAGGCGACTGGGTCCTAAAGCCACAGTGAACTAGGTTAATAGATTGTGGTGGGACATTTGCTTATATAAATAGCCCTGTTCAATTTGTTGAACACGGACAAGGTCAGGAAGAATAACGTATTGGTTAGTTGGAAAAAATAGCAAGAGATTTGGTTCGAATTACCTGAGTTTAACGAAGCAAACGATCTGTCATTACGTATTCCAATTTGAAATCTGTGGTCATATAACTTTCAATAGCGCTGCAAATTATTCCACAGCGGTTTATGATGTTTTCCACCCTTCGATCTACGCCCTAATTAATTCGGATTTGAGTATACGAGATATCTAGTAATACTCCGAATATACAAACTAGTTTGAGTAACGAGTAATGAGTAGAAATAGAGAAGCATTCGAGTCAATAACTAGCTCGGTGTTGGTCTCGTAAATTTTCCAACTGAATCACTTAGCAAATTGGTAATAATTTACTTTATAAATAATAAACTGAGCAACTGTGAATTGTAGATATTTCACAATTTACTTATATTTATATAAATCAGGAGTTTACTCGTACTGTTGATTCACGCTCATGTTGATGAGTTGTATGCGGATCAACCTCCGAGCTTCATTGTGAATAGACCACACAACGATACAGGTGGTCTTTAAAAATACTTTTAATCAAAATCTATTGGAATTTAGATGAAAATAACTGCAAATCTCATGCAGTTATCAACCGAAGCAGCTAAATGCAGTTATGCAGTTAGTCTCGTGCTGCTTATCATTATGCTGTGTGCAGGTCACTGTTCTGTGTACAATAACCTCTTAAGTTTCATAATTATACGAAATACTTGGAGTAATGTGCTACAATATTATTTTTTCAAGTCAGGAGCTGTGCATCAGGTTATCCTGGTAGTAGAGCTAGTTGGCAACTAAATTCCGAGCTGACCTAATTTATATAACTAAATTTAAAGACGATTTTCGTGTTCCTTGGGTATTTTCGAAAATTTTCACTACAGTTATTCGTTTCTTGTGAAATGGAGTCGAACCATGCCGATTTTGAATTTGGTGTCTGTCTGTCTGTTTGTTTGTATGTTTGTCTGTCCTACAATCACGCAAAAACGGCTCAATGGATCGAACCCTTCTCCCGAATTTAAATGTTTCCGTGATCGAGGAAGGACATAGGAGGGTTCACTTCCGGATCCAATGCACAGGGGTGGGGGTTTATAAGGAAGCCGAAATATAACAGAGGTGGATGGACACACCCCGAGTTCTGTCCGTCAGCGACGGGCCCGACAGCTAGTGATAGTTCAATTATATAATTGATGAATCAACTGATTACAATTTTTAATAGTTTATGCTCACTGTGAACAAACAGCTGGTCATGCAACGATCAAAGTGGTCTTAAAAAATTCTCTGAATCCAAATCAATTTAAATTCGTACAAAACAAAAGTAACGTTCTTTCGCAATTTCCGGGATACGTGGTTCGCCCTTGGGGCTGCGCGAGTTCGCATCCCGAATTTTAAATTTCAAGTACAATTTTAAATGGACAAATGGACGCGTAAGGACGGATTTTTGAATTATTTTGTCAGGTGCTTGTGCACACGTTGCGTATCATGAAACATAAACCCAGCAATTTTGAAGTGTATCCGAGGGTAATACCTTTTCTCTTACTCGATGCGGTGGGTTCATTATTGAAAATAATATGCCACAATGGAGTGGAAGCTGAAAAAGTGCGGTTGAAAATGAGTAACTGGAACGTTTTTAGAGAAAATCGTGATAATTATCAACCTCGTGAAAGTCGCATACTTAATTGGACCTCTCCAAAGCTGAGCTTTACATTTTTGTTTGGTTCATAGAACCCTCATCAGCACCTTTATCATACGCGGTTACCACATTATCGCGCTCTTAAAAAATAATAACCTCGCAACCTAATCCATCTCAACAGGACGCAAGGTGCGGTGAAATGATCACATTTTACTTAGTAGCTGTACCGGTATTCAACATATTATGGTATTATGATGAGATGACAGCATTATTGAAATTATGGCTCATGTATCGAATGAATTTTTTTTATTTTTTGAAGGCAATTACAATTTGTAAGCATATAAATGGCTCAAAACCGGCTGGTCTGTTTTCGCATATATTTAAGACATGTCTCTTCTGTTCTAGTTACGAAGAGGGAAAGTCTTAACGCTTGGTTTTGTATTTCTTCATAGATGACCCCTTATTTGGACCATTGCTTGGGGCTCACAACTTTTTGAATGTATGTAAGGAAGATGTCAACATCATCCAGGCTTTTGTTCAGTCCTTCGTCAAACACTATCAACTAATAGAAAAAATCCATTTTGTATAAAATTGTCCTGTAAAAATATTCCATTGATAAATTCAAAATCGTACACTCTGGGAACAACTGATATGACGAAAAATGACTATCGTGTCGGGAGCTTAGCGGACCTTCTATCGATCCAGTTAGGTGGTTATATTTCTACGTAATGTAAGTGATTGGATGGTAGCTCACGATCTTAGCCTCAAATTATGAGAAACTCGATAGAATTGAGATAAAAAGTTCAAATTCGCATAACAAATCTGTTTAGGCAATTGAAAGGCTAAGTTCGTAGATGGGCAGAATCAAGCCACTTTAAGGGGGGTTTATGGGAATGTTAAGGAGGCAAATTCCAAAAATGATACAGTCTGACAAGTGACACTTCATTTTAAGGTTTTTTAACGCTGAACACGATGGTGAAGTCAGAATTGCGACATCTTATTCCGTTCACAAACTGGAGCACTTTGAAGATGAAGAAACGTGGTTGTAACTTGAAACATTTTCCACGGTTCATTTTTGTTGACAAAATTTTTTATGAAACCAGTGAAATGGAGACATTTAATCAATGAATCTTGGATACTGTTTAATTTTGTGTACACATTTCATTTGGTTTATTCAGTATTTCTATGGTTTCAGGTGAGTCCAAAGGAGATCCCGCCATTCTCTACCAATAACAGCGCAAGTTACAAGTACCAATAATAATCAATTAGTAGTAACAATCGGATCAATTAGCGAATTTTCGAAGAAATTCCATAAATTCCAAAAATGAAACAGTCTGACAAGTGAAACATCATTTTAAAGATTTTTCAACGCTGAACAGGATGGTGAAATCAGAATTGCGATTCTATAATCTACCCGGCAATAAATGTAGACCAAATTTCTTATAAAACCAGTAAAAGGGAGACATTTTACATAAAACCAGTTATTTCTTCGAAATTGGCATGACTGTGGATTTTAGAACTTCTTCTTCTAAGTGAACATGTAGCACAGAGTTGTGTAAATCACCATTCTGCCTTGTTAGGCGGGTACATATAAATAAAAACAACTCCCAATAAATCCTCGGAGAGAATCTTGGAAATACAGAGGAAGCTAGTGTAAACAAGAATAAGTGTGAAGACGGAAGTAAATTATAATGAAGGACCGACTTTGCAGCGAAGCGTTTGCCTAAATATTTAAACACTTAAAGACTGGGCCCTGTAATGGTAGCAACGGAACCTGGCATCTGATATGAGGTGTTAGTCATTCAGGGAAAACTTTCCAAGACACTTCCCCGAGTAGGAACAAGATACTGATAACGTCGCTCATGGATGCTGGTTGAAATGGGATACTTCCTACCGATTTCTGTATCTTCAGCCTGTCAACACGATGGTAGCTGGTAGCAATTACTACAAAACCGAGGTGCCAAAACCTGTACAGCTACGGCTCTGGCTTCATACAGGCTCAGCTGATTCAAATAGCACATGATTTTGAGGAATCGAGTTAATTAATAACAATTAATAAAAATTATTAAGTAATCATTATTAAAAATAATTCATAAACCTTATTTGTTTTTAAGTTCCTGATGAGCTAGGGATTTGAAAATTTAAATAGGTATGAGTCAGAACTGGATAAAAATTCAATATTCACTCGATTTCTTGTTTGTAAAATTGTTTAAACATTACCTACCTATTTGTATAAACAAAATAAATTTGGATGATGAGCTAGATAGAGTCTTGAAATTTGAAATATGTGTCGAGGATGGATGACAATACAATTTTCACCAGGTTTCTTGTCTGTAAATTGTTTAAACAATACCTATTTGTTTTAGTAAATTTGGACGATGAGCTTGAGTTTCATCTATCATTTCGTTAATTAGATTAGGGTGATCTGCACAAAGAAGATAATATACCGTTGTGTCAAGAATTTGCAGATTTTTTCTTTTCTTTGGTCCATTTAAATGGTTGTTAACCCGCCAGTACTCGCTGCGTGAGATTTTCTCTCACATTTTTTCATAAAACGGTGTTGCCATACAAAAACATGAAGGCGGGAATGTTGGTCTCTCGTACAGCTGGGGAGGAGGGGCACTTCTAGACAAAGGACAAACAACAGTAAAGGTCAGTGACCGCTAGGCTTCCAAAAATACAAATTTGGTTTTGGTTAGAGCTTTATCTCACACGCGAGTGCTGCTACACCAATTTAAGTATTTCATAAAACTGTCTCAATGCAGTTATTTCTGTGCGTAAACTTTTTTTCTTTTTTTCACGTCATTTATATTGCAGATTACATCAAAATGTATAGGGGAAAGTTGCTTGCTGAAATGGGGAAGGCTACAAAGCAACTGGTATGTTTTCCTGCGTTCAACTAGTATTTTTTGCATCACTATTTCGTTTCACTATGCATTACTCCCGAATTTTCAAAGAAAAGGATGTTATTACAGCAATGGGCTCAGCCAGTTACTAGTCAACTACTCCTTGTACTACCCATTCGCCCATACGGCGAAATGCCTAGTCCCAATTATCTACTTTATTCAAGTTACTTGTGCAAAGCCAAGGTCGGTTTATTTTTGCAGAATAGATCAATATTTCAGGACTCGGTCGTTTTTATTATTCCCATACGACGGATCCAAAAATCGAATAGGTATTGCTTTGTATCTGCCGGAACCAATTGAAAGAAAACCAGTCATGCAGCATGACTATAACAGCGAATTTTCGAAGAAATAATTGGTTTTATGTAAAACGTCTACATTAAAGAACATGATGTCCACGAAGAACATCTCAAGTAACAACCACGTTTCTTCATCTTCAAAGTGCTCCAATTTGAGGGCGGAATAAGATATAGCATTTCTGACTTCCCCATCTTATTCAGCGTGTAAGACCTTATTAGTGGGTTAAAATGAGGTGTCATTTAAAATGAGGTGTCACTTGTCAGAATGTTCCATTTTGGGAATTTATGAGGAATTTCCCCCCCTAAAACTCCCCAAAACCCCCCTTTGGAGTGGCCCGATTCTACCCATCTACGAAATTAGCCTGTCGATTGCCAAGACAGACTTTTTGTGCGAATTTGAACTTTTATCTAGATTCTATCGAGAGTTATCGTCTGGAATGAAACATACATAAATATATATTGTATAAAATGACCAAGCTAGTCTTTGTTTGGTGTTTATTTTCTCACGACGTTTCGGCAATGGAACAAAGCCCTATTCATGCGAGGTTACATGTAGAAGTGAAAAGTTTTTACATTAAACTGAAGAACTTTTCACTTTTACATTAAACTGTAAAAACTTTTCACTTCTACATGTAACCTCGCATGAATAGGGCTTTGTTCCATTGCCGAAACGTCGTGAGAAAATAAACACCAAACAAAGACTAGCTTGGTCATTTTATACAACCTGCTTCTTCACACTAGTCAATCCCATCAACATAAATATATATTTATAGGGATAGATTCTCGAGGGTTGGTCCAATGAAAAGACGTTATTTTAGGCCGACGTTTCGATGTATTTGTACATTATCTTCAGGGCTGTAGTGACAAAGACATTATTCTTACCATGACTCCACCATCCAACCCATGGAGGTCTGAGGCCATGCGTCAATAAATAGACAGTAAACATTTTAAGGTAACTCAACGTTTTCACTCCATTATATTTGTAAGGAAGATCTTATACATATTGTTGATTTGGTTTTATAGTTTATTTATTATGCATGTGGTTGATTTAGTATTATAGTTTATTATAGTATTATTAGTTACTTAGTAGTTAGTATCTAGGTATAGACTAGTGAGCCATGTTCTTCCCTCAAGTATAGTTGCTACTCAAGATCTTATACCATGTCCTCTTTGTCACTACAGCCCTGAAGAGGATGTACAAATACATCGAAACGTCGGCCTAAAATAACGTCTTTTCATTGGACCAACCCTCGAGAATCTATCCCTATTAATCAAGTGGTCAAGAATCTCAGAACCTGATTATATAGGTATTTATACATATAATTTTCGGTATTTTTGGCAATGGATTCAGGATGGTTCGAAACGGATTTTGGTATGAAAATTTTTCGAAAATTCGAGTTTTAAAAATGTTGGACCGAGAACAATAGCTACATTTTCTTCGAAAATTCGCTAAAAGTGGTCCAAACCACTAAATTTAGAAGTTGGATTGTAAAGGTTTAGTGAAAAGATAAAAGAAGAGAATGATGGATGAACAGATAATTATTTTCAACAAGACTGTTCAAAAACTGGGTAGTGTTTTCATGGAAATCGCATGTGAGAGAAAATCTTACGCGCGAATACTGGCGTCCTGCTGTGGCCAGCGAGTACTGGAGGGTTAATTGTCAATAGTATCAGAAACGTAACAAGGGGATGACAGGAAGACAACTGCTGGTTTTCCTTGCTCTGGCGAGTGTACTGAATGTAGCGGACCTTGTATTGCTCAGCACATGACATAATAATATCATGACATATTATGACATATAAGATACAATGAACGTACAATGACACATTGTGTTGGTCGGGAATATTCAGAAAGGGTGACCAAAGACCTCAGATGAAAGTTCTGAGCCTGTATATGTTTTTTGACCTAGTGGATGGTTCAGGTCGAGCGAAGTTGGGTGCATTGTGCCTTGTAACCGCCTGGCAATAGCTTTGCCCCTTAATTCGCCTGACCCTTGTTCGCCGACTCATTGTCCCTCTCCCGCTTCCCTTTTTCCCGTTCCGACCACGACCAACTTTTCAGCCTTCTTTTCCCCCTAGAGGGTCCGGAGGGTTAAGTGCTCTGACCGAAACAAAACAAGTTGCATCCTCCCGCACTACCACCGCCGCTACAGCCACATCTCGACCCGACCCCAAAGTGATATAATACAACATAACTACCCCCCATTCATCCTCATCAACGCGACCGCCCTACCACGACCTCACTGT
Source organism: Stenodema calcarata (assembly GCA_963920205.1). NCBI lineage: Eukaryota > Metazoa > Arthropoda > Insecta > Hemiptera > Miridae > Stenodema > Stenodema calcarata. The sequence goes on along the minus strand of OY986048.1, from coordinate 55,233,906 downwards.
TTGAATACCACTTCCGTCCATAGGAGAACAATCAACGGCAAAATAGAAGTAATTTTCTAAACAATACTCTGACCTTCTAAACTTACGCGACCTTTTGTTCGAATCCCTAAAAATTCTGGTGGAAGAATAAATCCTCCAAAAAACACTGAATGAATGAATGAATATTAAGTTTACTCCGTAGATTCACAAATATACATCCACATAAGATCTTCAAGTTTACAAGTATAAAATACATAAAGTCTTCAAGTATATACAAGTATACAAAACAAATAAATTTCCTTCTTGATTTCCTACCGGAAATTACCCCATAACCATAGGAGAATGATGTTGAGGGATGTCGAGGGTCGGTCAAATGAAAATTGATTTATGTGCCAACGTTTCGAAGAATATATTTCTTCATCTTCAGGGCCTAAAAAGAGTTTCATAATATTACCATTAATTAATTACAGTTGTATCGTGAGAAAATTGTTATAGTTATTTAGTTATAGGTAGTTATGCAAATTTTGTTATAGTAATTATAAAACATTTGGTTAGACAACTTATATTTTGTTGACAACAAATGTTGTTGGACAAATTGTGCTAGGGCTAATGGTGTGTATGATAATAATTTTGTTATTAATATTAATATATTGTTTTTAAACAATTTGGTTAGACAAATGACGTTATTGTTGACAACAAAAGTTGCTGGACAAATTGTGCTGGGACTAATAGAGTCTATGATAATAATTGGAAATTATCTGTGGTAGAATAGTATACAATATGTTGGACATGCTATTACAATATATCTACAAATACGTATTAAAATGTTATTAAAAAATTGTTGATTTGGAAAATAACCCGTGGTAGAATAGTATACAATATGTTGGAAATGCTATTACAATGTACAAAAATGTTATTAAAAATTGTTGATATTGAAAATGTAGTAATGATTCATATTAAAATGGTACATTGTAATAGCATTTCCAACATATTGTATACTATTCTAGCACGGATAATTTCCAATTATTATCATAGACTCTATTAGTCCCAGCACAATTTGTCCAGCAACTTTTGTTGTCAACAATAACGTCATTTGTCTAACCAAATTGTTTAAAAACTACCTATAACAAAATTATTATCATACACACCATTAGTCCTAGCACAATTTGTCCAACAACATTTGTTGTCAACAAAATATAAGTTGTCCAAATAATTTTTTATAATTACTATAACAAAATTTGCATAACTACCTATAACTAAATAACTATAACAATTTTCTCACGATACAACTGTAATTAATCAATGGTAATATTATGAAACTGCTTTTAGGCCCTGAAGATGAAGAAATATATTCTTCGAAACGTTGGCACATAAATCAATTTTCATTTGACCGACCCTCGACATCCCTCAACATCATTCTTACTGACGGTCAAACTAAATCACACACACTCATAGGAGAATCCTGTGCGGTTATAGGGGAGTTGTTAGAGTTGATTCAAATATCTAAAATATCTAAATATAAATATCTAGATGAGTTTGACTACTATTTGAGCAGAGTGACTTAATTGAAAACAGAGGGTCAGTTCACATATATGCTAGAAACGATGCTCTTACAGTAATCAGAACCTTTGACAATCAACCAAGTAAAAATTTTTAGTTTGAACAAGGATCGGGATAAATTTGCGGGTGATTTCATGTCGTCAGGGAGTGATTGTATTATGTAAGGCATGCTGAAATACAGATGTTTAGATGTACACCATAAACGAGTTTTTGGAGCAGGGATTACAGCTTGAGAAGTGGGACGAGTGCTATTATAGGCGTTGTTTCTAGGGTACATGAAAAAATCGGGATGTTTGTGATAGAAGGCGAGAGATGCTTTTATATTTAATTGTTGTATAGTGAAAGCATGGACAGTGTTGAAGAGATCATTGGTGGGGAAACGTCTCAGTTTTTTCGCAATTACTTTCAAAATTGAATTCTGAACCGTAATCAGAGGGTTCAGCACAGAGCATGAAGCACCGCCCCATGTTATTATTCCAAAACGAATGATACTTTGCACGAGTGCTTTATATATAAGTAGAAGGGATTTCTGGTCAGACCATCTTGGCAGTCTGCATAAATTTCCAAAGTTTACTAACAATTGAAGACACTTGACATTCCCATTTTAAGTCCTCGTCGACTGTGATCCCCAGATGTTTTGTTGATTTTACTCGTTCTATCGATGGACACTCGCAACCCAGCGAGGTGGTCGAAAGAGAATCTCTACAGCTATGTATATTAATTGAGTACGCACCTAAGTTGTGCTTTGTTGGTGACTTAGAAAATACTAGATTCATTCTGTAATAATACATTCTGTAGCCTTGGCTAACTGAACAAGAGGGCGAAAAACCGGGTTTTCGAAGTTATCTAGGTCGGCTCCATCCAGACCTAGCGACTTGAATCTTATTGGCAGGCTTAACGTGTTGACACACATCCATTCGAAAGTTAAACATATGTCACTATTTGCTGCTGAGAATACTTCATCCCACGTATCACCCTCGCAAAGAATTGCAGTGTCATCCGCAAACAAGTATACGGTGCCTGATATGTTCAAATTTCCCAGTTTGTTTATAAAGACCAAAAAGAAAATCGACGCATCGACTACGTGTAAAAATCCCCTCCCCTCGCAAATATCATTCTACAGCAGCCAGAAAGAGTTATGATATCCACTTTCGCCGCCCGCCATTTCCCTTCAAAACTAACCGAGCAGATGCCGTACCCGTTTCGAAATCTCCCCTTGGTGCAATTGCTTGACGTTGTTATTACTACCATCCAAGTATGTATTATATACTTAGATATGTATTATTACTACCATCTCAGTATGTATTATATACATAGATGTCTAGTAATAAAAACTTATCGAGATGCCGCCACGGGGAGATTTCGATCCGGGTACAGTGCTTGTGAAGTGGTTACGACATCTCTTGAGTTGACAGAAAAAGGCAAGAGGGGAAAGTGGACATCATAACTGTATCCGGTAGCTGTAGAATGATATTTGTGAGGCAGGGTGATTTTTACACTGTTTTTTGAGGGGATATCACATCTTTAAGTTGTTGAAGTTGAAAAGATCTGCGGAATAAATTGAGCTAAGGAATAAAATTATAAATTGATTATTTATGGTAGATTATTTATTGATTGATTGATGAGGTTGTAAATTAATATAATAAATTAAGCAAGAATACAGGAGAGGCTCTAGCCTTTCCTAACTGAATAAGAACAGGAACATGGAAAGGTTGAAGAACCCGGCTTTTGATGTTATATAGCTCGACTCCCTTTGAACTCAGCGACTTGGATTTCTCACAAAGCAATTGCTAAAGTTAAAACGAAGCTCTGTGCAAAATTTCAAGTCAATCTGTGAAGGTGGAGAGGCTGTAGCCTTGGCTAACTGAACAAGAGGGCGAAAAACCGGGTTTTCGAAGTTATCTAGGTCGGCTCCATCCAGACCTAGCGACTTGAATCTTATTGAAACGATGCTCTGCGCCAAATTTCAAGTCAATCTGTGAAGGTGGAGAGGCTGTAGTCTTTCCTAACTGAATAAGAAGAGGAACATGGTAAGGTTGAAGAACCCGGCTTTTGAAGTTATATAGCTCGACTCCCTTTGAACTCAGCGACTTGGATTTCTCAAAAACTCTGCAAATTCTTGACACAACGGTTCATTATCTTCTTTGTACAGATCACCCTTCTGTCTAGATCACTAGGTCTAAATGTCTAGATCCTAAATGTTAGATTAATTATTATTATCAATTATCACTAATTATTAACAATTTTATCAAGTACCTACCTAGTGAAAATTATTATAATTTATTGTTAGGTATTAATAATTTGTATTTATTATTAATTATGATTAATTAATACGATATAATTCTGGGGTTTTTAATACTACGTCGGTAATAATTTTTCTATAAAAGAAGTACCTACCAACAAACATTCGAAATTACCTTCATTTCCGTAGCACGAAACGCACCTCAGAACAACCAACTCGACATCACTTAAGCCATATGATGTTCCAAAGATCTTGTTAGTATGAAAATGGACCTGTATTTCAACAGTTCGATTCACGATCGGGTTGTGAGGCACAATCTTTGAGCCCTCATTGTGAACGAACGGCTGGTCGTACAAAGCTGCGGATGGTCTTAAAAAATTCTACGGAACAAACTCTATCGAAATATGAAATAAAAAACATACCGTTCTATATGAATTTTTCGAGATATGGAATTTTCAAAATTTCAAAATTCGTTTCGAACCCCTTCCCCTTGACCTAGGGTTATGAAAAGTTTCGAGGACCATTGTGGGGTTGGTCGAAACCCATAAAAAAAATTTCGTAATTTTAACTCAACGCTAACTGGGCAAAGTGGCGCGGACGGCGGACGGCGTACGGCGGACGGACGGATTTTGGTTTATTATCTTCGATAATGAACCATTGGAATCGCCCAAAGAAAAAAATTTTTTAACCCCCCCTCAAAATTTGTTGGTTTACGTTTCAAGATACGTAGATTCAGAAAATCGAATAAAAAAAAATCCGTCCGTCCGCCGTACGCCGTCCGCCGTCCCCCGTCCGCCGTCCGCCGTCCGCCGTCCGTGCCACTTTGCCCAGTTAGCGTTGAGTTAAAATTACGAAATTCGGTTTCTGGGTTCGGACCAGCCCCACAATGGTCCTCGAAACTTTTCATAACCCTAGGTCAAGGGGAAGGGGTTCAAAACGAAATTTAAAATTTCGACAATGTCATATCTCAAAATATTTAACTGAAACGTTTGATTTTCAGTCACTTTTGAATGACCTGAAAAATTACGAATCTTTTAAGACCAATTGGATTTTTGTGCGACCAGCCGTTCGTTCACAGTGAGCGCGCAAAGGTTTAGGAAAAACACTAATCTTTCGCGTCGAAAACGGCCGTTATGTGACCCAACCCTCAGACGCCCAGAATAAAACTACCTTTTGTCATCTTCCCGGTAAACTACAGTCTAGAAATTTTAACCGTGAGTCGGGGATAGACCACATTGCAATATTTACTCGGTTTCTCATCTGTAAAATTGTTTAAATAATACCTTTATGTAATAATACAAATTAAATTTTGATGATGAGTTATTGACTTGAAATTTTAAAAATAGGTCAGAACTGGATCACAGAACTGGATTCACTCGGTTTCTTGTCTGTAAAATTGTTTAAATAATACCTATTTGTTTAAACAAATTAAATTTTGATGATGAGCTAGATACTTGAAATTTTAAATATAGGTCAGAAATGGATGACATTTCAATATTCACTCGGTTTGTATGACATGGTATGAGTATGGTATGGTATATTATTGTATGTATGATTTGGTATAATACAGTATGGTATGATTGGAAAGAAATTCGTATGGTATGGTATGAGTACGGTGAGAATATGGTATGGTGCCGATTTGCAATACAGTCTGGTATAGACAGAAGGGTGATCTGCACAAGGAAGATAATAAACCGTTGTGTCAAGAATTTGCAGAGTTTTTTTTATTCGATTTTCTGAATCTACGTATCTTGAAACGTAAACCAACAAATTTTGAGTGGGGGTTAAAAAAATTTTTTCTTTGGGCGATTCCAATGGTTCATTATCGAAGATAATAAACCAAAAGCAATCGCTAAAGTTAAAACGAAGCTCTGTGCAAAATTTCAAGTCAATCTGTGAAGGTGGAGAGGCTGTTTCTTCTTCTTCTTTCTTCTTCGACCAGAAGTTCCTCTGGCCAGGCCATATGAGTATGTAGTATTAGAGTTCATTTCAACTGTGACAGTGGCCATACGAGAATTACTCGTGCAAAAAAGCGCATTGGGGATAACTTTTCAATAATGACTCCAAATGATTGGTATTCATTTGTGAAACAGTGCCAGGCAAAAGAAACAACTTCCGCGTCTACCCCATGGCTACAGTGTGCAAATTAGGTCTTTTTAAGTTGAAACAAATCAAATTGGGATGATGAGCTAGAGTCTTGAAATTTTAAACATAGGTCGAGGATGGATGGCAATGCGATATTCACTCAATTTCTTGTCTGTAAAATTGTTAAACAATACCTAAGTATTTGTTTAAAACAAATTTTTTTTTTTAATGATGAGGGGGAGTCATGAAATTGTAAACATTGGTCGACGAGTGATGACAATATGCGCTCGGTTTCTTGTATGCAGCACTTTGCCCAGTTAGCGTTATGCTAAAATTACAAAATTCGGTTTACAGGTTTGGACAACATTGCCAATGAAACTTGAAACTTTTCATAACCCTAGGTCAAGGAAAGGAGTTCATAACGAATTTATAAATTTCATTTCAAGTTTGAACAGCCTGTCGGGTCATGTCCGTACTGGCCCAGCTGATTCAAATAACATATTGGTGTTGAGACATCGAGTTATTACATTGTAATAATTAATAATAATGGTTAATAAATATAAATAATTGTTGATAATTAATAATAAATCTTAATCCTTTTGAGTAATTAATAATAATTAATAATGTAATAGTAATTAATAATGTTGGTGGATATTGAAACCCCAGAATCATATTGGTAGGAATTATTTTTAATTAATTATTCGTCTTTGAAAACGTTTCATCTATCATTTCAGGGGGGGGGGGGGGGTCAAACCGAATCACGTCCGTAAAAATATGTTCAATGTTAAAACGGATCACTCCAGGCATATCGGCGGTGGGAACCTTGCTAAGGGGAAGCTCCATGTTGACAAGACCATACGAGTACAGGCTGTCGTATCTCTTCGAAGCCTTCACAGTGCGGCCACGACTCCAAAACAAAAATTCCCTCCAAGTTTCAATTTTCCCGCTTCGTTTTGAACGGAGATATGCGATAGGGAAACTTCATTCTGGCAATCAGAACCTGTCATGATGAATAACAACAAACCACAATCCGATCTCTTCAGGGAAAGTGAAATTTGAAACTCTCGTATACAGAAGGCGAAGGGGATTAATAGGTCCTTAGGTATTTTTTAGTGTAAGGAAGGTGAAATAGTTGAAGTTGAGGAGGAAAATTGCCCGTTAGGAAGAGTCTGTTAGGGAAAGTTTGAGTGCGTTTCACGCCCATGAATAATTCAAGGCCATTATAGAAAGATGTTCCCTTCATTAGGATTCATCTGATGGGTTGACAACAATTCTTGATGAACATTTTGATGTTGTAGGGACTATGAGATTGGCGCTGACCCTCACGAGTTGTTGTCTCGCACAAGCGCATTAATTCGATTTGCCTCATATCACTGAATCGCCCTATCGGTGCAGCCAGTAGAAGTTAGCGCTAGTCTACTTCACACCCACTGCGGTTTGCACCACCAGCTCTCCGGTGCAGTTATCATCCTTCATCCCGTTAAACAACCCTTAACTCAGTTACAGTTGGCGGAGCCCTCCTAGAGAACTTCAAAGCGAGCCGGAAAGGTTTCGTATATCGAGGGGAAACTCCGATATATAGGTCTAAGGAGAGATAGGAGTAGACTGGGTGTAAATAAACGCTAGTGGCGTGATGGTGGAGTGGAGGAGAGGGGGATAAATTGAAAGGGCAATCAGGTGTGATATAGATGTAACTGAGCGGGATCGCCAATGAACGGCGACCTAATGAAACTAATCAGTCGGACGCTACGGAAGTGGGGGCTCGGAGAGGCATTGATTGTTTGGTTGGTGGGGTCGGCAGGTCCCTGGAGGAAGGAGGAGAACAGGGATCGAGTTCCAGTAACAAATTAGACCAGAGCACCGATTATATCTGCAAAGAGGGCAAAGAGGCAGTTAGTTATAACCCAGCGTACAGACCATTTTCAACGCGAAAAAGTTCCCCGTTTAACTGCAATTATTTGAATTTGATTGCACCAGATTTGGAAAACTCCGGATCAAAATAATGAACAAAATAAGTTTTCACGTTTTTATTTATTTCCTTCAACAATAAACCACTGGATCAATCAAGAAAAACTTTTTTCAACCCTCAAGTTGGTAGACTTACGTTTTTACACACAGACTCAATGTCAAATTTTAAAAACTCTGCAAATTCTTGACACAACGGTTTTATATCTTCTTTGAGCAGATCACCCTAATGTAACAGACAAGAAACCGACTGAATATTGCCTTGTCATCCATCTTTGACCCGTGTTTAAGATTTCAAGCCTCTAGCTGATCATCCAAATTTAAATTGTTTAAACAAATAAGAATAGTTTGAACAATTCTACGGACAAGAAACCAAGTGAATATTGCATTGTCATCGAGTTCTGACCTATATTCAGAATTTCGAATCTCTAGTTCGCCGGGAAGTTGAAATAAACTTTGTTTAAACTTGAACTAAAAGTTCAAAATTCATATTTTCTTCGATAATAAATCATGGGAATCGACAAACAAATTGTTCAACCCCCCTTCAAAATTAGTTGGTTTACGTTCCAAGATAGGTACCTAGCCTCAGAAAGTCGAATTTAAAAAAAAAGATCCATCCGTCCGCCGTTGTCTCTTTGCCCAGTTGGCTTTGAGCTAAAATTACGACATTACGAAATTACGAATAAGGGGTTTTGAAGTGAGAGAGACTTGCGATATCAAATTCCGTTCTCAAACTAGAGCGCTTTGAAGATGAAGAAACGTGGTTGTTACTTGAGATGTTCTTCATGAATCATCTGCTCTAATCTGATGACGGAATGAATTACCTATCGCAATTCACCATCGTGTTCAGCGTAGAAAAATGTATAAACTTAGGTGTAAAATGGAGACATTTTCCACAAAACCAGTTATTTCTTCCGAAATTCGCTCTTATAGCCATGCTGCATGACTGTGTATGTTTTTAAGGTACCTTTGGCATTTTCATGGTGGGTTTTTCTCAGCGGTTGCAATAATACCGAGCAATAGCGGCTGGTTGAGCTTGTAGGTACCTATTCTACTGCGATTCCAAGTAAATCAGGCCGCTCTGTTTTGAGGGGTTAACAGCACGTCGCCGAATACTAAGTGTTTCCAAGTCTTGGAGACATGGAAACAGACATTTCCTTGTCTGGTTTACATGTCATTCTGAGCGTCTTGGAACGTTATTTACTCGACATTCATCCGCAAATTCGTGATTATTGCGAAATATTATCGTGATTATTGAGGATGTTGAGTAAATAACGTTAATCACACAATAACGTTTAATCACATATTATGTGATATAAAAATGGACTCAGATGAATCAGAATGACTTAAAACGTGCTTATAACGGTCGTTCATTATGATATCTAACTTAACTACTAATATGTAAACACATACGAATCCGAGCCCTAGTTATAATTAATTGATTATTATAATATATCGAATTAATAATTAATTTTCCTGATTAGTTTCCTCATTATTATTTCATGTTAAAATATTCCAATGAAGAATGAATGTAATTGCATAATTAATTACAATTTCTCTGGCTTGGCAGAAGATGGTCTAGAAATGTATTCCTCGTGGTCCTCGATCTGGTGATGTTTTCCGGAAAGAAATTAATAAAGTTAGTTTTGTCCTTCTGACAATTGAGGATGTAGTTACACAGCCACTAATAGCATGTAAGAATAATTAATTGTTTCTTGCCTCTCAATCACTGAACTGTAGATGCTTGTATCCTGTTTCCCATTCCCAGGTTTCGGCTGGAATATGTTGTTTACCGATTCTGGCTGCTGTTGTGCGGTCAGCAGGACCAATACATCGATGTCCTTCCCATCCACGAATACTCGACCGAACTTGAGCCGATGTTATGTCGTTGAGCAATTCTGGAATATCATTCAACGTCATGTTGTGGTATCTCAAGGAGACATTTGGCGTCCGAATAGCATCCCGCCCGACGAGCGTGTGATGCAGGTCTATGAAGGACCCTACTTTGTTAATTCGGCGGTGGTTGGTTTGTATCTTCGATAATGAACCATTGGAACCGCCCAAGAAAAAATAAAATAAAATAAAAATAAAATACGTAGGTTCAGAAAATATAATAAAATTAAATTAAAAAACCGTTTACTGGTTCGGACGAACCCCACAATGATCCTTGAAACTTTTCATAACCCTAGGTCAATGGGAAGGGGTTCAAAACGAATTTTGTAATTTTGGAAAATTCATATCTCGAAAATTTCGAATGGAACGGTATAGTTTTTAGTTCATATTTACACAGACTTTGATTAGGTTTGTACGACCCGCCGTTCGTTCTAAATAAGGGCTCCAAGAAGGAGCAGATCAAAAGTCGTCAACATGAGGGTGAATCAGGTGGCAGCCTGTCGGGTCAATGTTCAGACTGACCCAGCTGTTACGAACAGCACAGGGTTTTCATATATCGAGTTAATTATTAATAATTAATAATCAACGATAATACATAATAATAATTATGCATTTAGTGATGTATACAGAAGGGTGATGTATACTTTGTGTCAAGAGTTGGCAGAGTGTTTTTTCATTTTCAGAGGTAAATTTCACCATGAATGTTATCGTAGATATGTCATGGTCACAACGGTTACAAGGGTAATACGAGAGCGCACAATCGATCAGATTAGTATAGTGCACATCGGTTTAAAACATTCGTGCACACCGGTTTGGGTTGGGTACCGGGAGGGTTCTGCGGTATCTAGGATCAATAATAACAGTTTAGATCCACGCATAGAGGTTTGTAGATAATTTTAGCGTTGATAGAGTGGACTAATGATGTGGTCGAGGGAAGGTGGGATTTTCTCTCAAGGAAGATGTCCCTTTGTAAAAGCTCGAGAGGTGTGTTGGCTTCTAAGAAGACGTTATCTGGACGACAAGACGAGAGTTAATGAGAGCCGGCGCTAAGTCCGGTCCAAGCAAGCGATGTTAATGAAGTCCCCTTCTTCCCCCAGCTTTAAGAACTTGATAATCTGTGTTTGGCATCTCCTTTGAAACGAATTCCGTTTCAACCCCTCGGCAACCCCATTCATAACTCGACCACATAATGTGGTATAGGGCATCATCTTCCTTTCAAACCGCCCTCCTTCCCGTGAAGAACCTATTAGATCATCTGCGACACCACTTTCGTTCATAGCTGATCCGATATCAACTCATCGATTGAAAAGCGTAATTAATTTTGAATACTGCCTGCACCTATACGTTCATTGAAATCATTTTAAAGCCCCCGATTCCATTCAATGGGTAGTGAAGGTTTCCAGAAGCCTGAAAGGGGTTCATAGTACGCTCAAGAGCTCCTCAACGTCAGGACCCCGATTTTATCTTTCAACAGCACAACGGTTAATGGGCTTGAATAATCAAAGTGAATATCTTCAAACCGTCTTTTCTGAAAAGTTTTAAATGCAACTAAGTCAGGACCAAGTTTCCTGCAGAACCCACTGCAACGTGTACCACTGTTATCTCAAATAGATCTCAACATTGAAAGTGATGTCAGCCACAATCCTTAGCAGTCCATCAACTTTATTTTCAATAATAGAAACGCTGCAAATCTTTTCACAAAGATGTCAAATGAAGGGTACAGGGGAAGATGGCGCAATGTCAAGCTCTGGGCAAAAATGAGATAGTAATGCCGTTTTGTGGAGGATGATCAATAATCCAAAAGGGAGATACCCAGCTCAAAGCTTACGGTCCCCCCCCCCCCCCCAGTGCAAGCAGCTGGGGAGGCCCTCCAGAGAGGGGACTGATACCGTAGTCAAAGGCCTCGGACAGCCGCCAAGTGCCTGTGCTTCCTACAGGTGGAGTCGAGTGTTCTAGCTCACTCTACCAACTATGCAGGTTGGTACCCGAGTTCACGGTCACCCACAGAACTCACATGCCGGGGCCTACTGGTATGGGCCCTCAGACCATTCCAGAGGGCCCCTCCCCACTCCAACTGGACTATTCCTGTTGTCTGGGTAGAAACCACGGCCACCACGAATCCTACCTCTACTCGGGGGGGCTGGCGGGTGAAGCTTGTGGAGGACGATCAGATCTACAACTCTGTACTTATTTAGTTTTGGGGGCACTTGGGAAGAAGGCGGTTCATGTGTTCAAATGTTCTCTGTTCCATTTCCGCTATTGTTAACTTTCTTTATCATCATTCTGTCTCTGCATTGACGGGTCGTGCTGGTGTGGGTCACGTTTCGTAAAATGGTGTTTATTGTGCTCAATAATGGATGATTTTAAATCTTTGAAATCTTCAAAAACTGCTCTTCTGCCCATTTCAAAGCAAAAATACAACGACGTTAACAGCCTTGCCGAATTTTGTTCTACAGAAGCAAAACTATACTTTGAGGCTCTGCCACCTACCTAAGGAGTCGAGTTTTGTAACGGATGAATAAGTTTAGTATTACGGATTTTATAGCAATATTATGTTTCAAATAAACATGTTTAATTGAACATGTAAAAATGTTAGATCATGGATATTTCTCTTAGGTATATCCCCAAAGAATAAAGGAATAAAGGCTTTTTCTGGAATTTTGGGGTATGTACATATTAAACTGATAAAAAATTAAGGATAAAATACCACTGATCTAGGAACGCGGTAGCGTTCCGCCCCGCCAAGCAAAGAAGTTGAGAAAACGAACGCTGTCGAGTGTATGTTTACCGGACGTCACGAAACGCGTTTTCGAGGTATCCATATCTCGGCTCCTATTTGACCGATCAACTTGAAAATTAGTGTGGGTCTTCTTTGAGTGTATATTAGAAAGCCCTGAATGTTTCAAATCGATAGGTCTAAAGGGAGCCGAACTACATAACTTCAAAAACCCGGGTTTTCGGCCTTAGATTGTTCTTCTCCTTCTTCTCCTTCTCCTTCTTCTTCTCCTTGTTCAGACAGGCAAGGCTGGAGCCTCTCCACGTTCACCGATTGACTTGAAATTTTGCACAGAGCTTCATTTAACCTTGAGACAGAGCCTTATATAAAATTTAACCCATTATCTCAACCCAAAAAAGTTTTAGAAACAAAAAACCAGAAACTTTAGGAAAATTCTGTCCACTTTGACGAGTCTACATTCATTCATTCATTCATTCATTCATTTCATGGCTCTACAATCCGCGAGGGATCAGGGCCTCCTGGAGTGATGTCCGCCAGTCATCTCTGTTGATTGCTGCTGCTCTCCAGTTCCGAATTCCCAGGACGGAACGCGCATCTCCCGCCACACCGTCCACCCAGCGCAATTTCGGTCGACCCAATCTTCTTCTTTTGTGGACCGTTTCGTCCAGAAGCTTACGAGGGATCTCTTCTGGACCCATTCTGGCTACGTGTCCGGCCCAACGGAGTCTTCCGACCTTTACGAACCTGACGACCTGACGAGTCTACAGCCTGGGTAAAAGGACCAATCGACTTGAATTTTTTTACATACCTTCTTTATAGCATGGCTCAGTGCCATTTGAACGAAATAAGAAATTATCTCAACCAAAAAAAAAAAATTAGGGACAAAAAACTAAAATTTAGGGTAATTTAGGCTAATTTTGGCCATATCTCGGCTCCTAGTTGACCGATCAACTTGAAATTTGGTTTGGATCTTTTTGGTGTGGATAAGAGAAAGCTCTGAAAGTTTCAAGTCGCTAGGTCTGAAGGGAGCCGGGTTATATAACTTCAAAAACCAATTACCATGTTTTTCTACTTTTTTCAGTCGGTCAAGGCTACAGCCTCTCCACCTTCGCCGATTGACTTGAAATTTTGCACGGAGCTTCGTTTCAAGTGTAGCAAGTGCCTTTTGAAAGATTCAAGTCGATATCTTTAAAGGGAGCCGAGTTATATAACTTCAAAAACCCGGTTTTTCACCCTTACCTGTTCTTCTTCTCCTTAATCAGTTAGGCCTTTCCACCTTCACGGATTGACTTGAAATTTTGCACAGAGCTTCGTTTCAACATCAGCCAGTGCCTTTTGAAAGTTTAACCCATTATCTCAACCCAAAAAACTTTTAGAAACAAAAAACCTGAAATTTAGGCTAATTTTGGCAACTTTGACGAGTCTACAGCCTGGGTAACCGGACCAATCGACTTGAAATTTCGCATAGACCTTCTTTATAACATGACCCACTTCAACAACAAAAAGATTTGATATCCCCCCAAAAAACACTCCGTGTAAAAATCACCCCGCCTCGCAAATATCATTCTTCAGAGGCCGGAAAAAGTTATGATATCCACTTTCCCCGCCCGCCCTTTTCCTCATTAAGGAGCTAAGTATAATGAAAAGCTTAACCACTTCACAAGCACCGTACCCCTTTCGAAACCTCCCCTTGGCGCTATTGCGAGACGTTTTTTTACTTCCACTACGAACTACTACTTGTATAAAAAGTTTGTATTTGTAGTATTGTTATTACTTTCACTACCTACAAACCTGATCCTCCTTCCCCTAACCACCACCATCAAGTATTAGTTGCTTGTGGAAGTAATAAAAACGTCTCGCAATAGCGCCAAGGGGAGGTTTCGAAAGGGGTACGGTGCTTGTGAAGTGGTTAAGCTTTTCATTATACTTAGCTCCTTAATGAGGAAAAGGGCGGGCGGGAAAAGTGGATATCATAACTTTTTCCGGCCTCTGAAGAATGATATTTGCGAGGCGGGGTGATTTTTACACGGAGTGTTTTTTGGGGTAGTTGTATTTCTTCGAAGACCTCGAACGAAAAAGCTGATTTCCCAAACCTTTTTTCTGACTGATAATGCGCCTTCTTCTTAGAGAGTTTCAAATCATGAAGGTATTGTGATATGTCGAGTTATGTGGGTCTCACGGATTAGTTTAATACTTGATTTCAATAGGGCCGCTTTGCCTATGCGAGTCGATTCGCAAGGGAAACGACCCATCGGTAACCACTGGCCTTTGCTAGTTGTGTTCCAATTAGCGAACAAATACCGACCATTTCGGAGGAACCCAATATTGATAAGCCTTCTCCAAGAGTTCGTTCTGTATATTCCACCAATATCAATAATTTTGTATTCAGATATCAGTTGAGGTCGGGAGGATGGAATCTCTATATTTGTTTTGTGGTTTATTCCATGCTGCTCCTGAATAACTTGAATAATTACTAACAAATTAACTACCTAACTGATCGAACGGAGTATTAGCAAAATGCCAATTTTCTAACCAAATAACATCATATTTTAGATTCCAATCGAAACCAACTTTATTATTCCGTCTGAATGAGTATGAGTAGCAAATTGAGAAGATTGTAGTCCACAATGAAGTCCAGTTAAAAGGGAAATACGTCATGTCACTTAAACGGTTCATAATTTTCTGTCTAGATCGCTTTACAAAATGATTGGATTAATGAGGTAAAATTTTGTTTGTTCGTTCAAGAAGGTGACCAGAGTCGACTACAATTTATTTATTGATATTCGTGTAAATAAATTACTATTTTGTCAACATAGAACGTATTTGGTAAATTTACGAGTCTATCACTGATCTAGTTATGTACTCTCCTCTCGGCACTCAGATAGGACGATCGTCCTATCTGAGTGCCGAGAGGAGAGTACATAACTAGATCAGTGATAGACTCGTAAATTTACCAAATACGTTCTATGTTGACAAAATAGTAATTTATTTACACGAATATCAATAAATAAATTGTATGAATTACTACCAACGTGATACAAAATTAGTAGGCAGAAAACTATACAGGGTGGTTGTTAATGAACGTACCACCCTTTTTATTTCGATGTAAAGAGAGATAGCTGAAAACACATCGAAGTAACGCCCCCTTAATTTCTTACATGAAATTCATGGATTACATTTTTGTGCGCCGCGCATGCGCGCAAATGCAGGTTACGCATGTCGACTTGGTTTTTCAGATCGGAACCCACCTTTTTTATTGCAGATTTGGGTTCTACGTTTAGTTTCATGCAGGGGCGTTGCGTCCATAAGGCCACTTGGGCCACTGCCCCGGCATCCAGAAACACAAAACTTGAAAAAAAAAAAAAAAAAAAAAAAAAAAAAAATACTGGGAAGAAGAAGAAGACGGAGTATCCATAATGGATATTTGAGCATTTCATCGGAATATAGCTACAGTAATCGATGTCTTGCAATCGAAATCGAAACCTACGCTTCTGAAACTGAGGGGGCCCAGTGCCCCGGTGTTGCCACGGAAACGGAGAAAAGTGGCCCGTCAGCACATGCTCAGTAGAGTAAAAATTCGGTAAGCCACGCCTCTTTTCGGCCCCGTCCCCACATTTCCATCAAAAAATCGTTTGTGTTCACAATCGATTCGATTGTTTCAATTCATCCTGTCATCTCGATAGTACAACTTGTGAATCAATTTCGCCATTCTGTTGCTATGTTGAGTATTCAGTTTTCTGCTTAGGTTATAATTTTGTATGTTCCCATTCGGATTCGAGTTTCCGTGACAGATTTGGATTTTTTTTTTTTTTTTGTGGTAATTAAGTGCGTTGTGTCCTGTCTGTGGTCTTGTGGATTGATCAATGTCAACATACACAGATAAGTAGGTACTGCAGTGGAGGTGTGTGATATTATCATAACTCAAGCTAGAAGCAGATATTCGTTCAGGGGGCACTTGGCAGCTTCAAAACTGCTTGATACTGCAAGTTTTCCGAATTTTTCAAAATGTTTTCCAACTGAAGATTTTGAAAACACGGTCACTGCTTACTCTATCCTAGAATCTCGGAAACTTAAAACTGAATTGGTGACAATTTATCAGAGAACCGATTTTACTCATTTCATAGGCGCAATACCATTTCTGTTGTTTTTGCACAACAATAATTTAGTTGATACCTATTCTGAAACTGAGAAACTACTAACATTATTGATTGCAATTCCAATGACTTCTGCAGAAGCTGAGCGTTGTTTTTCTACCCTTAAAAGAATAAAAACGTTTATTCGATCAACTATGACTGAAGAGAGACTTAATGCCTTGACGATGTTGTCAGTAGAGAAGGAAATGATTGCTAATTTTTCTGATTTCAATAAGAAAGTCATAGAGTACTTCTCATCTCTAAAAGAACAAAGGCTGGATTTCACTTATAAATTTTAATTCCTGAGTTTTTTAATGGAATTCCTTTGTCAGTATTAGTGTCTTCATTATAGCTACTGCTAATCCCGGGTACTGGTCAGAACTACTGTGAACACAGAGCTTACATTCTGACTTGCTAAGAGCTGCGGTTGATTAAAATACACCCATTTCTCATAAGAAGACTCCTGTTGGAAAACATTTACAGGAATTTTGTAGAAAAAGCTGTTAATTTGTGTTCCAAATTTGGTGGCCCACCATTTTCAGAGCCCACGCACCGCTACTGGTTTCATGAACGTTTTACTTGGACAACCTTTTTGTTTGGGCGCACCTAGGAGCGTCCAGAAGCGCCCAAAGTTGGACTAACTGCGTTTGCTCTTGGTTTCGATAAAATTGAAAACCCCCAGTGTGGCACATGAAATTTCATTATTTTTCGACACTGAATCACGTGGTGGTATCAGTTATTTATTGGACTGGATTAAACCGGGATTACAGCCTGAAACATGGTCGTTTTTAAGAAAAATCACCTTATCCTGGCTCTTATTTATTTATTTATTTATTTATTTAGTTGTACATTTCACAATTGTATAGGTATATATAAACAAAACATACTATATTACAACTTATTGCTAGGCTAAAGGGAATGCCTGAACTACCTAGCAAGAATTGCTGTCAAACATTAACATTACTAATAAAAAATAAAATACTACTTCTGTACAACTTGTTATTGATACAACGCACTAATATAATATCAGTGCGTTGATCAGTTTACTTTTAGTTAGATGAGTTTTTAGGCAGGTGGGTAGGTATCTGAAGTATCTTGAGTATTTCAGGGCCATGTGATTTATTTCCCCTCGCCCTTTCACAGCCCGGGCTTGGGACTCGAAAAACTCGAACTTCTGGCAAATATTTACACCAAAATTCGTTCCAGACCATCCTGCATCCACTGCCAAAAGACACCAAAAAGTATATGTTTATTACTTGTGTCACTCTAGACGATAACTCTCGATAGAATTGAGGTAAAAAGTTGAAATGTGCACAGAAAATACATCCTGGCACTCGAAAGCCTAAGTTCGTAGATGGGCGGAATTGGGCCACTCTAAGGGGTGTTCTGGGGAGTTTTAGTGGGGGGGGGGGGGAATTACACATAAATTCTCAAAATGAAACCGTCCCACAAGTGAAATCTCATTTTAAAGATTTTTTCACGCGGAACACGATGGTGAAATCAAAATGGCGATATCTTATTCCGTCCCTAAACTAGAGCACATTGAAGATGGAGGAACGTGGTTGATACTTGAGATGTTCTTCATAGTTAGTTTGGTCTAACCTGATACCGGAATGAGATATCGCATTCTAACTTCACCAACGTGTTCGGCCTTGAAAATCTATAAGCTAAGGAGGTTTTTGCGGTGTTTGAGGGGGGAGGGGAATTACCCATGAATTCCCAAAATGAAACAGAGTGTGACAAGTGACACCTCATTTTAAAGGTTGTTTCTAGGCTGAATTCGTAACTGGAGCACTTTGAAAATGAAGGAACGTGGTTGGTACTTGAGATGTTCTTCATGGTCATCATGTTCTTCAATGGAGACATTTCACATTTCTTCAAAAATTCGCTCTTATAGTCATGACTGTGGATTTTTTTTTTTTTTTTTTTTCTATGAACGGGGTTACTGAAAGTTTCATGGGTCATCCTCCAAGTTAGAATTGTCCTAAAAATGATGAAATTCGGGTTAGAACACAAGCATAATATTATTGAATACCTGTAATGGAACGTAACGGGTGGTCTCAAGCGCGGAAAGGGCATGAGGGTGCGGGGTGAAGCAAATGTGAGGTCTCGTTGTCGCAGGAGCGTGAAAGAATGTTTTCTCAGGTTTATTGCCAAACCGAGAGATGAGGACTCTCCTCCGAGGCACGTTTCTCGTGACCTGACTGGACGGAAACAGAATTCCGTCTGCGTTAAGGTTGATATATCAACTTCATTTTCCCGTGATTTCAATGTTTCCGGTTTTTTGCCGAGGACATTGATGTACATGGGTTCATGAAAGAAGACTGACATGAAGGGACTGTAACTAGCTCTCTTGATTCCATCTAGCGTTCAGTTGCCTATCGCATGACACGGCGCGGAGGTCCCTGGATTTTTGAGAAAATTGTCGTAAGAACTTCATCATTTTGGAAATTATCGTCATCCTCTCCGTCAATGAAATATTTCGGCAAGTGTCTGGGAATGATCTCAATTTTTCTGGTTTTCCGTCAAAAATAGGGATCATATCCGCGTGCTCCTTTTTAACTTATGGCAAAGAATCTCATTCAAGTTCAAATTGCTTAGTGCAGCCTGAGCACTTGCTGTAGAACTAAAAAGTTAATATAGTTGCGATCCATCGGTATTAAGTTTTGCCCTGAAGGCGCTGGTTGTTTCCTGACAGTTTCTCCAGCTTTAGATTCCTTGATTGTTTGTCAAAAGGGTAAAACAATTGTCTGTAAATAAATTTTCTTACTGATTTAGGAATTTCGAAATAATATTGCAGGGCAACAGGGCCACAACTTCCTTTCCTAAGATTTTCAGGACGAGAGTTTGGAGGATCAGAACGTGGGGAAAAAATTGAAAATATAGTTCTAGAACTAAATAGAAAGATAGAAAAACTAGTAGCGTTCAGAACTTACTCGTTCCAGATCTATATTTTCAATTTTTTCCCCACGTTCTGACCCTCCAAACGCTCGTCCTGAAAATCTTAGGAAAGGAAGTTGTGGCCCTGTTGCACTGGTAGTGCAATATGTGTTCAGTCACGGTCTAAGTTTAAGTTTAACAATAGTTGCGTAACAATTGTACGCTACAGGCCGGTGTTCTGGTCTGTATACGTACACTTAGAAGCTGACTACAGCTTCCGGAAATGAATTAGTGGACTGTATTTTCTTTATAAATGGTTTGCGGTGCAAATATAGTAGGAAAGACTCACCTCCTGACGACTTCTGCTCGTACAACCAGGCCTGGGGTTGATGCTGCTGACAGGAGGACAATTCAGACCGCAAACTGAGATTAGTATATTAATTTAGTTTTTCAGCGGAAAAGACAATAACCGAACTGACCGATCTACCAGAATTGTTTCACAATGTATTCGGAAGCTCCGAGAATAGGAAAAAAAAATATAGCGAATCGCAACGGCGGAAGGTTCACGCGAGGGAAGACTCAGATCAACGACTGAGTTGGCGACTTATCAGAGGCAGGAAACTAACACAAACCTCTCCCTAGAGTGCGCCACATTATGGATCCCATTAGGGGATTATTGTTTTGTTATTTTTTTTTAAATGTTTTAGCAACGGCGCTAACAACAATTAGTTCAATGAAATTAGAGAGTTTGTCTAGCAATAAATTGGTTGCTGAAGCACAAAAGTTCGAGTACAATGGTACAAAAATAAAATTATGCAGGTTAGTAATAAACCAATAAAATATCCTAATAATATTAGAATAAAATAAGAATAATATTAGATTAAATTGTTCGATTTTAAGCCAGGTAACGGGTGGTTTGAAACGTAATTCTCACAAAAAATGATGAAATAGATTATTCTTGAAATAAGAATAATAATAAATTAAATTGTTTGAATCTTACGCCAGATAATGGGTGGTATGAAACTTGAGAGTTCTCGCAAAATGAAAAGTAACGGTAACGGTGGTATGAAACGGAAGGTGGGACAAAATTGAATTAATTGAAATTGAAGTTATTCCGCCAGGTAACAAGTGGTGTGAAACGGACGTCACTTGCAATAATTGCAAGTACCTCAAAGGTAAACCATCATATATGCAAAACTCCAAATTTTCAGTAGAGCCAAAAGAAGTTTCCGAAATTCATTTTATCCTGTCATGAAGTGCTATATATCAAAATAATGTTATGAACCACCATTTTTCTTTCATTCACTGTTCCTACTTTGTTTCAATCTTGTGTTCATAAATGCCCAAAGTGAGCACACATGATGAAAAATCTCAAAAACGAAAAATTGCACTTATGATGGTTTACCTCTGAGGTACAGGATTTAAAAATAAAAATGTTGGTTCAAATAAATTGTTCGAAGAGTCGTGGTCTTGTGTGCAGCGGAGTCCCCTTAAATGTTATCGGAGGTAGTCGCCTACCAAATCGGCAGTTCGTCTGCCCTTGGTCTTTATAGCTCACCTCACCTGATAACCTGGTGTTGGCAGCTTCCGTCCGGAAGTCTGAGCGTGTGTCTTACAAGCTTGTTCACTTGCTTCATTACGAGGTTTCAAGTGGTCCTCCGGCGATATCCAAAGGAGTGTTATTATTACAAAATGTTCATAATAGTCGTAATAATGTGAAGATGTTGTTGGGTAGTCGTTGATGGGTTGGACGTAGATTGTCTTCTTACAGAAAACTAGAAGTGATTCTTGCCACCGGTTTTCGTACGAAGTCCAAAAATTTGGAGGTCCCTAGGTGCGAATACGACGCTGACTTTTTCGACGCTGAATTTGAATCTAAGGTTAAAAAAAAAATCATACACCCCGGAATTTTGTCTGTTTCGAATTTAGCGTCGCAAAATACATTGGAATATCGTGATCGGGCTCCCAAATCATGACCTTCGTTATATCGCAAGTTCACCACCACCCCTTAGAGGGAGTAATTCGCCCATAGAGACAAAATTTGGGAGTGTTCGACATTCTTGTGACCTCAGATTCGGATTCAGCGTCGAAAATACACAGGAGTATACTATTCTGGTCTCCGGAATTTTATTTATTTTATTTTTTTTTTTTAACTTGTGGGGACGTTTCAAATATGTCTATTTGTGTGTGTATCTCGTTTATGAGGTTGCTGCCTTGGAAAACAACGTAGAAATGAGTCTGATTTTGGGGCTCGATCCCGTTTCACTAAAAAAGACTTCTGTAGCAAACTCAGTTTTCTACCTCTATTATTGAGGGAGTAACTATCATCGTTTTTTAACCAACTCGGAGAGAATGGATGAAATTCATATGAGTAACTCTTGTTATAGTAACTGCATGCATTCCAAGTCTAGAGTCGAAACATGCCGCAATTTGGTCCACATACCTGTATGTATCAGTAAGATTCACTTGGTTGTACACCACATGCATACTAACATTTAATGCCAGTATGCCACTGGTGTAAAAACCTGCTGCCTGACATTAGGAGGACTATTTAAAACAATACAAAATACTGTTATTTCAGAGCTCGATTCCTATTAACAAAACTGTGAAGTTCTGCGTGAGTGAAGCGGGAAGTCGGTAACTAGCTCAGTGGAGGTCTCTTCAGTTTCCCACACAAACCCCGAGTCACCTAACGATAGTTTATTCACACAAATTATAGAAACAGTAATTAAAATTTCAAAATAATTCATTTTTATATTTTTATTTGTTCAGCGGTTTTGACCTGCAATTGTTTACATTTGCCACAAAACCATGCGTTTGAATCAACTGTTCCCCAGTATGAGAATTAGCTTGAAGTTCTACAGTTTTACCGGCTCTACCTTCGAGCCCTCGTACTGATCAAACGGTCCTACGAGTGTACGACTGGTCGTACCATGCTCTGGATGGTCTCAATGTATTGTATTTGTATTGTATTTGAAATAGGGTGTCTTGTAAACTCTTCCTTGATTGATGCTAATGTTTCAATATTAGGAGTAATAAACCATAAAAAACCAAAAGAACCTTTTCCAACAAGAAAATTTCGGCTGGTCTGTGCCGAATAACCCCGCCAATATCTCAATATCTCGAGAGTGGTAGCTATGATCATTGAGTTTTAAACTCCTCGAGGATATGGCCAATAGGACCAGCCACCATATCGACCGAATACGGCTAAGGAAAGTTGTATGTTTCCCCTGAAACTAAAATGTAATTATTGACCATGATCAACGAATTATATGCAGTACTAGAGCACAAAAACACCCGTTTTGATATTGACAACACTGGAGAATGGTAGTTTGACTCATGATCGCTGCCTTTTATCAATGGGTTTCTATCTGAGTGATTTTATATCTGAGGGACTTCTATTGGAACTCCTATTGTGTTTGGTCAAAATGACAGGATGGGAGAATGCTTTTACAAGGCTTATCACGGTACGATGGACCTCAGAGAACGGGTATAGATTCTTTCTTTGAGGGAAGTCCGGGAGTCATGAAATGTAAAGAGCCGCCGGCCTATTTCATTTCCAACCACCTCCCCGTCCTGTCGACGACCATAAGTATAATCCGATTACGGCAGTTCCCTTTGTCTTCTTGCGGCCATCAAAAAAGGATGAGATCCTGCGGAGCGAATGGGGAAACATGATCGATAAATCTGCTTAAAGGACCTGAAGCTTCTGCGTTTAGTTGTAGAGATTGAATAATGATTCCGTCTTTTAGAAGTTCGTACGAGTCGTATTATTGGATCAGTTATGGTCGATGAATTGCTTTACAATAGTACGATGACAACAGCACAAAATACATATATTAATTCGGTCCCTTCCAGTTTTGGTTCAACACACCCAGTATACACAAGTCATACGCTAAAACCATTGCCGACGTTATTGGTTTGTTATCCATCCGCCGTACAAAGTAGCCCTTCGCCCATTTGAAATTGACCTAAAAATATAAAATTCGGATTCTTCACAAAATTTACAACCCTAAATCAATAGGGAGCGGTACAAAATGGGTTTTAAAATTCTCAAAACGTCATTTCTTGAGAATTTTCAAGGAAATAGAAATAGATTTTGATTCAGGGAGATTAAGAAAATGAAATTGAAGAAAATTCGTATACATGAGCGGGGGTCAATGCCCTAGACAATTGCCACGCTTCGCTGCAGCATCCCGATTGTTTATATTTTAGCGAATTTTTGAAGAAAAGGGAGCTACTGTTCTCCGTCCAAAAATTTCCAAACTCGAATTTCCGTAAAAGTTCCATCCCAAAATCCGTTCCAGACCATCCTTAATTCACTGCCAAAAGACACCAAAAATTATATAATATTATTATATTAGTATTTATATGTTTATGTATATGTCATACAGGACGATAACTCGGTAAAATTGAGATGAAAAGTTTAAATTTGCACAAAAATCTGACCTGGGAATCAAATGGCTAAGCTGGGCAGAATCAGGCCACTCTGGGGGGGAGGGGGGGATTATGTACCCGAAATAGAGTAGATCACGGCAGTGACAAGTGACAACGTATTTTAAAGGTTATTTTCACGCTGAACACGATGGTGAAGTCAGAATTGCGATGTCTTATTCCGTTCACAAAGTGGAGCACTTTGAAGATGAAGAAATGAGGTTGTTCTTCACGGATCATCTGCTCTACTCTGACAACATAGAGTAGATCACGTAGATCACAACGTTAAAAAATCTATAAACTGTGGTGTTACTTGAAAAAAAAAAATGGGAACAATATTAGTTAAAACTTTGTTCAGTAAAATGGAGACATTTTACATAAAACCAACCATTTCTCTGAATTTTTAATCTTATAGCCACGCTGCATGACTGTGGATTTTTCCGGTTCAAACAATATCTTTTGTCCAAGGAAGAGTAGCTCATTACGAATATTTGTTAGTAGGTACCTACTTATTGCTATAATATAGGTTGGCGAAGTAGGTAGCTATAAGTAATAATTCATGAATTATGTACGTCGGCTTGGAATGCGGTTGGAAATTTGATGGGACCACTAGTGAACTAGTTACCGACTACCTTCCCATGAGAATATCATCATCTGGTTATCTACTCGAACGAATAGGTAATAATATTACTCTGTGACTTCCGTAACTGTACGAAATATTTATAGTGTTGAAGTAAAATATTATTTTACTTCAACACTATAAATATTTCGTACAGTTCCGGAAGTTACAAGGATATTACGTACAGATCTGGACAGAAAGTGTGCTGAATTGTCACACAGGCAGTAGTTCTACTATTCAACTAATGTTCCAAACTGCCACCGTAGAGTGCCCTCAATGTGATCATTCAAACAAATTAATATTTCGTTAAAACAACATTATGGCTGACTTCAATCATACTGGCTGATTCTGTTTGGATGACATACTCGTATTTACAATTGAAGATGATCAGTTATTCCATTATCCTACGAAAGTCCAGAGTTCATTACAGGTCGTTGCAATTTTGATGTTTATTTGATTTTGGTGTTGTTTTGATGTTGTTTGTTTTGTGATTCGCGGTTGTGTCCAGCTAAATATCTGGAATACATTGTAGGTACATTTTGCGGTTTTCGGTTGCTGGTTTTCGAAAATGAAAATTAAATTTTGAAACAAATGTAAGCAAATGTTGGTTAACATTCGAATTAGTGGTTTTGATGCCATTTGGTTTACTGTCTTGTTATATTCATGTAACAAAAGTTCAGGAGCGAAATGAAGAGTGCATTAAGGTAATAAAAATGTGATAACGTTTCCCTGTTAATGAGAAACTCCTAATAAAAGCACAAAGTGGAGTTATAAAATACGTGAAGCCTTAAGGAAAGTGCCCTGAACACGGTTTTTAAACTTTCGGAAGGAAGAAAGTCTGAAATGCTCTTTCGTTTTAAGTCTCCACTGGGTGCAACTGAATTCGATATTTACGAAGAACTGAAATTTCGAGGAATGTCGGAACCGTTCAAAAGAGTATAAAGCGCCAAGAAGCAACAAGGTAAAAGATGAAAGGGAAGGTAAGTGAAAAATCCAATTTTCACTGGTGTTCTCCGCAAGGAACATTGTGTTTCGGCTATTACGTCGACTAATTTACTCCTGTCTTTTGGTTCACTCTCCTTCTACTCGAGCATAACCATAACGAAGAAAACAACCAGTCTCCCCGCCTGACCGAATAATCCGCTGCTTGAAAAACCTTGAAGCGATGCATTTCGCAACGTCAAATGGTCCACAAAAAAATACGCCTATTTAGGTCTCTGAACTGCATCGTAGACTGTTTTAATGGAAACTTGAGTGGCTCCGACGAGCCATAGGACCAACGAGTGTGAAGATTTTCCCACAACCGTTTATTATTTTCCGTAAAGTCTAGAACACTAGTGCTCCCTTTACGATACCCTTAAGAGCCCCATAACAGTAAGAAATAATTGAAGTACCGGGTTAAAACATTCTGTTCGTTCGGAGTGAGCGGTAGTCTGTAAGTAGTTCAATGAGGGTTTCGTCAATTTTCCAACACAACTCCGGCCCATCTCACGATAACTTATTTACATGAATTATGAATGAAATTATCATAAATTTTAAATTATTTATAAAGCATCGGTATGTTTGTAGCATTCCTCAGCATTTTAGCATTAATCAGCTGTTCCTGAGTATGGAAGTTGGCTTGAAGTTTCACCGTTTGATACACGCTCATGTTGATGATTTTTTCTCGGTTCCACCGTTTAGCTCCCATTGTGAATAAATGGCTGGACTTACAACGCTCCGGGTGGTCATTAAAGACAACTCTAAATCGAAATCTATTCATAGTTGTATGTGAAACAATACCGTTATATTTGAAGCAGCCGAGATATGGCGGTTGGAAATTTGAACCCCTGATTTTTCCCCCTCCCAATAGACTGAGGGGTATGGAACGGACGAATTCTTCTTAAATCCCCACTAATTTCGGAATTGGAAATAATAAAGCGAATACATATATTTGGTTTATTGGCAAAGTGCTGTTTTTTTTCCTGAAAATTTTTATTGCGCCAAGATTGTTTCTTATAATCAATTTACATTTGAAAATATATGTGACTAAATAAAAGACAGAGTACGTAGGTACCTACATGGCTTTAATGCACTGGGTTTTGTTTTATTATTATTATTATTTTTGCGATTGATGTAGCGCTAGACACACTTGGTTCACTAAATCACTGGAGCCTCTGGTGATGGGCTAGTGCTTGCTTCTTGATAACTTCTTCGACTGTAGGAATTTGTTTCAAGTGTAGTCGATCATTTCTCGTGTAACGGTACGCATCAACACATGCGCGTAGCACGTTATTCAGAAATCGCTGGATGACCAAGCGATTGCTCGGAGCGGTGCATCCCCATAGTTGCACACCATATGTCCAGACTGGCTTAAGGACCTGATTGTATGGAGTTAGCTAGTTATGAATAGACATCGATGACCGTCGACTCATCAGCCAATACATCTTTCTGAATTTGTTCGTGAGTTCTGTTTTCGTCTTTTTGACATGCCCTTTCCATCGGAGTTTGGCATCCAGAGTCTTTCCCAGATACTTCGCTTTGTTGGCGTAAGGGATGACTTTTCCATTAAGGGTCTCCGGTATTTACTCAAATCGGAGATTTGTGAACTCTGCATGAACCGATTTTACATCGTTCATTTTGATTCTCCACTTAGTTGTCCATTCGTAAAGTCGGTCAATAGATCTACGTAATTTGATATAGATTCCCTATTGTTTTCCCCTGCAGCAATGACCGCAATAACATCAGCACACGTTGCCAGAGTATTTTCTCCTCTTGGTCTCTGGTGAAGAGCACGTACATGAGCGGGCCCAGTACAGGCAAAGCGCTCTATCGGTCCGTCCACAGCACTTAGCCAATTTTAAATGATGAAATTCGGCATGCAGGCTCAGACAGACGAAGGATGATCTCTGAAAATTCTGTTAACCCCAAGCCAATAAACCCATTGGGGCACAAAAATCACTGGGGAGGAAGTTCTTCTATTCCATCCAACGCGCGAGAGAGGAGGACGAATAGAAAAGGGAATTCGAAACGCGGATGTAAAGTTTCAAGGTTGAAAAAAAGTCTGCCCCAAGTTCTGCCTCTTCTCTATTGCTTCTTGGATAATAATTCCAATTAGGACTTTCATCATAGTTCTTCCTTTAACACCAGTCTCTAACTCGTTTATTTCTGGTTGTTCCTTTAATTTCAACTTTAATTGGATGTGAGACCTACTGGCTCAGTTATGGTGTAGTTTTCACTTTTTGAGCATACAATTGTAGAATTTTCAAGTTTCAACTTCATGCACTTAAATTAAATATTAAATATTATCAGTGAAGTGTTTGTGTATATCGTGATATTTCCGTCTAGCTCCGTAAAATAAGCCTCTTTTCAAATCTATCTCCCACTAGCTCAAAGTCCTTGGTAACATTTCATTCATAAGTACTATATTAATTGTTATAAACTGAGAAATCAAAGTCATGCAGCATGGCTGTAAGAGCAAATTTTCAAAGAAATTTGCCACATCTCCATTTACCACAACTGCCTCCCGGGCAAACGTTGACAACTGCCAACGCTCTAAAAAGTTGACAACTGCCAACGCTCTAAAAAGTTGACAACTGCCTCTCTGCTCATGGTTTGTCAACAGCCCCGTGGGCAAAGATGACAACCTGAACACACATGATTCAGTTACCTATCGGTCAATCAATCAATTGATCATTGTTATTCAATTCTGTAGCACCGTGAGCATGAACGACTATACGGAGACATTATTTCGTGGCGAGTTCAACGTCGTTCAACACAAAAATTTTAACAGTTTACCAATTACATATATTATTGATAAAATGGCGTTAATTATTTTACATTAACCCTTTTCCTGGCAAGGTAGCATAATATGCATAATATATTATATGCTACATCTCATTTCTCGATTTTTTTTTACATTTCTGGCGGGCTCCTCCAGTGATTATACATTTTCCTTCACATTCAGGGATAATATCGTTCACCAGAATATTATTATTATTTATTATATTATTATTATTCTGGTGAACGGTTGCCACAATTGTTTCCCATTTTCTATCTTTCTGGTTGACTTTATCGGCAATTTTTCTTGGCAAGACACTCACGTGGGGGCAAGATGGCGAGTCGACCTGGATCAGTAAGTTCTTTATTCATTGTTCTACTTGAAATAGGTAATACACTTTCTTTGGATCTTCTTTACAGAAATCCATGGTAATATCCCCTAGTTGTTAGAAACAACAAGAGAAAAGTGTTTACTACGTTTTTTCTTCAGATTTGACAAAATATTTGAAGGTAGCACATTTGCTACCTTGCCAAGTGGTAAAAAACGCTTGACGGACTTGGTTGTAAACATCGTAATTTTATTCATCTTTCCAGTTTTGAAACAATCGAATATTTTTGTTGAATTGATTCATGTTTCAGATTCTTTTCAGCTCAAGGGGCGATTACATTTTGTCGTTAGTTCCGAAAATTCGCCGCGATTCTCTCAATGAAGAGAACGAGGATGGTGATGCTGTTCAATAGGATGATGGTCAAATGACAGAAGAACAACTTGAATCCCAGCTCGCCGATTTTTTGGAATTCAATCCCGCATAAGGAATTGATCCCGATGAAATCTTTGAAGAGGAGGCCGACATCCCGATATTTGGAAGTGCAGTTTCTCTACAGGATCAATCCACAGGCCCCTGCCCTACCAATTAGTCTGCAGCACATTTCGCTCCATTCGCAGGTCGAAAAGAACAACGCGGAAGAAAAGAACAACTAAGAAACAAAAGCAAGATCCCAAGAATGAATAGTCTCGTAAGAAACGGTTTCTCAGTGTGACACTGCCCGGTGGTCGTGGTGTTCAAGTTTTGAATTTTATTCATGTTCAAAGTCCTAATTTTATTACTGTTTTGAATTTTTGAGATTTATTGTAATTAATAAAAAATAAAAATAAAAAATAAAAAAAAATTATTAAAGTTTTATGGATAGTCAATCGGTTTTACCTCCTTACACGATCTACATCTGGCCACCTTATCCCGGCAAGGTAGCACCTTCCAACTAAACCTCATAAATTTTAATGTTAATAGTCATAAATTTGTTTAATTTTTATTTGGTGGATAACTGAGAGGAATACACACACACACAAAAAAAAGAAAGTTTTTCCTTACAAATTTCATATCTTGCCAGGAAAATGGTTGATGGAAATACATGATCAATCATCAGAGTTACATATAGATTATCAACTGATTAGTAACATATAGATTAGTTGGACTAGGTAAATATATATCAATGGACTGCAGATATGTAGATAGATATCTCCATATTTTGGGGAAACGGGATCCGATTTACGGTCCCTCAGTGTTCAGTTGTGACAGTTGTCAATCCGGTGGCAGTTTACACTATTGGTCGGGGAGGCAGTTGTCAACTTTTTAGAGCGGGCGGTGGCAGTTTACAAGTCAGAATTGCGATATCTCATTCTGTTATCAGATCAGAGCAGATGAACCGTGAAGAACATCTCAAATAACAACCACGTTTCTTCATCTTCAAAGTTCATGAGTTTCTTGAGTTTGAGAACGGAATAAGATATCGGAATTCCGACTTCACCATCGTGTTCAGCCTTTAAAAAACTTTGAAATAAGGTGTCACTTGTTAGACGGTTTCATTTTAAGAATTTATGGGTAATTTTTCCCCCTAACGCTCCCCAAACCCCCTTAGAGTGGCCGGATTCTGCCCATCTATGAAAATCTTTTGAAAGTATTTTGTCTTCTAAATTTGGTCTTGTATGTGATAAAGTGAGTTACAGTCCAAGGAACAACGACCGACTGAGCCTCTTGCTGAGATTAGCTAGCCATACACGGACGGATTTCGTTGAGGGATCTGATCCTACGGATCTGATCCGGCAGATTTGGTTTGAGGGATCTGATCTCTCGTGTCCCTTAACGTTACCTCCGATCCGTCGAAAATCTGCGATGGATCTCCATGGCGGATCGGATCCGACGGATCTAATATCTTCTGCTCCTTAACGAACCGTTCTGGTTTGTCAGGTTTGAAACCGTCGAGCCACATCCGTCGATAATCTGCCCGTGTGTGGGGTAAATCCGTCGGATCTATGACCGTTCACAGACCAAATCTCACGAATCTAGGAACGCGGTAGCGTTCCGCCCCGCCAAGCAAAGAAGTTGAGAAAACGAACGATGCCGAGTGCATGTTTACCGGACGTCACGAAACGCGTTTTCGAGGTATCCATATCTCGGCTCCTATTTGACCGATCAACTTGAAATTTGGTGTGGGTCTTCTTTGAGTGTATATTAGAAAGCCCTGAAAGTTTCAAATCGATAGGTCTAAAGGGAGCCGAGCTACATAACTTCAAAAACCCGGTTTTTCGGCCTTAGATTGTTCTTCTCCTTCTCCTTCTTCTCCTTGTTCAGACAGGCAAGGCTGGAGCCTCTCCACGTTCACCGATTGACTTGAAATTTTGCACAGACCTTCATTTAACCTTGAGACAGAGCCTTATATAAGATTTAACCCATTATCTCAACCCAAAAAAGTTTTAGAAACAAAAAAACAGAAACCTTAGGAAAATTCTGTCCACTTTGACGAGTCTACAGCCTGGGTAAAAGGACCAATCGACTTGAATTTTTTTACACACCTTCTTTATAGCATCGCTCAGTGCCATTTGAACGAAATAAGCAATTATCTCAACCCAAAAAAAATTAGGGACAAAAAAACTGAAATTTAGGGTCGTTTAGGCTAATTATGGCCATATCTCGGCTCCTAGTAGACCGATCAACTTGAAATTTGGTTTGGATCTTTTTGGTGTGGATAATAGAATGCCCTGAAAGTTTCAAGTCGCTAGGTCTAAAGGGAGCCGAGTTATATAACTTCAAAAACCAATTACCATGTTTTTCTACTTTTTTCAGTCGGTCAAGGCTACAGCCTCTCCACCTTCGCCGATTGACTTGAAATTTTGCACGGAGCTTCGTTTCAAGTGTAGCAAGTGCCTTTTGAAAGATTCAAGTCGATATCTTTAAAGGGAGCCGAGTTATATAACTTCAAAAACCCGGTTTTTCACCCTTACCTGTTCTTCTTCTCCTTAATCAGTTAGGCATTTCCACCTTCACGGATTGACTTGAAATTTTGCACAGAGCTTCGTTTCAACATCAGACAGTGCCTTGAGAAAGGTTTAACCCATTATCTCAGCCCAAAAACTTTTAGAAACAAAAAAATGAAATTTAGGCTAATTTTGGCAACTTTGACGAGTCTACAGCCTGGGTAAAAGGACCAATCGACTTGAAATTTTGCATAGACCTTCTTTATAAAATGACCCACTTCAACAACAAAAAGATGTGATATCCCCCCAAAAAACACTCCGTGTAAAAATCACCCCGCCTCGCAAATATCATTCTTCAGAGGCCGGAAAAAGTTATGATATCCACTTTCCCCGCCCGCCCTTTTCCTCATTAAGGAGCTAAGTATAATGAAAAGCTTAACCACTTCACAAGCACCGTACCCCTTTCGAAATCTCCCCTTGGCGCTATTGCGAGACGTTTTTATTACTTCCACAAGCAACTAATACTTGATGGTGGTTAACGTTTTATACAAGTATTAGTTGCTTGTGGAAGTAATAAAAACGTCTCGCAATAGAGCCAAGGGGAGATTTCGAAAGGGGTACGGTGCTTGTGAAGTGGTTAAGCTTTTCATTATAGTTAGCTCCTTAATGAGGAAAAGGGCGGGCGGGGAAAGTGGATATCATAACTTTTTCCGGCCTCTGAAGAATGATATTTGCGAGGCGGGGTGATTTTTACACGGAGTGTTTTTTGGGGGGATATCCAGATTTACGAGCATGTACGTCGGATTTCTGAAATCCACTACGGATCTAGTGTGCTAGTTCCCCTGGGTAAGCGATGTCTTCTGGTACCTACTTCCTCACGTCAAATTGCTGCCCTTGACAGTGGTATGTATGTAGTGTATCATACCTTAAGGAAAAGGAGAAATCGCCAGAAGTGGGTAAAATCATGGATAGCAATGAGGCAACAACTGAGTCATATGCCTTTGATTAAACAATTGAAGATGAATGAACCGCAAGACTTCAAAAACTACCTGCGGGTGAATGAAAGCGACTTTGAATTTCTTTTAGGTCCGACGGACCTATTTATTAGATCCGACGGATCCCCTCCTTCAAGGACATCCGCCCGTTAGTAGGGGAACACTCGGATCCAGGCCCGCCGGATCCGATCCGTCTCAGATCGCGCCCTCCCTATTCTCCACTAACGCGCGGATTTTAATGCCGAAAATCCCTGGAAAAATCCTTAACAGTTCGCTAATAGCTAGCCATACACGGACGGATTTCTCCAACGGATCTCATCCAACGGATCTCATCCAACGGATCTAAATCCGTGCGTTAGTGGGGAAGCAAGAGGGCACGGTCTTAAGGGCATGGACTTGTCATGGATATCGAGCGAATCGTACAGCCTGCTAAACCACATTTGCCCGAACAATGTAGGAATGAAGTTACGTTGCACACCTTCTAATACCCTGCACGATGCCTTGAACAAGGACAGAGCTAGAGTAAACAACTGCCCATGTCCGAGCCACAGTTTCGGAGGTGCAACTAAGAACGTCAAATTCACTCAAAATGCCCTCAAAACAAAATTTTTCAAATAATTTCAAATGTTTCATAGCTCAGTTTAGGTAGTGCAGTTTGAAGACTCGTGGTGACCTCAGATTCATGGCTACAAAAAACAGCCGCAATTCGACGTTGCAGAATGATTTGTTTTACAGAAGCCTGCAATATTATTGTGTTTTAATGAACCTCTTCTCTCTCTTTTTCTCTGTCGGACCAATTGAGAAAAAACGGACCGCGGATTCGGATTCAGCACCCTCGAAAACCCCCATCCATGATAAAATGAGGCCGGCAACTTTCGGGTCACTTTTTTTGTTGAGCAGTGTAATAATTTGATGACTGATACTGATTTGAACGAAGCGTATAACCATATTGATATGATTGAACTCAAACCGGAGCTTTATTCAGTCAAGAACGCGACGTAGTAATAAAGAATTATAGATATTGAATACAACCATTGTATAGTAACTATGACACCTCGGATTGGAAGCTCAACTATAGCCAGCCGACTTGGGAGAAGCCAGCACTCTGTAAGTACCAAAACAAAATCGCCTAGCATATTTTCTACATGTAGCCATCCACACAAATTAAGCCAATAGTTTTATCAAGTCCGGATTGTGCTATCTTTTCTGTAGTAGCCCTTGAAAATGACTAAATAAATAGTCGAAACGTTGGGAAACACGTCTTTAATTCTGACCGAACCACGAGATCCTCCACATCCCACATATACCTCGGAATACGGTCGATAACCTTCAACACATAATAAATATAGATATACTTACATACGGTTTACGGTGCCTCCTGGCAGTGAATTCAGGATGGTCTGGAACGGGATTTAGGCATACAAGTTTTTCGGAAATTCGAGTTTTTGAAATTTTGGACCCAGGACAATAGTCTTCTTTTCTTTAAAAATTCGCTCGAATAATCATTTCTCTTATATTCATTTCTGCACGATGCCTTGACCAAGAGCCAGAGTAGAGAACTGCCCATGTCCGAGCCACAGTTTCGGAGGTGCAGTCAAATTCACTCAAGATGCCCTAAAAACAAAATTTTGTTTACTTTGAAAGTACGTTCAAATAATTTTTCATAGCTCAGTTTAGGTAGTGCAGTTTGATGACTCGTGGTGTCCTCGGATTCATGGCTACAAAACATAATGCTTTTTATTTTACAGAAGCCTGCAATATTATTATGTTTTAATAAACATATATTTTCTCTCCCTCTCTCGGACCCGTTCAGTGCTGAATGCCACATCTCTAATAACCACCTCCGCCACTTCCCTCCACTACTTCCTTAGAGTTACTCGCGTATTATTTCAGGTGTTTTGGTTTATTATCTTCAATAAAGACCATCCACAGCTTTGTACGACCAGCCGTTTGTTCACAATGACGGCTCAAAGGTTGAGCCTGTCAACACGATCGTGAATCAAACGGTTGAAATACAGACTCCCCCTTTTCTGGAGTAAAGTTACCCCCAAGCAGAATTTCGTTTACTGAAACCCCAAAAATCCATATAATTGATATTTCTATAAAAAACCTGAATCAGCATTAAATTTCCAACAAGATAGTATTGAAACTTACCGGGTTGATGGAAATAAGAAACTTTTAGGCCGCACTTTTCCACGAGCAAAATCACCTGTTACTCACAACCATGGCAGAAACAAGGCTAAAAACCATACCGTAACCTTCCCATTCTACTTTTTCGACTTCAAGTTGTTGAGTCAACATCCCTTCTACGCATTAATTGCCGGGGGAACCATGTCGGACATTAGCTCTTGCTCTGGATGGAAATTGAACTCAGATTTTTGGAGCAAAGCTGCCCCGGAGGGAGCAAAGTAGCCCCCTGCGACGGTACGTTTCGTGCTACGGAAATGAAGGTAATTTCGAATGTTTGTTGGTAGGTACTTCTTTTATAGAAAAATTATTACCGACGTCGTATTAGAAACCCCTGAATTATATCGGTACATTTTATTTGTAATTAATTCATCATCTCTATCATTCAGGTTCTGCACAAAGCAACCCAGTCGATTCGAACAGCCGGATATCGTATTAATTAATCATAATTAATAATGATTATTATTAATAATAAATGCAAATTATTAATACCTAACAATAAATTATAATAATTTTCACTAGGTACTTGATAAAATTATTAATAATTAATGATAATTCATAATAATAATTAATCTAACATTTAGGATCTAGACATTTAGACCTAGTGATCTAGACAGAAGGGTGATCTGTACAAAGAAGATAATGAACCGTTGTGTCAAGAATTTGCAGAGTTTTTTGTAAATAGGTAGTAGCCTCTTTTAATTATCTACTTCACCTTTTAATCTCGTGCTTATTTATTCGTCACGCGTTGAATAAAACATACCAAAAATTGAAAAGAGTGACTTGAAATAAAAAAAAAAGAACAAAATAATGGAGAGAGAGCTATCACAAAGGGATGACTTCCATACAAAAGGAAGAGGCGTAACGACTAACTCGCACGCTGGCTTTGTTCAACCCGCAGGGCGGCAGTGAGAGGGACAAACTGACTGAGAATACAAGGAACTGCACTGCTGAACTGGCTGTAAAGGTGTTGTGAAACCTTAGCTAACCACCTCATGGTATTTTAGATGTAAACAAAGAGATATGTGGTGGACTTTTTTGAGTTAGTTAAGAAGAGTGCGCACAGAAGATGCTGGGGGTCAGCACATAATGCATACGTAATAATTACGTTCATCAGGTTCAAAAGGCCTAAGTGCCAAAATGTCGAAAAATGAGCTTTTTTTGGATTCAGTGTCTATGTGCCAACGGTAATACATGTACAAAAGGCCTAAGTACCAACCCTTTTCTTTCAGTTTGAAAAGTGGCGGCAAAAATTGGGGTTTACCTAACTCCAAGTCGGTTTCCCTAGATAGCCTAACTCCACCAGTTGTTATTGAAAAGGCCTAAGTGCCGAAATCGCCTTGTTTTTATCAAAATCGCATTGGTAACACTGTCGAACCTCCCGGTTACCTCCACTCCACTAGTTTGTTTTTGTTTTTAGTTGAGTTGTGTGAGTCAGTTTGTGTTTTGTACTTTTGATAGTAAACTATTAGAAAAAGTATATGAAGTTAAGTATATTACCATATTTTTCTGGTTTTTCTAATAGTTTACTATGTGTCTTGAAACGTAAACCAACAAATTTTGAGGGGGGGTTAAAAAACATTTTTCTTTGGGCGATTCCAATGGTTCATTAAGTATCGAAGATAATAAACCAAAAGTATATGAAGTTAAGTATATTACCATATTTTTCTGGTTACCCAGATATTTTTATAAGTCATCAGCTAGGCTGTAATTTTTCAAAACTTTTTCAAAAAATTTTCGTTTTCATATAATATTACTTCTTAAATAAATATTTTCGTTTTCTTCTTCCCATTTCACCCGTTCATCTGAGTAAAGACAAGAGTGTTTTCATCTAATAGGTAAAGGCTTGTCAACTTACTGTTCAGTGTGTGAGTGAATCTAATAACCATTCTAAGTGAAAAAGGAAAGTACAGGTCATCATTATTGTCTGGTTTCGTGAGACTCTCAGGTGTAATAAACACTGATTTGGGCTAATAAAATGAAACTACCACAAAAATGGAGTGATGAGGACTTAAGCAGTTTCATGTAAAAAGGCATTGGACATAGGCCCTTTCTAATTTCTTACTGCTCCAGTTATGGAAAACACATTTCCTACATTTTCCAATATAGTTTATCATGAAAACAATTACATAAGACAATAGTAAACAAGACAAGTTATAATAGGAAAAAAATTGACTATGTTACACCGGTTACCAAGAAAAATATAAGTTAATGAAACCTTAAAACGTCAATAACTTTTTTTGGAAAAAATGGCACTTAGGCCCTTTGAACCTGATGCTTAATTAAGCACAATATGAACTAACTGCATGCATAGGTATCGCTGAATATGTCGCTGAATATCGCTCGTGTTCTGATTATAGTACATCCAAAATCAACCTACTTTTATAAATTCTTCGTTAGTTGCTGTATTGGGAGTGGTAGGTACTTGGGCTTATCACTCACTTCGTTTGAGAATAATTTGATGACTGATACTGATTTAAACGAAGCGTATACTCTTGCCGGTGTAAGATAAAACGCATTCTGATCCCTTGACTATAACAACGTGACCATCAATTTTGGTTAGATAACAGACTGTATGGAAGATTCAAGTTGAATTGCCGATTCCTACGTATACTAAATTCTCCAATGTAGCCCCACAAATATAACGAAAAGAGAAAACTTGAAATTTGTTATCCTAGGTCGATTCATACGTTTCCTTAAAATGAATTCATACGTCGATAATTATTATCGAAGGTAATAAACCAGAAAATCTGCCACTTTCCCCAATTAGAATTGCCATACCTAGTTTATCATAATCTTAGTTGGATAAAAAATTACCTCTACTTGAAGTCATGAATCCAAAAAGTACTGACATTCGAATCGAAAACGCCGAAAAAACTATGTCGATACGAATCTCATTCTAACTCTACATTTCAACATATTCATATACCACGAGTAAATACTAGTCGAATAACTCGTGCGCTGCACATGATATTAATTCAACTATCTATAAACTTTTTTAGCGGTTGATTACTTCTTTGGAAGCATCCATACCTGCCATGCCCGTACTTCATAACTTTCATATAGGTAGCTATGGGAAGAAGTTGAAGGGGAAGTTGAATTTGCATACAGTCATGCAGCATGGCTATAAGAGCAAATTTCCGAAGAAATAACTGTTTTTTTACAAATATCTCCATTTTACTGGTTTTATACCAAATTTTGACTCCATTTATTGCCGAGTAACCTCAGGTTATAGATTTTTCAACGATGAACACGAATGTGAAGTGAGAATTGCAATATTTCGTTCCCTTATCAGATTAAAGCAGATGAGCAGCGGAAAACTTCTCAAATAACTACCACGTTTCTTCACCTTCAAAGTGCTCCAGTATGAGAACGGAATAATATATCGCGATTCTGACTTAACAATCGTGTTCACCATAAGATAAACAAGGTGTCACTTGTCAGACTGTTTCATTTTGGGATTGTATGGGTAATTCCCCCCCCCCCCCCCCCAAACTCCCCAAAACCCCCATTAGAGTGACCCGATTCCGCCCATGAACTTAGCCGTTTGATTGCCAACACAGATTTTTGTGCAAATTTGAACTTTTTATCTCAATTCTATCGAGACTTATCGTCTGGATGACACATACGTAAATAGATAAATATAGATATACTTACATTCAATTTTTGGTGTCTCCTGGCAGTGAATTCAGGATGGTCTGGAACGGGATTTCGGCACACTATTTTTTTGGAAATTCGAGTTTCATAAATTTGGAACCCAGAACAATATCCTCCTTTTCTTTGAAAATTCGCTAAAATAATCATTTCTCTCATTTTCTGTACTTTCTGTAGAAACGCATAATAAACCATATTTACTCTCTTATCTAACTGTCCTGCAATTGTGTACGAATTCGTAATAGAAACTTTGCCCCGTTCCCACGCCTTTGGGTCTCATAATTCTTGAAATCAGCAAACGAGAATCGATTAAGGTAGCTTTTTAAAGGTTCAATAGCCCCGATAGACTGAACCAGATTTGGAGGCCTTGTGACTTATCGCACCTGAGAATGTCGGAATTTGTTGTCGGAACTCGTTCAATCGAAATAATATTTGGTGAAGTATTCGTTTTGTTGTAAGTGAACCACTAAGCAGTAAAGTAATAATTGTTGAGCATCGGGGAAACAAAGTTCATGAATGTGTGATGAATGAAAAACACTTTTTTAACAATAATAATTATATTTTCATTATTCAACGTTTGATACAATATAAGTTGTTTTCCCCACTTTATTACAAATCAATATCATACTTCATCGATAATCTAGTTACTTCTGACACCAAGAATGAAATTTTTATACCAAATACAGTCAAGATTCCAGGCCAAAGTTCAAATCAAACAATATTAAGACATCGATGTGTTGGAGCAACAATACAACTGATAATACCTACTCGTTTTTTTCGTTAAATTTCTATAAAGAAATGAATTTAATTGATTGAACACATGGATTATTTGAAATTTGTATACCAATTACCGTCATAATTTCAGGCTAAAGTACAAATCAAACAATATCAAGACATCGACTTCTCGGAGCAATAATACAATTGATAATACCTAACCTAGATTACTATAAATTGAATCTCTTATCATGAAGGCACTTGTGAGTTTATGTAATGATAATTTAAATAATTGATCACCTGAACACATGAATTGATTGGAATTTGATTGCCAATTACTGTCATGATTTCAGGCCAAAGTTCAAATCAAAAAATATTGATATATATTTATAAACCATCACCCCAAAGCTCGGGAGTGCGATAATACACGCTGTTCCTGTCATTGTCATTCGATGTTCTTTTTCTGGAGACAATGTACTTTTTCAAAAGCGTATCCGTTGGCTTCTTCCCGTCATCTGAATCCGTCGAGAAGGTCGGCACCTGGGGACAACAAGTTTGCATGGTAATATCGTAATATCGGCGAATATTCCAGTTTAAGGGGACATGGAATGTCTAATATTCGAGTCAGGCCGGAAGTTAATGAAGGACATCTAATCGGGAATAGCAACTCTTCGACAAATTCTAAGCTGTGTATTTTATATTCATTTCCGTTCGTCCCACCTACCAACAGTCTATGTGGATCGACTATACGAGTATGCAAATTATGGATGATAATGGTGGGGAACCACTATATTCGATATAGAACTATCACTATAAATATATATTTATTGTGATAGTTCTATATCGAATATAGTTGGTGGATATATATATCTACCAAACGCAGCAAACCAACGGTCGAGATTTTTTTTCGTGTTTTTGACCTTAAGTCACTAAAATGGCCATAAGTCCCGCCTTTCTCAGTTAAAAATCAAATGTCATTATACCGTTGGAAAGAGCGTTAAATTCCCTAGTGATAAATGAAACTTCTCAAAGAAGATTCAGATATTGAAAAACTCTGCAAATTCTTGACACAACGGTTCATTATCATCTTTGTACAGATCACCCTTCTGTCTAGATCACTAGGTCTAAATGTCTAGATCCTAAATGTTAGATTAATTATTATTATGAATTATCGCTAATTATTAATAATTTTATCAAGTACCTATTGAAAATTATTATAATTTATTGTTTATGGTCCGGCTGTTCGAATCGCCTGGGTTGCTTTGTGCAGAACCTGAATGATAGAGATGATGAATCAATTACAAATAAAATGTACCGATATAATTCTGGGGTTTTTAATACTACGTCGACAATAATTTTTCTATAAAAGAAGTACCTACCAACAAACATTCGAAATTACCTTCATTTCCGTAGCACGAAACGTACCTCAGAACAAAAA
The DNA here is from genome assembly GCA_963920205.1 of Stenodema calcarata. Classification (NCBI taxonomy): domain Eukaryota; kingdom Metazoa; phylum Arthropoda; class Insecta; order Hemiptera; family Miridae; genus Stenodema; species Stenodema calcarata. The sequence goes on along the minus strand of OY986048.1, from coordinate 55,193,379 downwards.
ACTCGACATCACTAAAACATATGATGTTCCAAACAGCTCGTTAGTATGAAAATTGACCTTTATTTCAACCGTTTGATTCACGATCGTGTTGACAGGCTTAACCTTTGAGCCGTCATTGTGAACGAACGGCTGGTCGTACAAAGCTGTGGATGGTCTTAAAAAATTCTAAGGAATAAACTCTATCTAAATATGAAATAAAAAACATACTGTTTGATGGGAATTTTTCGAGTTTTGAAATTTTCAAAATTTCAAAATTCGTTTTGAACCCCTTCCCCTTGACCTAGGGTTATGTAAAGTTTCGAGGATCATTGTGGGGTTGGTGTGAACCCGTAACAAAAATTTCGAAATTTTAGCTCAAAGCTAACTGGGCAAAGTGCTGCGGACGGCGTACGGCGGACGGACGGATTTTTTTTATTCGATATTCTGAATCTACGTATCATGAAACGTAAACCAACAAATTTTTACATGGGGTTAAAAAAATGTTTTCTTTGGGCGATTCCAATGGTTCATTATCGAAGATAATAAACCAAAATGAGCCCGAATAGGAAAATCTCGAAAATTCTGGAAATGTACTGTTTTTTTTCAAACGTTTGTAAGCCTAACTGAATTTGCCGTTTACTTGCATACTGTAACCCTAGAAGTTGGCCCAAAAGCTCAGCTTTCCAACGGTATGATCGAAAAATTGTTTACAGTAGACTCATGGTGTGAAATCCTCGTTCCCGTGCCAAAAACCGTGGATCTTTCAGTATAAATCGACAAGTAAATTTGTTCGCGAAAATCGACATTTTTACCGTAAAATGAGTTAGGCAGCAATCTTGTTCGTAATCTTTGTGTCGCTGAGTCAACTGATGACACAAGACTTCTCGAATAAGCAGTCACTGATATCTTATCCCATTTACTTTTCGAAAATGGTCTTAATTCCTGTTTATTTGTATGGTAATTTTGTTAGAATAGGTACGCCAAGCTAAACATTACTATCGTTGGCAATTAGATCAATGTAGTGTGATCTTCCATCCCCCTCCCCCCACCGCAATAATCAAAGCAGCTTGCTCACGATAACACTAGGTTGCGAACATCATTAATTGTTCAGTTCGTGACCTGTCTACTCATCCACTTGTCACACGGCAATTTTTTCAACTCAAGAATATGCGGACATGCTGCTGGTTTATGGTTTCACAAACCAAAATGCCAGGAGCTGTACGGGAATACCAGCGGCGGTCCCACCCAGCAAAAACGTGATTTCAGGGGTATGTAACCGGCTGACTGTGCTGGTCATGTTCTGTGTTCTCTGTACGTCACTAACAAAGATGATATATCATATATAAGTACCCTTGAAATCACGTTTTTACTGGGTGGGAACCGGGGACACAGATTGTGAACAAGATTGCGGCCTAACTCATTTTACAGTAAAAATGTCGATTTTCGCGAAAAATGTTACAGTATATGTAAAAATGTCAATGTGTTGAGAATCGACTAATTCAGAATTCAGCTTTAATCGCTCATAGGAGGGCCGGATCTTCATATAAAAATTGTAGGGTTATTCCAATGTTTTCCTGATCCAAGTTTTTGGGATAAAATTTGCAGTTTTTAATGGATTGCAGTAGGTATGGTGTTCAACCAAAGCACTCAAACGTTTTCTGTTTGGGAACACAGGAACAAGTTTCACATGGTCACAGTACAGTTGGTACACTCCTGATTTGTTAGCACATTATTTTCTCAATTTGTTTAATATTTATCGGTTTTCTTTCGTTTAGTTGGGCTTTGTGTTTATCTATGGTTATGTGATTTTTTGATGTTGGAGAAATTATTCAATTTCCAAAATTGACTTGGTTAATTGAAATTATTAAAGAGAAAATCCCAATGAAAATCGCCTCAAGATCACTGTTCCCTTTCTATACGAAAAATCTCTGCATCAAAATCTATTCAAATTGGAACAAAAACTATACCGGTGAGTTTGAAATTTCCGGAATATGACGTTTTAACATTTAACCTCATTGTTTCAACACCTTCTTACTACTTCAGAGGAGCCATCAAAAAGCCCTAAAAATTTCAAGTCGCTTGGTCTAAAGTTCAAAAACCCGGTTCTTCACCTATACCATTCAGTTAGGCAAGGCTAAAGCCTCTTTCCTTAGTATTGATTATTTATTTATTTTTCATCAATTTATACATTTATTAAGTAACTAGCTGTGTACCCGCGCTTCGCAACGGTAGAGCAGACACCCCCTTTAGGACAGGCCCCACTCATAACAGATACTACCTCAACTGGTCAGAAACCTTCCCCAATGTTCACTCAACATATTCCCGAAGTTTCATTCAGATAGGTCAAGTAGTTTTGAAATCCTGGTAATATCCCCCCTCCCCCTGCCATAACTGCCTTTAACCCCCCACCCCCACCCCCACCCCATACTATTGACCCACCCTACCTGTTTAGAAACATTCATCAATGTTCACACAACAAATTCCCAAAGTTGCACTCCAACTGGTCAAGTAGTTTTGAATGCCTGTAGACCCCCCCCCCCTCTCACAACCTGCACCCCACCCCCTCCCTCTAACATCCTGATTGAAGTACCACTTGAAAGTACTCGTCGAGCTGAATCCACAGACTTCTTACAATCGGATTTACGTTCAACCTTTCAAAAGTTATCCTCATAGAAGTGATTATAACACGTTTTTTAGTAGTATGTATTTCATTCATAGCGTTTCAACGGATGGACGGATTTAAATGCGGATTTTTCATAAACCTTTCCAGATAAATTCTGCGTCAAATGGTACCAGCCGCAACTTTCTACGTTCAGCCGTTCTCACTTGATGATGAGACAAACAGACAGACAGACAGACACGAGTTTATTATATACATTTATTTATTATAGTTTATTATTATTATAGTTTATTATTATTATTATAGTTTATTATTATAGTTTATTATACATTCTTATTATAGTTTATTATATACATGTAGTATAGATAGACTAGCTGTGTACCCGCGCTTGGCAACGGTAGAACAGACACCCCCTTTATTCACTTCTCTGCTTCCAATTACCCCCTTTTCACTCCAATTCGTCAAGTAGTTTTTGGATTGCCGATAGACCCCCCACACACACACAACCTGTACCCCCCCCCCTCCTAAATTGGTCAGAAACCTTCCCCAATGTTCACTCAACATCTATCTATATCTATACTATGTATATAATAAAATCGTGTCTGTCTGTCTGTCTGTTTGTCTCATCATCAATTTAGAACGGCTGAACGTAGAAAGTTGCGGCTGGTACCATTTGACGCAGAATTTATCTGGAAAGGTTTATGAAAAATCCGCGTTTAAATCTGTCCATAAGTTGAAACGCTATGAATGAAATACTACTAAAAAACGTGTTATAATCACTTCTATGAGGATAACTTTTGAAAGGTTGAACGTAAATCCGATTGTAAGAAGTCTCTGGATTCAGCTCGACGAGTACTTTCAAGTGTTACTTCAATCAGGATGTTAGTGGGAGGGGGCGGGGTGCCGGTTGCGAGCGGGGGGGGGGGGGGATCTAGAGGCATTCAAAACTACTTGATCAGTTGGAGTGCAACTTCGGGAATATGTCGAGTGAACATTGGGGAAGGTTTCTGACCAATTTAGGAGGGGGGGGGGGGTACAGGTTGTGTGTGGCGGTGCGGGGGGGAGGTGGGGGGGTTACTGGCAATCCAAAAACTACTTGACGAATTGGTGTAAAACTTTGAAATTGTGTTGTGTTTCTGACCAGTTGAGGAGGGGGGATACGGGTGTCTGTTCTACCGTTGCGAAGCGCGGGTACACAGCTAGTTTTCCCTTAGTTTCATTCAGATCGGTCAAGTAGTTTTGAAATCCCGGTAATCCCCCCCCCCCCCCCCAAAGGACATATCTCTTGTTGAAAGGAGGAGGGCAGGCGAAGAAAGTGGATATAATCACTTTTGGTTTATCATCTTTGATAATGAACCATTGGATCGACCAGAGAAAACAAATTGTTAACCCCCCCCCCCCCCTCAAAATTTGAGGGTTTACTTTTCAAGATAGGTACGTAGATTCAGAAAATCGAATTAAAATGCCGTACGCGCCACTTTGCCCAGTTAGCGTTGAGCTAAAATTACGAAATTTGGTTCACGGGTTTGGACCAACCCCACAATGATCCGCGAAACTCTTCAAACCCTGGGTCGAGGGGTAGGGGTTCAAAACTAATTTTGAAATGTCCAAATATTCCGATTAGGATCTAAGGGTTCAAATGAAAGCTGTGGACGAGGAGATAATATACATACAAAATTTGCGTACCTACTTTAAATAATGATAATCAATCTACCATTTAGTGATCTAGGCAGAAGGGTGATCTGTACAAAAAAGATAATAAACCGTTGTGACAAGAATTTGCAGAGTTTTTACGGATGCTGTAGAATGATATTTGCGAGGCGAATAACTTTTAACGCGGAGTGTTTTTTTGGGGGTTAATGATCTCCTGTAATGTACGCCTTATTCAACCGTAAACTTCAGTTTTGAATACTCTATTGAATATTGTTTCGGCACCAAATGATATTGTGTTATATCAATTAATCGTTCTAATCGAATTTATTTTGTGATGTCGACTGAATAAATGTGATGACTAATGACCGCCCGCTAGGAGAAGATAGCAAACCTATAAAACATAGCGGCGCCATCAACCTCCTTCAACTGATACGATAACGAAATGCGCCATCTACCTGCATCAACTCCTGCAATTCCAATACATTGTTTCTTTCAAATTTACTCCCAATTTGACGAGACTTTAATTTTCAGTTGTTATCAGTGACGAAAATTATGATTGTTTTGTGCTCAAATATTTTTGACTTCAGAATGATTATTTATAACTAGCTGTCAGGCCCGTCGCTGACGGGCAGAACTCGGGGTGTGTCCATCTACCTCTGTTACCAGTCCCGGACGAGCTTAACTCGGGATGGATCCATCTGCCACTATTACATGTCGCTTTATGGTTATTTCTCTTACAAACCCTTATAATCTTTAATACCAAAAATAATATTCATCTGTCTCACGTGAAGGAAGAATTTAGGATTTTTATATTTCGGCTTCCATATAAACCCCCACCCATATGCATCAGATCCGGAAGTGAACCCCTCTATGTCCTTCCCCAGTCACAGAAACATTTAAATACGGGAGAAAGGTTCGATCCATTCAGCCGTTTTTGCGGGATTGAAGGACAGACAAATAGACACCAAATTCAAAATCGGCATGGCTCGACTCCATTTCACGCGAAACGAATAACTGTAGTGACATTTTTCAAAAATACCCAAGGAACACGAAAATCGTCTTTAAATCTAGTTATATAGATTTTAAAATTTTACGAACCTCTGATGAATGTTGGAATGTGAATGAATTTCTGGTACATGTTGGCGACCTGCATTCTACGTCCGACGATTCAGGAGACTGCCACTTGAGGGGTCTTCTCCGTAGAGCTCGGCTTCGGATTTTGTTCAAACTGTTACGACGGCGGAGTCTAGTTCGCCTTTGAAGATTTGATCCGTTTTGCAACACATTGAACCAAAAGCGGCCAGACACAGGCTTTTTATTTGGAATGCAGGTGGCACGCAGAAGCTGCAGTGCCACCAAAATGACCGCACCCAAAACGAAAGTACCGATCAGAAACATTATGAATCCTTTTGTCACTTCTGTGGGATGGATATGCCGCACGATGCCGGACGGTGTTCCTTGAATACTGTTTGTCTCATCATTTCCAATAGTTCTGTCATGGGTCACCGGGTCCAATTGGTTGACAGGATCGCGGAAAGGGTGCCCGTTCAGGAGGACGTTCGCGGCGATCACCACTATAATACCGTATGGGCTGGCGATCTTCATGTTCGATGAAGAGCTCAAACTGGAATAACGCTCTGAACGTCTTTAAGTACCCAAACTCCCCTCACCCCACTCCATTGTGTCGCGCAGGTGAGTCATAGGCCCTCCGGTGTGCGGAAGTCTTCGACTCAACAGGAGCAAACTCTCCGTTATCGCCGGTATAACTTACTCCTTTATCGAATGGTCCGGCCAATGTTATCACATTACGAGCACCTGACAGACGTGTAGGAATGCAATGTAGACCGATCAACGCACCGTAAACCTGCGACACATCTACACTACACGCAATCTCAGGATTTTATATTCTGACTCAAAATGTCATCATTCCGCACAGACGATGGAGACGTCTTTGGGACATTATTACTCAGGTTCATATCGTTACCACGAAGCCAAAATCACCAAAGTGAATTTTCCAAGTTTCGAGAAAAACCTAGGTATTTGAAGTTTTGATGCTTCAGTGCAAATCGACGAATGAATTCAAAGCTGCCATTCATTCATTATTACAACGTTAGCTATCATATGTAAATACACCACATGTCAATTAACTATTTCGTATCAAGAGGGGGTAGGGCACATAGAGGAATTTCGCCTAGAAATTCCCGTCGATAATGAATTATGTTCAAGACACTTTGACTTCGAAAACAATAAAATTGATGTTGGATGTCATTACTCGTTGAGAGAAGCATGACGCCTAACTCTAAAGAAGAAAGCCCATAGAAAAAGTCCCTAAAAATAAAATTAATGAAGTTTATTATTCATAGAAAAGGACAATAGCTAGGTACCAGATTACAGATGAAGTTTTTGATTGAAAAATATAAATGTTAGGTGAACAATTATTTTTCAAAATCACTCATAATCACTATCCACGATCAACCTTTGTGAGTTGGTAGCTGCAGACTTTTCTCCAAGGTATTTCGAATCGGGAATTGCAGAAAATCATCGAAAGTGAGGTTGTGGACCCGATAAGGAGATGGATGTGCTTGGGCACCTCTAATGATTTGAGCCCAGCCTTCGGGTACGTAAATAGGGACTTTTTTACTTTTTTCAGATGATGGATGGACATCGCCTACACGAATGAATTCTTGTTTTGTCCAAAACAAGAGTCAGGCATCATGTGGATGATGGAAACGTGGGGAGTGCACCTGTTTGTGAGGTACATCAAGAGGCAAGATGCGATTTCATTCGCCCCTCGTTTCTCATGGCTTTAGTCCCACAGATAGGTAGCAGTCCCCGTCATGAGAATCCCGGTTAACCTTTTGACTGCCATGAGACAGCCGGCCGACTTAAAGACGGTGCTTTGATATTGCAATGAGTCCGCCGGAATACTCACAGGTTTTCACGCAGAAACATTATGAAAAGTTAACTTTTTGGATCTCCTCCAGTTATTGTTATGTTTATGCGTTACCAAGGTAGCCAGGCACGGAATGGTTTCCCAGTTTGAGCATCACAAGCGATTTTACAGTGCGTCGTGTGATGATTTACCCGCTATGCCATGAGTCCGCCGGCTGCTTCACCGTTCAATAAAAATTGTGACAATTTTTGGGTTCGCCGGCGGCCTCATGGCGCACAACGTGGTCGTTACCGGCATGTTCCATGAGGGTCGCCAGACGCCTCAGGGCGGAACGTGTGTATCCTAGGTGCAAGACTCATAATAAACACCCTGGTGTGAGATTATGTCAATAATATGGCCGCAAAAGTGAAAAGTGCGTTTGGCACAGATCGGTAATTGTCCATTTCAGGCTCTGGCAGTGAAAAGGTTGAACACGGTGAAATCGTAAACCGTCGGATTCCGTAAATAAAAGATCTGACCAGCCTCTCCTTTTGGGACGTTAAGGACAGCCTCTAAATCGAAATTGGTGCAAAAATACCTAGGACCAATCATTGTACAAAAAGGAAAAAAATTGAAAAGTGGGGATGAACCCAAAGGCAAATAAGGAAGAATTAGAATAACCAAAAGTTATTCTAAAGGAGATAAGGAAAGGAAATCAATAACTCAAATATGCTTCTAAATTGAAAATAAATTTAATAAACGAAACTCTTGTGGAAATCGGTCAATAAAATAAATTAATGCTCTGAGATAAATAAAATGAAATTTCTTAGTCAAAAACTAAATTATTACTGGGCAAGAGATCTGATTTTTAGGTATCTGGTATTTTCTCCGATCGTCAGTATGGTTTCCGTAGGGGCATAGGGGTTTACGGAGCTCTATTTTCTATCACTAAGGAATTGAATTTCCTGATGGACGAAGGCAAGAAGGGAATTCTAGTACTTTTGGACCCGGCCAAGGCTTTTGATTCTGTCAATAGAGAGCAGATCATGGAGACACTTTCTAACTCTGATGTAACCGGACTCGAACATAAATGGTTCCAGATCACAGAAAGCAAGTCGTTACGAATGATGGCGTTGACAGCTCTGCTGAGGACGTGGACTTTAGCGTAATTCAGGGCAGTACCCTTGGCCCCCTTTTGTTCTTGATTTTTATCAATAGAATGGGAGATATACCCATGGAGGGACTTGTGTTTCTCTTTGCGGACGACACTGCTTTACTGTGCACGGGAGATTCCAGCGTAGTACAGTATGACTTAAGGATACACACGTGCCCACCGTTAATGCAAAATGCTTGTACTTGTCCTTTGTCGGAGGGAGAGTCGTCTGCGCGCTACCTGGGCGTTATCATTAATGATGGTATGCGGTGGGAAGCACACGTCTCCTCTTTAATTAGGCGCATATTGAAGTTTAACCGTGTTTTCTATAGTCTACGCAAGGTTGTAGAGTCAAGATTTTTGGTTATACTGTACAAATCATTAGTACAGAGTATAATTTATTTTGGGATTTTGACTTGGGGAGGCGCAGTTCCATCTATTCTAAAGCCCCTCAAAATAGTACAGAAGATTATACTGAAGATTATTGCTTGCAAGCCGCTGATGAACTGTACCAGTTGTTCCAGTGTTCTCCATTAAACAGCTTTACATCAAATCCGCACTTTTATTTTACCATAAGCACCCGCAACAATTCATCTATGTCCGACCTGGCAATCAATACGTTTTTCGAGAGGCCACTCAAAATATAATCCACATCCCTCATTCCCGCTGAAGGAGCACCTGTCGTCATATATATTTCAGTTTGCCATTTTTACTAGGAGTTCTGCCTCAGGCTCTTACCGACTCCATAACATCTAAACGAAGCATATTTAAGAGGCAAGTATTCACTTAGTTATGCCAAATACGAAAATGTTTTTTCTAGTTCGAAGGTAAGTACGCATCGTAACTTTCTCCCAAACTAGTACCTACTGTCCACCTGAAGAGGGAAAACACGCATATACCTTTGTGTATGAATTTTTAAATGGATACTCGTAGATGTTAATGTATATGTATGTATAGAAGAAGTGTTTTTTATTTTTATTTTGTTTTTGATGTGATGTTTTACTGTGTCGCGTACTGAATTCCCCCACTCAGCGCGGAACTGTGTTGGTCGATTTTATTACTCGCTTGTGAAAGTAATAAACACGTCTCGCCAAGGCGCGAAGGGGAGATTTCGAAACGGGTTCGGTGGTTGTGCAGTGGTTAGGACGTCTCATTAGTTTTTATATAATCTCATCTCACTTCATAAGTAGGTACTCTTTTCATTATGCTTAGCTCCTTGATGAGGAAAAGGGCGGGCCTTGAAAAGTGGGTGTCATAAATTTTTCCGGCCACTGTAGAATGATATCTGCGAGGCTTACTCGTTTTACAATAACATTTTAAGTGTTTTTTGGGGGTTCTGTTCTACGACGCACATACCTATTATTTTCTAAGCTGTGGTCCACAACGGTTATTTTTGAAATAGCTACGTTCATAATTACATAAGTCGTATGATGTTTGTTCTTTGACCCTTTGCGGCTCTCGCTGAACTCGTCACCCATATAAGTAACTGCAGCAACAAGTCTCGCTTGTTACTTCACTCCCGCCGCAACAACCCACTTCCCCCTTTCACTTGAGCTCGAGTTCCCTAAACGTCGTGGAAACGCCAAATTTCCGGTTTCTTCTTGGTTGGCCACCAGCCGAGTTTCCCTCGTGCGAGCTCCAAGCAGCATCATGCCAAGGAATGACTAGATACTATATTGCCGGTATCTTTTTGTTCGGGAAAACGAGGTCAGTTGAACAGCTGTGTATCTTTTGTTCGGAACTGTCGTCAGTTGTAGTCATTTTCTTATATTGTACATGTTTTTCAATTCGAAAAATGGTCTTAAACTTGTAGACCGACAATGACTCATATTCAATTATTCAGACAAGATTCAGAATTTGAGTTCTTGAAATACCGCACCATTGAACTGATACCATGATGGAATTCTTTGTGCCGTTGATCATTGTAAGCAATGCTGCATTTCCGAAAAATTTCAATAATTATTCGATTTTCAAAAGAAAAGATTATAAACAAAAGAAAAGATTATTTTCAACAGAAAAGATTATAAATTTCAACAAAAAGTAATTACTGGCACGGGATACATGAAAATTTTGATTTGTCTCAAATTTTGTTTAATGAAGAAATTCATTCGTGGAGAACCTACTCACGAGTTGAAGAACCTAAAATGTAAAAATTATCCATGTGATAACCTCATTACCAGCACCATGGTTTATAAGGCCAAGTAAGCTCCCACAAAAAACCCGTGGCTAGTGGATCAGTCTTTACTTTGACATGTATATGATACCCAACACGTACGTTGGTCTATTTTTTTGACTGGCATCAGTATTAGTGCGAGTAGCTCAACAACCAAATTGACGAATTATTCTGGTTTCAAATATGGTTTTAATTTATAAAAATTCGGATTATTCTTGGTTCAGATGCCCCCTAATGTCACATAAGTCGAACCGTGACCAAAGATGTCACTGAAAATAAAACGCCCTCCAAACTACTTCCATTCCTGTAGTGATGTTCAAATAATTCGGAATATCTAAGTGGAATATATATCATACTATTCTCAATAATATTATCAGTGAGATATAGACGTGATTTCTTACCCCGTCCCACAACTTCTACACAATTTCGCTCGTTATTCATGCTCTGTTATCTTCAATGTATTCGTGGTTTTCAACCGAAATCACATGAAAAATAACTCTGGGGCATGTATGGAATCATCCATTGAACCTCAGATTTATTGCAATCACCTACAACTTTTGTATTTTTGAAACTCCTTAGATGAATATCCATCGCTCTCCAATACAAACTAAAGGTTTTCTTCGTTGGAAGAGTCCATATCAACTGTATTTTTGAAAGAAAAGACACCAATTTCTTTGCTTTCCTGATTTATAGTTTATAGTGTTTGAATAAACTGTGTCGATATGAATCCCTATCTAAGTACATCTCTACATTTTAATTTTCTTCTATATCATGCATAAATATTAGCCGGATAACTCGTGAGCTGCACTTATCTAGGAGCGCGGTAGCGTTCCGCCCCGCCAAGCAAACAAGTTGAGAAGAACGAACGGTACCGAGTGTATGTTTACCGATTTATCGGCTCTTCACTCATTCATTTCTCCTGATGAGGAAGGTTCTCGGAGGGGCATCTAGTGGGGAATCTGTGGGCGACTGGAGGACTTGGATAACGCTGATGATGTGTGCATGCTGTGTCAGCGATTCTGTGATATGGCCGTCAAGCTCAGTGATGGCAGGCTCTCAACTATGGCAGGTCTTAAGATAAACGTTAGAAAAACAAAAGAGTTGAGGGTAAATGCAAGAGATAATCTGGTGGTGGATGGAGAGGTCGTGGAGCAGGTGGATTCTTTCTAATACCTTGGAAGTAACGTCGATACTGTAGGGGGAGCGGGTGAAGATGCAAGGAGCAGGATTAGGAAGGCAAACGGCAAACCCGGTTTGGAGGAATAGAAATATTTCTCTCGGGATCAAGCTGCGCTTGTTCAACACAAATGTTAAATCCATTCTTCTTTATGGCAGTGAAACTTGGAAAACGACAAAAACGCTAACCCGGAGGCTCCAGGTATTTGTTAATCGTTGCCTGAGGAGAATCCTCGGCATATTTTGGCCAGACGTTATTTCCAACGATGTGCTCCTGGATAGGACTCATCTAAAGCTGATATCAGTCGAGATTTTGAGAAGAAAATGGAAGTGGATAGGCCACACCCTGAGGAAAGACGAGGGAGCCATAGAGAGATCGGCTTTGGACTGGAATCCGCAGAGTTGCAGAAAACGGGGGCCCTTGGATTTGTGACTTGGAAAAGATCTGTGGAGACGGAGGCTGGCCGGTCTGGAGGTCATGACAGGAGGTCAAGGCGTTGGCAGGAGGTCAAGGCGTTGGCAGGAAACAGAGAGGGATGGCGACACTTCGTTGAGGCCCTATGCTCCTCTTAGGGGTGACGGGAGATAACATGCAATCATTTCATTAGTATGTACTTGGTAAATTCCTAAGGAAACACTAGATTTACCGTTTGAAACGCTGATCAAGTAGGTAATTATATAGGTAGGTAATTTTATATGAACGTACTCCTTGAAATGTTTCTTGGTGTAATTTTCCGCAAATCGTTGATCAATAAGACCCCATGACTTAATATATGATGAGGAAAGAACCATTAAACTTGTACAAAATAATAACGATTATATTTCTATTATTCAACTAATGATATAATACATTTGTATTTTCACTTTGTTACAAACCATAAAGATACTTGAAAAATTAACCGGTAAGTAACTTATGATACGAAAAATAATGAGATAGACCTTAATAACTAGGCAATGAAGACTCATAGTAAATTATTCACAGAGTATATAGATCGGACTCATATTTAGTTCAATTAAGGAAATACATTTGGTTGAATCACTTCCTGTGTGGCTGAAGGACCTCTTTGACCACAAAAAATGCACTCTTCATGAAGTTGGAGGCATTAAATTCAGTGTGGGTTTAGCCCCATGACGTTAATTTCGATGGAATTCATTATTTACTTTATTATTCCGTCCAGTTATTTTTTAGATTGAATTTGTGGTGCATTTTGAAATCAGCCATTGATTTTGTACTAATTTTATCCCATTAGTTCTATAAACTAGAAGAGCTGTTTAGACATTACGATCGACGAAAAGTCATTGGTTGTATAAAAATTAATGTCAGAGGGACATATTCGATGCAGAACTTGATAGTCACTTTTGTCGTAAGGGAGCGTATTTTTTGCCAAAAACTGAGGAACAGTACAAGCCGACAATGTCAAGATTCTTGGAGGGTTCAAAACTAAGTTGCTTTTGTTGGATGCCTGGACCTTTGATTAAAACGATACGATATCCTACTTTCAAAATTTATTGTAACTTAGGGCCCCTTTGAGGTCCAATGTGAGAAATGTAAATGGTACACAGACCCTCACTATGATTTGTCTATTAAAAAAAAAGGTCATTGTTTGATCCCATATTTCATTTTCTGTGAAGAGATGAGAGTAATTTCATAAACGTGTTTTTACTACCACTCAACATGTGTCAAGAGAACATTAAAAACAAACTCAATTGTGTAACCACGGATTGAAGGATTGCAAAAAGGGTGAAAATTCTAGGAGGAATACCAATCGAGTTGCCGGTATTTGAAAACATGGAAACCGTTCATTACATGGGCCTTAGTAATCCAGGATTGAATAACCTGTGCAACAACCTTTGCATACATATTGATCAGATATTGATACATATTCATAAACTATGACTTTAAAAACTTGAACTGAATTGCCTGAACGATAACTATGATTCACATACCGATGTACTATTTCTAGATTTGAAACCAACATTGGATTCAAACAGTATTGCGACATAATCATATACCATCACCATCATAATATAATTTACTGGATATCATCAAAAACATCAGTATGTCGACGGCCTCACGGCAACACCCCGTATCATCATCTTTGACGAAAATTAGTTATGCATATCGTTAGATGCGCCCTCTCGTTGCGCATCGAACTAACTAAGTAGATTTTACTAGAAATCATTAGGGAGCGCATTAATTGACTTTGAGTGAACACCCCGTACACACAGAATACCCCCCCCCCCACCCACCACCGGCCAAAAAAATGTTATTGAAATACGTTGATGATAACCAACAGAATACGATAAAAACTTAGTTTCCGCGTTCCATAGGGTTCCGTGTAAAGGGCAGTCCAGAAAGAGATGATTGAATTAATGTTTTTGTAAATAAAATATGCGTTCGTAGACAAATTAAAAAAATAATTAATACTACGATAATTTTTTTTTTTTTTTTTTACATTCATGGAAGTGGTCTACATACCTCCTTCTATGGAGATAACGAATATTTTGTTAAAACCACTTTCACGGGGTACTAGGAGTTGTTTTGAGGTAACGATTTCCTAAACGACTGAGACGAGACATTCATATTGACGGCCTCACGGCAACACCCCGTATCATCAGCTTAGACGAAAATTAGTTATGCATATCATTAGATGCGCCCCCTCGTTGCGCATCGAACTTAGTAAGTAGATTTTACTAGAAATCATTAGGGAGTGCATTAATTGACTTCGAGTGAACACCCCGTATCGCAAACCCCTCACAGAATACCCCCAAAAAAAATGTTATTGAAATACGTTGATGATAACCAACAGAATACGATAAAAACTTAGTTTCCACGTTCCATAGGGTTCCGTGTAATGGGCAGTCCAGAAAGAGATGATTGAATTAATGTTTTTGTAAATAAAATATGCGTTCGTAGACAAATTAAATAAATAATTAAATACTTACTACGATAATTTTTTTTTTTTTTTTTTTTTTTTTTGTACATTCATGGAAGTGGTCTACATACCTCCTTCTATGGGAATAACGACTATTTTGTTAAAACCACTTTCACGGGGTACTAGGAGTTGTTTTGAGGTAACGATTTCCAAAACGACTGAGACGAGACATTCATATTGACGGCCTCACGGCAACACCCCGTATCATCATCTTAGACGAAAATTAGTTATGCATATCGTTAGATGCGCCCCCTCGTTGCGCATCGAACTAAGTAAGTAGATTTTACTAGTAATCATTAGGGAGCGCATTAATTGACTTTGAGTGAACTCCCCGTATCGTCATCCCCTCACAGAATACCCCATATCATCAGTTTAATAAGGTGTTTTCTGATAAAGAGTGACCGGAGCAGCAGGCCCGGAGCAAGAAAGTAAGTTTTACACGGTTTGAAGTGCAATTATTGGTAGTATCATTGTTTCTAAAGTAGCCTAGCAAGTTTATTCAATAATTCAACTCGTGGGTTGGGAAAATGTTTCTTGGTTTAGACTCGTTTTCGAATGAAGATGTTTATCGTGAAGATGTGGGGTGTTGCACATTAGGTGTTGCTGAAGTAAAAAGGATCCATTCCCAACCTTTGTCCACCCCGAAATCCACCTGAAATTTGTAGAATTTGATGATTGACTAGCACAGCAAGAGTCAATGATGGGTCTGGGATTGGAATTGGGCACATTTTTCCGCCATTTTCGGAAACATAGAACTGGTTGGGCACAGCCTCCACAGGCAGATAGGAGTAGAGAGAGCAGAAGCATGGACCCATTTCAACTTCCCTGGTTTCACCTCTTATGTGGGTGAGAATGAAATTTATTCTCACCCACATGGAGCTGAAACCAGCGAATTTTGATATATATTTATATTTTATATAGAATATGTAATATAGAATAATATTAGGTACTCAAATTTGCCGTATAACTTACAAACTCAACTACTACGATTAGCTAGCAGAATTGCTACAGCGCCCTCGAAAAGTTAACGCAGTTGCTTCCTTTTCCGAATTGTAAAAAAAAACCTCGAAATAACTTTGGACAAGTACCTACAGAGATTTGTAAAGATTGATATGCTACCAACGATGATTAGCCCCATGATCTCGACTCACAAAGGAAGGCCAAAAGAAGGAATAATAAAACTTATGAGTCTAAGAAGGAACTGGTTTCAAAAAAGAAGAAACACTGATTCTTTTGAAACTCACGACCTACGAACGAAACCTACCTGACTGCCTAGGAACCTAGTCGTTATTGCGCCTAAAGAGTGAAATTCTGCGATTAGATTTTATTAGGTATGAAACAGCGATTTACATTTTTCATCTAAGTAGGTATAACCCCTGCCTGTGATTGAGTAATAACCTAAGATGAATCTGAGGTAAACTGTTCAAGTTACTGATTTTGTACCTCACGTCAATATTTTCTTGGCCTTTTGAAACTGAAAAAAAGTTCGTTTAGGTACATGAAGAAGTTTTATTTTGATTCAGCTCCCACCCAGAGAAACCCAACTCTCAATTAATACGCTGAAATGAGAGTGAGATGGTCCAAAACAAGTCCAGTTTAAAACAGTCCAGCAATTATTACAGTGAGTAGTGGCTTGGCCATTTTCCATATTGGTCAATTCCCCATATTGTCACCGCTCTGAGGTTCATCACCCCAACTTTATCACTTTTTTTGAGGACTTTTTGAATCCACCTTTGACGTATAATCTAAAAATTGTACATCGTTGTGTGAATCATAGTAACTATCATAGCAACAGTATATCAAACCAGCCTGACCGATAACTGTTATTGTTCAGGCTGGTTTGATATACTGTTGCTTTTGATGATATACCGAAATTTCAATTAAGAACCGGTTTTTAAAGTAATGATTTATGATTATGTCTCAATATTGTTTGAATCCAACTTTGGCCTATAATCTAAAAATTGTACATCGTAGTGTGAATCATAGTTATCGGTCAGGCTGGTTTGATATAGGTACTGTTGCTTTTGATGATATACCGTAGTTTCAATTAAGAACAGGTTTTTAAAGTAATGATTTATGATTATGTCTCAATATTGTTTGAATCCAACTTTGATTTATAATCTAAAAATGGCACATCGTATTGTGAATCATAGTTATCGGTCAGGCTGGTTTGATATACTGATGCTTTTGATGATATCATGTAATTTCAATTAATAATAGGTTCATGAATATGTCTCAATATTTTTTGAATCTAACTTTGGCCTAAAGTCTTAAAATTGTGAATCTTAATTATCGTTCAGTCAGGTTTGAATTCCTGTTTCTTTTGTTGATATCCAGTTCTTTCAATTATGATGTATTCGTTTTCATAGTAATAGTTATGAATATGTACCAATATTAATGTATAATAATATTAATCTCATTGATAATATCAATATCTTCCTCTTTGGCTTGAATAATAAAAATAGTACATTGGTATGTGTATCATATTTATCGTTCAACCAGGTTACATATCGACAGCAAATCCCCATAATATGGTCGTTTTCGCCACTTTTTAGGAGGGCTGGAAAACCGCCTTCCAATGATTTTCTCCTCAAATGATAAATAATTTCTTTATTTGTGGTGCTTTTTGCATCAAAAATACCCACATTTTTTAACTTAGGGAAAGAATTTCAGAAAAAATCCTTATTCTCAAAAAAAGTGATAAAGTTGGGGTGATGAACCTCAGAGCGGTGACAATATGGGGAATTGACCAATATGGAACATGGCCAAGTCACTAATAACTGCTCACTGTAATAATTGCTAGACTGTTTTAAACTGGACTTGTTTTGGACTATCTTACTCCCTTTTCAGCATATTAATAATTAATATTGAGAGTTGGGTTTCTCTGGGTAGAAGCTGAATCGAAATAAAACGTCTTCATGTACCTAAACGAACTTTTTTTTTCAGTTTCAAAAGGCCAAGAAAATATTGACGTGAGGTACAAAATCAGTAACTTGAACAGTTTACCTCAGATTCATCTTAGGTTATTACTCAATCACAGGCAGGGTTATACCTACTTAGATGAAAAATGTAAATCGCTGTTTCACACCTAATAAAATATAATCGCAGAATTTCACTCTTTAGGCGCAATAACGACTAGGTTCCTAGGCAGTCAGGTAGGTTTCGTTCGTAGGTCGTGAGTTTCAAAAGAATCAGCGTTTCTTCTTTTTTGAAACCAGTTCCTTCTCAGACTTATAAGTTTTATTATTCCTTCTTTTGGCCTCCCTTTGTGAGTCGAGATCATGGGGCTAATCATCGTTGGAAGCATATCAATCTTTACAAATCTCTGTAGGTACTTGTCCAAAGTTATTTCGAGGTTTTTTTTCACAATTCGGAAAAGGAAGCAACTGCGTTAACTTTTCGAGGTCGCTGTAGCAATTCTGCTAGCAAATCGTAGTAGTTGAGTTTGTAAGTTATACGGCAAATTTGAGTACCTAATATTATTCTATATTACATATTCTATATAAAATATAAATATAAATAAAAGTTCGTTGGTTTCAGCTACATGTGGGTGAGAATAAATTTCATTCTCACCCACATAAGAGGTGAAACCAGGGAAGTTGAAATGGGTCCATGCTTCTGCTCTCTCTACTCCTATCTGCCTGTGGAGGCTGTGCCCAACCAGTTCTATGTTTCCGAAAATGGCGGAAAAATGTGCCCAATTCCAATCCCAGACCCATCATTGACTCTTGCTGTGCTAGTCAATCATCAAGTTCTACAAATTTCAGGTGGATTTCGGGGAGGACAAAGGTTGGGAATGGATCCTTTTTACTTCAGCAACACCTAATGTGCAACACCCCACATCTTCACGATAAACATCTTCATTCGAAAACGAGTCTAAAACAAGAAACATTTTCCCAACCCACGAGTTGAATTATTGAATAAACTTGCTAGGCTACTTTAGAAACAATGATACTACCAATAATTGCACTTCAAACCGTGTAAAACTTACTTTCTTGCTCCGGGCCTGCTGCTCCGGTCACTCTTTATCAGAAAACACCTTATTAAACTGATGATATGGGGTATTCTGTGAGGGGTTGACGATACGAGGAGTTCACTCAAAGTCAATTAATGCGCTCCCTAATGATTTCTAGTAAAATCTACTTACTTAGTTCGATGCGCAACGAGGGGGCGCATCTAACGATATGCATAACTAATTTTCGTCTAAGATGATGATACGGGGTGTTGCCGTGAGGCCGTCAATATGAATGTCTCGTCTCAGTCGTTTAGGAAATCGTTACCTCAAAACTACTCCTAGTACCCCGTGAAAGTGGTTTTAACAAAATAGTCGTTATTCCCATAGAAGGAGGTATGTAGACCACTTCCATGAATGTAAAAAAAAAAAAAAAAAAAAAAAATTATGGTAGTAAGTATTTAATTATTTTTTTAATTTGTCTACGAGCGCATATTTTATTTACAAAAACGTTAATTCAATCATCTCTTTCTGGACTGCCCTTCACACGGAACCCTATGGAACGTGGAAACTAAGTTTTAATCATCAACGTATTTCAATAACATTTTGGTTCCGGAACCTTCCGGAAATGGTGTGACAGAATTTTGAAATGTTTCAGGTAGGAAAATCGTCATGCGGCACAAATTTCAGGCCAATGATGGATTCATACAATAGGTATTGAGACATGAACAAAAACCGTCACCTTAGAAACCTATTCATAATGGAAATTAGTTGACGGGTAAAGGACATAGTTTAGCCGTAAGAAGAAATACCTACCATATTAGGAGCGAATGAAACACGGCCACCTAATTTGTACGCATCTGGGCTTAGTTTTTAGGCCAAAGTTGGATTCAAACCGTATTGAAACATAATCATAAATCATCACCTTAAGAACCTATTCTTAACAGAAATTACTTGAAACATATTTGACTTGAAAGTTATTCATAAACCATCAAAAACCACATTATCTGAAATCTAGCTGAACGAAAACTATGATTCACATACCAATGTATCATTTTTAGAAGTGAAAAAATAGTCGCGGCGCTTCTCATACCCGGTCGATGTTCGATTTTTGGCGATGTTGTAAGTGTCCAATGCCGTTGTCTTTGATTTTAGACGTCTTTTGATCCCACTTGGGCGCTCGGTACCTGTGGACAATAAGTTGGCATTGCAATATTGGCGACGACAATATTGAGGCATAATCATAACCTATTTCTAATTCCTATTCCTAATTGAAATTAATTTATACTAGCGGTCGGTCCCGTCGCTGACGGGCAGAACTCGGGGTGTGTCCATCTACCTCTGTTACCAGTCCCGGACGGGCTTAACTCGGGATGGATCCATCTGCCACTATTACATATCGCTTTACAGATTATACCTCTTACATGTCCCTTTACAAACTATTATAATGTTAAGTACCAAAAATAATATTCATCTGTCTCACTTGCAGGAAGAATTTAAGATTTTTATATTTCGGCTTCCGTATAAACCCCCACCCCTATGCATCGGATCCGGAAGTGAACCCCCCTATGTCCTTCCCCGGTCACAGAAACGTGTAATAAATACGGGAGAAGGGTTCGATCCATTGAGCCGTTTTTGCGTGAATGGAGGACAGACACCAAATTCAAAATCGGCATGGCTCGAATCCATTTCACGCGAAACGAATAACCGTAGGGAAATTTTACGAAAATACCCGAGGAACACGAAAATCGTCTCTAAATTTAGTTATATAGATCATCAAAAGCAACAGTATATCATACCTGCCTGAATTCTCATACCGATGGTCAATTTTTAGATTTCAGGCCAAAGTTGGATTCAAACAATATTGAGACATATTCATAAACTATCACCTTAAAAACCTGTTATTAATTGAAATTACTCGATATCATCAGAAGCAACAATATAATATATATATTATCAAACCTGTCTGAACGATAACTATGATTCGCATACCGATGGTAAATTTTTAGGTTTTATGCCAAACTTGGATTCAAAGAATGTTGAGACATATTCATAAACTATCACCTTAAAAACCTATTCTTAATTGAAATGAATAATTAATTATTGATTATCATCAGTTATTGATATCATCAAAAATCATCAATTATTGATATCATCAAAAATCATCAATTATTGATATCATCAAAAATCATCAATTATTGAGATCATCAAAAATCATCAATTATTGAGATCATCAAAAGCAAAAGTATATCAAACCTGCTGAACGATAATAATGATGCTGCCTGAACGATACTATGATTACTATGAAAAATAGTCGCGGGCGATGTTGGTTCTGTGACAAAGTTGTAAGTGTTCAATGCCGTTGCCTTTGAACGTCTTTTGATCCCACTTGGACGCTCGGTACCTGTGGACAGTAAGTTTGCATTGTAATATTGGCGACGACATTTCATTTTGGGGGACATGTCTTTGTTTGCGAGATCGATGGATGAAGGACATAGTTTAGCCGTCAGAATGAATACCTACCATATTAGGAGCGAATGAAACACATCCACCTAATTTGTACGCATCTGGGCTTAGATTTTAGGTCAAAGTTGGATTCAAACCGTATTGAAACATAATCATAAATCATCACCTTAAGAACCTATTCTTAACAGAAATTACTTGAAACATATTTGACTTGAAAGTTATTCATAAACCATCAAAAACCACATTATATGAAATCTAGCTAAACAAAAACTATGATTCACATACCAATGTATCATTTTTAGAAGTGGAAAAATAGTCGCGGCGCTTCTCATACCCGGTCGATGTTCGATTTTTGGCGATGTTGTAAGTGTCCAATGCCGTTGTCTTTGATTTTGAACGTCTTTTGATCCCACTTGGGCGCTCGGTACCTGTGGACAGTAAGTTGGCATTGTAATATTGGCGACGACAATATTGAGGCATAATCATAACCTATTTCTAATTCCTATTCCTAATTGAAATTAATTTATACTAGCGGTCGGTCCCGTCGCTGACGGTCAGAACTCGGGGTGTGTCCATCTACCTCTGTTACCAGTCCCGGACGGGCTTAACTCGGGATGGATCGATCTGCCACTATTACATACCGCTTTACAGATTATACCTCTTACATGTCCCTTTACAAACTATTATAATGTTAAGTACCAAAAATAATATTCATCTGTCTCACTTGAAGGAAGAATTTAAGATTTTTATATTTCGGCTTCCGTATAAACCCCCACCCCTATGCATCGGATCCGGAAGTGAACCCCCCTATGTTCTTCCCCGGTCACGGAAACGTGTAATAAATACGGGAGAAGGGTTCGATCCATTGAACCGTTTTTGCGTGAATGGAGGACAGACACCAAATTCAAAATCGGCATGGCTCGAATCCATTTCACGCGAAACGAATAACCGTAGGGAAATTTTACGAAAATACCCGAGGAACACGAAAATCGTCTCTAAATTTAGTTATATAGATCATCAAAAGCAACAGTATATCATACCTGCCTGAATTCTCATACCGATGGTCAATTTTTAGATTTCAGGCCAAAGTTGGATTCAAACAATATTGAGACATATTCATAAACTATCACCTTAAAAACGATAACTATGATTCGCATACCGATGGTAAATTTTTAGGTTTTATGCCAAACTTGGATTCAAAGAATGTTGAGACATATTCATAAACTATCACCTTAAAAACCTATTCTTAATTGAAATGAATAATTAATTATTGATTATCATCAGTTATTGATATCATCAAAAATCATCAATTATTGATATCATCAAAAATCATCAATTATTGATATCATCAAAAATCATCAATTATTGAGATCATCAAAAATCATCAATTATTGAGATCATCAAAAGCAAAAGTATATCAAACCTGCTGAACGATAATAATGATGCTGCCTGAACGATACTATGATTACTATGAAAAATAGTCGCGGGCGATGTTGGTTCTGTGACAAAGTTGTAAGTGTTCAATGCCGTTGCCTTTGAACGTCTTTTGATCCCACTTGGACGCTCGGTACCTGTGGACAGTAAGTTTGCATTGTAATATTGGCGACGACATTTCATTTTGGGGGACATGTCTTTGTTTGCGAGATCGATGGATGAAGGACATAGTTTAGCCGTCAGAATGAATACCTACCATATTAGGAGCGAATGAAACACATCCACCTAATTTGTACGCATCTGGGTTTAGATTTTAGGTCAAAGTTGGATTCAAACCGTATTGAAACATAATCATAAATCATCACCTTAAGAACCTGTTCTTAATTGAAGTTTCCTACTGGATAGGTATGTATACTGTTGCTATTGATGATATCCAGTAGGAAACTTCAATTAAGAATAGGTTCAGACAGGTTACATAATATATTATAATAATATGTAACCTGTCTGAACCATAACTATGATTCGCATAACGATGTACAATTTTTAGATTTTAGGCCAAAGTTGGATTCAAACAATGTTGAGACATAATCATAAACCATTACCTTAAAAACCTGTTCTTAATTGAAAAAAAAAACTGGATGTCATCAAAATCAACAGTACTTACATCAAACATGCCTGAACGGTAACCTTGATGTACATACCGACGTTCAATTTTTAAATTGAATTCCAAAGTTGGATTCAAACAATATTGAGACATAATCATAAATCATCACCTTAAGAACCTATTCTTAACAGAAATTACTTGAAACATATTTGACTTGAAAGTTATTCATAAACCATCAAAAACCACATTAGTATCTAAAATCAAGCTGAACGAATACAGTGATTCACA
Organism: Stenodema calcarata; assembly: GCA_963920205.1. Taxonomy (NCBI): domain Eukaryota; kingdom Metazoa; phylum Arthropoda; class Insecta; order Hemiptera; family Miridae; genus Stenodema; species Stenodema calcarata. The sequence goes on along the minus strand of OY986048.1, from coordinate 55,170,073 downwards.
TACCAATGTATCATTTTTAGAAGTGGAAAAATAGTCGCGGCGCTTCTCATACACGGTCGATGTTCGATTTTTGGCGATGTTGTAAGTGTCCAATGCCGTTGTCTTTGATTTTGAACGTCTTTTGATCCCACTTGGGCGCTCGGTACCTGTGGACAGTAAGTTGGCATTGCAATATTGGCGACGACAATATTGAGGCATAATCATAACCTATTTCTAATTCCTATTCCTAATTGAAATTAATTTATACTAGCGGTCGGTCCCGTCGCTGACGGGCAGAACTCGGGGTGTGTCCATCTACCTCTGTTACCAGTCCCGGACGGGCTTAACTCGGGATGGATCGATCTGCCACTATTACATACCGCTTTACAGATTATACCTCTTACATGTCCCTTTACAAACTATTATAATGTTAAGTACCAAAAATAATATTCATCTGTCTCACTTGAAGGAAGAATTTAAGATTTTTATATTTCGGCTTCCGTATAAACCCCCACCCCTATGCATCGGATCCGGAAGTGAACCCCCCTATGTTCTTCCCCGGTCACGGAAACGTGTAATAAATACGGGAGAAGGGTTCGATCCATTGAGCCGTTTTTGCGTGATTGGAGGACAGACAAACAATCAGACAGACACCAAATTCAAAATCGGCATGTCTCGAATCCATTTCACGCAAAACGAATAACCGTAGTGAAATTTTACGAAAATACCCGAGGAACACGAAAATCGTCTCTAAATTTAGTTATATAGATCATCAAAAGCAACAGTATATCATACCTGCCTGAACGATAACTATGATTCTCATACCGATTGTCAATTTTTTACATTTCAGGCCAAAGTTGGATTCAAACAATATTGAGACATATTCATAAACTATCACCTTAAAAACCTATTATTAATTGAAATTACTCGATATCATCAAAAGCAACAATATAATATACCTATATATTATCAAACCTGTCTGAACGATAACTATGATTCGCATACCGATGGTAAATTTTTAGGTTTTAGGCCAAACTTGGATTCAAAGAATGTTGAGACATATTCATAAACTATCACCGTAAAAGCCTATTATTAATTGAAATTACTCGATATCATCAAAAGCAACAATATAATATACCTATATATTATCAAACCTGTCTGAACGATAACTGTGATTCGCATACCGATGGTAAATTTTTAGGTTTTAGGCCAAACTTGGATTCAAAGAATGTTGAGACATATTCATAAACTATCACCTTAAAAACCTATTCTTAATTGAAATGAATAATTAATTATTGATTATCATAAGTTATTGATATCATCAAAAATCATCAATTATTGATATCATCAAAAATCATCAATTATTAAGATCATCAAAAATCATCAATTATTAAGATCATCAAAAGCAAAAGTATATCAAACCTGCTGAACGATAATAATGATGCTGCCTGAACGATACTATGATTACTATGAAAAATAGTCGCGGGCGATGTTCGTTCTGTGACGAAGTTGTAAGTGTCCAATGCCGTTGCCTTTGAATTTGAACGTCTTTTGATCCCACTTGGACGCTCGGTACCTGTGGACAGTAAGTTTGCATTGTAATATTGGCGACGACATTTCATTTTGGGGGACATGTCTTTGTTTGCGAGATCGATGGATGAAGGACATAGTTTAGCCGTCAGAATGAATACCTACCATATTAGGAGCGAATGAAACACATCCACCTAATTTGTACGCATCTGGGCTTAGATCTTAGGTCAAAGTTGGATTCAAACCGTATTGAAACATAATCATAAATCATCACCTGTTCTTAATTGAAGTTTCCTACTGGATAGGTATGTATACTGTTGCTATTGATGATATCCAGTAGGAAACTTCAATTAAGAATAGGTTCAGACAGGTTACATAATATATTACAATAATATGTAACCTGTCTGAACCATAACTATGATTCGCATAACGATGTACAATTTTTAGATTTTAGGCCAAAGTTGGATTCAAACAATATTGAGACAGATAAACCATTACTTTAAAATCCTATTCTTCAATTGAAATTACTGCGGAGCGCAAAAATGTAGTATTTGGATTCTTCTACAAAAATTATAGGGGGGGGGGGTACCGTTTGCAAATTTTGTTTACCCTTTTTTGACGGAAATGGGAAGGCTGATCTATTAATTAAGAACCACCATGCATATGTATATGTCAAATTAAAAAGGGCTCTACCTTGTTTTCTATCGTTCGTCTGTATGGCGCAGTAGAATCTTGAGGATGACAATCATTTTTCCGTTTCGATACGGAAGACAGATGGAACTGGCAAATTCACGCGGAAACCGGCTTCAATAAAATCAGAAAGTGTTGGCACTGTTGCAGATGTCTGAACCAACACCTATCGAAACGACATGAAGCTGTACTATACACAGTAATGACGTATCCATAGGGGCGACGCCCATTGGGCGTATCCTGTGGGGTAGGCCACCTGAAAGAAGTTAGGATCCGAGTGACGTCATCGGTTTTGACCGTTTCGGGGGGGTTTCGGGCTTTTGGACTCGTCGGGATCGTGATTCGATTTAGTGGTGGGCGTTATTGCTACTTTTCCATAATACTTTAATACTTTTTAATACTTTTCCGGTACGTTACGTTAGTTATGAAAAAATAACCGTTATTTTTTTCGGCTACAAAATAACCGTTATTTCTTTTCTGCTAACCTACAAAAATAGTCTGTTTCGTTTTTCAGTTACTTCCTACATGCTAGTTTTTTTCCGTTTCTCGCTCGGGACTCTTCGTAGATCAAGTGGACGGGGTTGCGGAATAAAAACATCCCCCAAACAACTGATAAGTACCATATAGATTAGTTGGACATATAGATCAAGTGGACGGGGTTGCGGAATAAAAACATCCCCCAAACAACTGATTAGTACCATAGATTAGTTGGACATGTAGATCAAGTGGACGGGGTTGCGGAATAAAAACATCCCCCAAACAACTGATTAGTACCATATAGATTAATTGGACATGTAGATCAAGTGGACGGGGTTGCGGAATAAAAACATCCCCCAAACAACTGATTAGTACCATGTAGATTAGTTGGACATGTAGATCAAGTGGACGGGGTTGCGGAATAAAAACATCCCCCAAACAACTGATTAGTACCATATAGATTAGTTGGACATGTAGATCAAGTGGACGGGGTTGCGGAATAAAAACATCCCCCAAACAACTGATTAGTACCATATAGATTAGTTGGACATATAGATCAACCCACCTGGGGTTAAATTTGGTGTAAAAAACATACTCTTAGTAAAAAAAAATATTCCCATGCCGGAATCGAACCCGGGCCTTCGTTGTGACAGCCAGATATCCTAACCATTAAACCAGATGGGAGGTTAAAACTGGTTCATTGGTCACAGTAAACAAGTTGAAACGGTCAAAGCCGATGACGTCACTCGGATCCTAACTTCTTTCGGGTGCCGAATCGTATCCTGTGTCCTGCTTTTTGCTATCTACGTCTGCAGTGTTGACAACCCAAGCGGCTGCCAGTGTTGCCATCGGTGTTGTTCAGCCCTGGATCCCTTGCATGCGACTCTAGCGTTATTCGCAGTAACTTGTTCGTCGGTTTCCCGCTTCAGTTTGAATGAAATACGAAACTAGGATCGGGGAGCCGACATATACGTCACATGAATATGACGTCAGTCGTGTCCCCGGGCAGAAAAAACAGTGGATTTTGAAATCGATCATCGTTCTAACACAGTTTCCAACGTATAGATCGCAAGTTATTTTGATCGATTTGAACATGATCATTCAGATCATGGAGTTTCAATTTAGCTCAGAAACGTGGTCTGATGATAGCGAAGGTTATAACAAACTGAAATGTACGACTTTTTATTATCCAATTAACAGGTAAAGATTCCATTTTGAAAATTCTACGGTCATTGTAAAAATCTATCTATTGCCGGTTCTCGTAGCTTTGCTCATCAGCTACCTATGCGGTGTAACCTCAAAAATTGAAATTTTAAAACCTTTGTTTTTAAAACCTCCACGACTTACTTATGCGCCAAATTTACTCCAATACTACTATAAATATCAACTTCCTCTAATCCCTCGATTACATGGTGTCACTCGACTTCACTCGGGTACTATGGTACCGATCCCTTATCCCAAGTGAAATTTTTATCTTATGCAATTAGGTATGCTATTTAGGTCCCAGACTTTAACATTAAGCTTATCAAATGATTTAGCCAAATTAAAAACAGTGTTATGAGTTTCTGATGCAGCAGTATTTAAAAACCTTCATTCATTTTCCGTTAATGAACTTTTTTCATCGATCTGTTTTCCTTTTTATTTACTTTATGAATCTTTTTCTCTTGGACTTGATTTGATTTTATGATCATTAATGTAAGTTTTATTATTATTTACCATTAGTTTGTATGCAACTCCTGACCATGTTTTCTAGATTTTGGAGGTCAGAAATTGCCAAACGTTTTTGTTTACATAAATTTGTACTCGTGAATAATTTTACTTCAAGTATCCAATACTTTTCTTTTTGCACTATGCGTATTATGTTAATAAACGGCTTTAAAAGATAAAAAAAAGAACACTGAGAAAAAAAGTCTATTTTCAATAGAATGAACTTACCTCACTATTTGTTGTCAATGTCAAGGGTGGCTATAGATGATCCGAGTCGGATGATTCAGAAGGAAACCACAAAATGGTGTCTTCACAGGTATTTAGAATTTCTTGTATGACGGTGATTCCCTCGTTTCGCTTTTGAGTTCGTGTCGGTGATTTAGGACGATCGAGATCCTTGTATTGGGTACTCGAGAAATTAGGATTACACTCTGGCGCAAACGTTGAGAAATTAGGATTACGTACTTTGGCAGCCGTAGGAAAAGTTGGTGAAGACTCTAGCTGAGGCGGGGTCTCTCGAGGATGTGTAAAACGGTGGTTTTTACGGACGAAGCCAAAATGGGTGGTCTATTTGGCATATTCCTGGAATAGTGTCCGATCCATAGTCGACATCTGCAAGAGTTACAGGGGGCGGGTGGGGAACACCGATTTGGAGAAAGGACGCGGTAATAACCACTACAATCGCTATAACGCGGTAATAACCACTATCGATACCGATCGATAACCACTATCGATACCGATCGCACTGACATTCCACGTGTTCGGTTGGGGGCTCGCTGTCGAATGGCGCTATGAAGACTCTGATATACACTGCCCTCTCAAGTCTCCGTTATGAATCACCACCACTTCTCCGATGTCCTAAAGACCTCTACGAAAGTTTGACCTCTATCTGTCCTTTACCACGTGGGACGTCAGGCAGCTCGAAGGGCCTGCGATTTATTGAATTGTTTACTTCAAAGTTATCAATTCACCCGTACATTAGAGAACCTTTAAAGTTGAACTATTCAGTTCTATTCATTCCGGTTCCGTTGATAATTCTGACAGATACAAATGGGTCATTATTCTGAAACGGTACAATTTCACGTCCAAGCACATTTTCTCCAAAGCTGAGTGTCCGAAGGGCGTCTCAATTTTTTTCTAATATTGGCCTAGTTGTAGGCAACTCTTGTGTGTCACTTTGATACTCATAAACTCAATGTGAGCCTATTAAAATAAATGGAGAAAGCTCATTTTGTCCCTCTCAAGCTTTGTCCGAACCCTGAGTTGTATGGTTCACAAATTAATAACCACTTTCTTCCATAATAATTCCGGAAAAATTGGGTACCATTTCTCTCAGCAGCCTTTCTAGTGTTGGAGTAAAATGGAACACGGATTTTAGATCGAACAGACCAATTATCACAAGAGTTTTCATCTCTGTCCAGAGATTTTAGGTCACTCCCTAGCCCATTTTTGAAATGCCCGTCCACAAACTTCAGGAAGGGAAACTTCGTGTAACAACAGTCGTGGCAACTCTGGCAGGACTCTCTAGCCACGTGGATTGTACATTGCCTGATTCCATGCTACTTCAGTGGCTTGCAGAATGTGATTGAGTGTGGTTATCTGCTGCGTATTTTTATTTAAAGTCATTCCCCATCCTGCATCAAAATCGCACAGTTAAGTTTTTTTTTTTCAAGTTGCACAGTCTTCCAGCATTCAAAAATCACTTCTTATAATATAAGAAGATAATAATACTATGGTAGTACATATCCTCACAAACCAAGGTATAAACCTCTGCTCTCACAGGAATAGCATCTGCATTCACTCATTCTCCTGACGTGCGAATTCAAGATCCAGTAGTCAAGTTTTACTACCCTCGACTAATCTCCAAGTTTGGTTTGAATCAGACCAGATGGTTCGGTTACAACGTTAAAACTTCACGTTGAACTAGGCATATTTTAAATGGTATTAGTGCATATGTCGCATATGTCGAATAATAGTGCGGTTGAAATAAGTAAAAGATTGCTGTCCGCCAACCGCTGCTATTTTGGGCTTCTCCCGTTTTTTGAATCCAGGACGCTATCGAGGAAATCAAAGCTCACCATGTACAAAACCCTCCTGCGTCCAGTTTTTTTATATGGAGCGGAAACATGGGTGATGACTAAACAGTCAGAGAACGGGATTGCAGCGTTCGAGAGGAAAATCTTGCGGAATCCTCGGCCCGGTCTGTGATCGTGGGTGCTGGAGACGCTGAAAAAACGAGGAGATCTATCTACCAGCTGTATGGCGATATTGACGCTGTCAAGTTTGCCAAATTGGGTCGCCTTAGGTGGGCTGGACACGTTGTGCGACTGCCGGATGAGGAGCCGTCAAAAAGGGTCCTCACGACGAAGCCGTTTGGAAGCAGGGGAAGAGGAAGACCCAAGCAGAGATGGATCGACAACGTGGAGGAAGACACGGCCAGGACTGGATGTCGGGATTGGAGAGGTGCAGCAAAGGACAGGACGCGATGGAGGGCCGTCTTGAAGGAGGCCAAGACCCACTCGGGTCTGTAGAGCCACAAAGAAGAAGAAGAAGTATCATGCTATTGTAACCATCCTTACTTGCGAGGTTTGAATATAATTGTAGCACAGTTCTTCGACTTCGCGATTCCGAAAAGTTCGAGTTCATTTCAGAAGGCTACCAACTTTAGAGGAAAACATTACAACCAATGTGCCTGAAGATAGTCGCGGTAAGTCATTATGTAACTTGAACAGAGATACCTGAGGATTGGATTACGGGTCTTAGGGGCTTTGGCTTATTGCTTTTGGTTTATTATCTTCGATAATGTACCTTTGGAATCGCCCAAGACAAATATATTACATCCCCCCCCTGAAAATTTAAGGGCTTACGTTTCAAGATTATCGTAGATTCCAAAAATCGAACGAAAAAAAACATCCGTTCGTCCGCGGCACTTTGGCCTGTTAGCCTTGTAGCCAAAATTACGAAATTTTGTTTCCGGGTTCGGGATAATAAACCTTTATGGAAACATTTACAGCATTTTTATGCAGGCAGTATCGTCGAAATAAATAATTATCCAATGTTCCACAAGTCAATCATAAAGTGTCCTGTATATAGGTATATAATATTTTAGTGACACAGTATCATGACTGACTTTAATCATACTGTACAGTGCTAAGTAGATTGATTGTGTTTGGGTGGTATACAATTTTTGATTGGGTAGATGAAAAATGACCCGTGTGTAGGTAAAACCCCTCATAACTTAATGCGATGCATCATACGCCCTCAACGTCCAACTTTCAAAACTATTTACAAACTTCCCCATACCTCGAAGGGCTTCACAAGGGGATGAATGTAATTTATCAGACAAGATAATCCCACCAACAGTTATCAACATAATAGCCGCGCAAGAAGTGGCGAGCTGGTCTGTAGTTAAATCCTTGTCCCAGGAATAATTCCGAAACTATTGGACCGATTTTGATGATATGTTCAGGAGTTATTCGGGTTCGTTTTCAGATGGTCACAAAATTATTTCATAATAATAATGACGTCTGCTTATACTTAAAAATGAAATGCCAGCTAGCTAAAAAAACAAAACCGTACTGTTGTGAAATCCACGTGTTTTTGGCCAACTGTTCGCTATAACTCCGAAAATATCTGTCCAATTCAAAATTTTTTGTTCAGCCCAGAGCTGGTTGAATTTACTATCAGACCTCATATTATGAGTACGGGTGTTTTAGCGGACTTGATGGGTATGGGGGGTATGGGTATTTTAAGGGACTTGATTAGCATTTCATAATATTATATAATATATAATATTATGAAATGCTAATCATATATACCATATAGGTATATATATATGGGTAATATATTATATGGGGTCTGCAAGTAAAATTAACTAGCTTTGAGACGGAATAAAGAAATTTTGGATCGAACGAATAGTTTTGGAGCTATATCCAAAAGAGTCCGATAAAACCCTAGACTTTAACGCTTTTTGAGAAATTAAAACGTAAGACTACGATATAAAACCTCTTTATGACGCCGTGCAGATTTCTAGTCACTTGGGTCCAAAATACCGGTTTCCCGCTTTTGAGGAAACAATTCGGTCTAGAAGCACCATTCTGAACTTTTGTTCTGTATTAAATTGTCTTCAAATCATTTTCTCATGACATTTTGTAGGACTAGTAGTTTGGCCGGTACGAAGCAAGAAACAAGAAAAATGACCGTAACATTAAATTTGCACTTTTGGGGAAAAAATTGGCTGTCTTGGGTTTCACCAGGTATACGGAGTTTAGTACCACTGAAATTGTAGGGAATTTCAATAGGTACTTTAAAAATGAAACGAATGACTTTTTTCGCCAAGAGGCTGCGTAACTACTGTTTTGGCCAACATCTAAAACTAGTTTTACTGTTTACTAGTTTTTCTTTAAAACTGTTTTATTTTTATTTACCCATAGTCCTTTCTTTCCCTTCTCCTTTCTCTCTCCTGGGCCCATAGGAGGGGGGGGGGATAAGCCCCCCCCCCCCCCCCCACACGATTCCGCGCCTGTCAAGTGCACTACTTTATTAATTGGACTTGTTGAAGTGAATAAGTCAGGAAGCAGCCATCTATTGGTTTTTCTCCCAGCATTGTTGTTTGCACATAGTTAGTCGTTGATGTCCTCTTCTCATTACTGGCGTTAACATTAGCGTAAAGCCGTGTGTTAGTCAGGAAAAAACACATGACGAATACACGAGGGTCGGTCCCAAATATCAATTTTGGTGTGTCATTTGAACTTGAAATATTTCTACGTTCATCATCAAATCGGTATAAGAAAGTCCAAGGTCCAGGTGCAGAAAGTCCTGGAGATGATGATAAGACGTAAAAATTCCAATTTGAAAGTTTATAGGTTCAACTGGACTTGACGAAATTTCCAACGGAGAGGCGTGGATAAGCCGTCTGTCATGTCTGTCTGTAATGATAGGTAGATCTTCGAAAAGCCAAACAGGATGAGACTGTATTGTAAGCCATGGAAGCCTCTGTCTGACAATTTCCGAATTTCATGTTTGTCAGTTGGCAACATTGGAGTGGCTTCTGAACCCCACCACCCTAATACCTTCTCTTTGGAGCCTGTTGGACTAAGGGAGTCGTTAGTATCATGAGAGATGTCATGTCACAGGAACCAAGTACTAGTGGTTGAAGGAGGGGAGGGGACAGGTTTTCAACAGCTGATTGAGATCCATCCTATTGCAAAATTCCGACTCAGAAGATAGTTTTGCTTCTGATGATGTAACCCAGTCTGAATTTGATGGAAATGAAGAAGTAGTTAATCCACCAGTTCACAGTGATGGTAAAACCGACGAGTCTTCTGATTCTGACTGGGAGGATTTGGACGATATTGAAAGTGACGAAGAATCTCAAGTTCTTTCTGAGCCACGATTTTAGTTTGGGGTTTAGTAAAACCACGAAAACTCACCTGAATCCGTTCAAATGGCCATCCAAAAAACCACCAGCAAATGTTAGAACTCCTGCTCACATCATAAAATTAGGACGTTTACCTGGCATGAGTTCTGACGTTAGACGCCTTGGTCCTAAGCCAAACGCTGCGAATATCTGCTTATTTGTTTCGACGTTTCAATGCACTTGCATTTATTAATTTAAAAGGAATAAATTCATTCTATTAAACATTCTTCTGTTCACACTCTTACCAAATTCCAGGAAACCCCGCATTATATGAGAGATTTTGGTACTAGGTGTCTGACAGACACGGTCCGCCCGTGAGTGCTCAAACATAGGGTCCGCACACTGGGGGTTAAGCTTCGGAAATAGTATTGAAGGTAATGAAACACAAACCTGGGCGAGAAGTGCTGTTGGAGAGATTGTTCAGGATGTAAAGAAAATTGAAACACTCCTGACCGAGTTATTTATTAATAATTTGTTTATTCAAGTTACAAATACTTTGCGAGTCTCCGACCGACCGAAACTTGACTCGATGTTTGAATTTAATTAATTTTGTTCGAATAAAGGCTCGTGAAAAGCAATCGTACGGGCGCTCGCGGGCGATCGAAAAACAATTATTCTACTTATGAATTCAATATGGCTCAGTATGAACGGCTCTTACAGTATGAATTTCGACGTTCAAGGTGGGTTGCAGAACAGATCCATAACTTACTATATTGGAAAAAGCATAATGAAGATCATATCAAAATGGCCGCTCGAGTGTTGTACACGCAGACGTACGGTTTACAACGATTATGTTCAAAACGGTGTGAACGGGACTTAAAATTGAAATTTTTCGTTTTCCGATTTAAGTTGAGCCCTTCTTGACTCTATCCTCAAACTCTGGCCTCTAACAGGTGCCCTAAAATGGACATTTGTACTGATATCACGGGCAACTGGCGTCCATTTGACCTCAATGATTGTTCATTGTGAAACTACCCGAGTGTCTACTAGATATGAATTATTCGTCTGCTTAAAACTCTGAAATGGAGATTTATAGATCCATCATGGTATTTATAGTTCTGATCCTACCATCAGTCTGAAGTGGGGCAGCTATCCATCAAATACTTAGGTCACCCCCGCTGAGCGATGGTTGTCACTAATAAACGTCTCCCTTGGTAGAAATGTGAAATGTCTTGCGCTTATGGGTGGTGTTCGTGTTCTATTCGGATAATCGACAGTCGGTTTTGACTCGAATGCTGATTCAGTCAAGCATCTTAAATTTCCAAGTTGAAAGGCCCAATGAGATTTTTGTGAGCGTCAATGGTTTGTGGGTTTCAGATTTGAGTGAATGAAGTCACTTGATCTGATATACGAATTTTTAGGTTACTCCCCAGTGTCAAGTTATTAAGTGTGTGTGATGTGTTGACCGTCATTAACTATGGGGGATGTCGAGGGTCGGTCGAATGAGAGATGTTTTACCTATGTACCAACGTTTCGAAGAATTTATTATTCCATCATCAGGGCCTAAAATCAGTTTCACAATGTAGAATTAATAAAGTTATTGTTATAGCTGTACCGGAAAATGTATACAGCATTTCGTGATGGCTATAATTTCTACTAGACCTACTATAAGCCTACTAGTCAACTACTGTTAAGTCCAAACTTACAAATTATTATATTGATTCTAGATATGCTGTCAAAACAAAATTTGTCTGTCAAATGTTTCTTGAAAAATTTTTTCTGTTAAAAATTTTGCTGTTTTTAAAGATTGCTGTAAAATTATATTCAAAATATGCTGTATAAAAAAAATTTCAATATCCAAACCTTCAAATTAGTAGGTATATTCACGAAATGCTGTAAAAATCTTCCGATACACCTATAACAATAACTTCTATTAATTCTATATTTTGAAACTGTTTTTAGGCTCTGATGATGGAGAAATGAATTCTTCGAAAAGTTGGCACATAAAACATCTTTCATTTGACTGACCCTCGACATCCCCCATCATCATTGTTAAGTTATTGTTAGTATTTTTTCAATTTTCGTTTCGGTCGCGATCCATTTTGGGAGATCCTTTCATAACTAGGACCAGGGAGGAAATTGGTGGAGTGGGTGGAGCGTTTTAGGGGACGGTATGGGGAATAACCTGAATTACACTTCAACGTGAGTTGATTGGTACGAATATGTTGAGGGAGCGTATCAAACTTGAATGATTCCAATAGTGACCTCAAAAATATCATTAAATAGGTATTTCCCTATGTAGCATCATTCAGATCACATTATTACGTAGATATTAAAGAACAGTCCACATTTTTCGAGAACTGTTTATTACTTTCTGTATAAAAACCCCTCCCTTCGTCCGTTTGTCTTGATCACTGTTCTGTATACACTATTCTGTATGCAAAATATTGTGGGGTCGTTTGAGAAGGTGACCAGATGTTCACCTAAGAATGAAGTGAGGGAGTCGATAACTGGATCAGTAAAGGCTTCTTCGGTTTATAAAATGTATTGATATAAGTTAAGAATGAAGTCATTACACACATTCGTACGATTTATGCAATCATTTCTTTCACCTACCTCGCTCAGGCCTGTTATTTATTAGAAATACCAACCCTACAAATATTCAAAATAGACACAAAAACAAAAACCAAAACAAGAAACTCGATATCACAAAAATATGTAAATCCATTCAAACTTATACAGAAACGTGAACAATTTGAAAGTTACAAACCGAAAATTTCAAATGTTATTTTAAATTTCAAATTTCAAATTTGTATATCAATTTGAAATTGAGAACGCATTCCACAACATACAACGAACACACGATATTTTAGCTCATTATTCCAATTATTTCGTATAGTTATGTGGCTTGAAAAGATATTGTATACAGAACAGTGATATACATTCACAATTCAGCCGTTCTAACCGTACCAAGCGGTCGAGCGGTCCGGCAAAGGGAAAAAACCGTGACCCCATTCAGATAAGCCTTGTCTCTTTTGAAACTGAAAAATATGTAGAATCCGCTGATCATGTTCTTTTATATTTGAAACGGCCCACAGTGCGGCCGAAAACCACTTTGTAGTCAAAACTCGAAAACTACTTTGTAGTCAAAACCCGAAAACTTTAACGATCGACCTGAAATCTTGTACTCGGCGTTTTTTGGGGTCGCTGATTACGAATCCATTGTCAGCATTACGTAATTCAAGATGGCGGTTCCAGTATAGCATCATATCGCCACACCTAATACAGCCCCGAAAAATGGAGAAATTAAAAAAACCATCTGTATGTATACATTGTAGAATGTAAAACATATATTTTTGTTTATTGTAAATAGAAGTTGATTATAAAATAGGGATTTTGTAAATTCACAACATTTACAGTTACAAGAATAAATATTTTAAAAATTATGTTCCGAAATATTTTGTGCTAATGCTTTGAAAAAAAATCTAATCGAAGAAAATTCGTGGTTTGAGTTTTTATGTTATAAGGAAAGAAATATTTTTGAATATTGTTATAACAAAACTATAACTTATGGACACAGGGAGCATCTCAAAAGCTAGTGAGAGATATCAGATGGGCAGAAAACAAACGGTGACCTTTGAAAAAACTCTGCAAATTCTTGACACAACGGTTCATTATCATCTTTGTACAGATCACCCTTCTGTCAAGATCACTAGGTCTAAATGTCTAGATCCTAAATGTTAGATTAATTATTATTATGAATTATCACTAATTATTAATAATTTTATCAAGTACCTAGTGAAAGATTAATTAGAAATAAAATGTACCGATATAATTCTGGGGATTTTAATACTACGTCCGTCGGCAATAAAACTAAATGATCACTAAAACCATATGATGTTCCAAACAGCTCCATAGTATGAACATTGGACCTGTATTTCAACCGTTTGATTCACGATCGTGTTGACAGGCTCAACCTTTGAGCCGTCATTGTGAACGAACGGCTGGTCGTACAAAGCTGTGGATGGTCTTAAAACATTCCAAGGAATAAACTCTATCTAAATATGAAATAAAAAACACACCGTTTCATCTGAATTTTTCGAGTTTTGGAATTTTCAAAATTTCAAATCTACGTAGGTATCTTGAAACGTAAACCAACAAATTTTGACATGGGGTTAAACTTTTTTTTTTCTTTGGCGATTCCAATGGTTCATTATCAAAGATAATAAACCAAAACGGGTATTTTAAGAAAATCTTCACATTTTGGAATTTGGCCATTTTTTCATCAGTAAGTACCTGACAAAATCTGATTGTATATCAGCGATATAGCAAAATTAACGCTCTTTACCAACGGTATCCTCAACTTTTATTTTACAGAATAATTTAAGGGAGTTCGGTCCGTTTTACAGAGACAAGGTCGAGAAGACGAAAAAAATCTTAAAAGTTAAAAAAGACGGATTTTTAGTTCAGTAACAGAAAAAAACTAGATTTTTTTGTTGCAAATTACCTGCAAAATCGATTCCCTGAGTTTGTTACATATTTAGTTACACTAGAAACCCTGCGTTAAGACATACATATAAGTACAACTTTTTAGCAAACTACGAATGATTTCAGAACGCTCTGAATAGGAGTAATGTTTCAAAATATCATGTTTCCAGATGTCAAGAAGCCATTGCATTGCCTTTTTTAATGGAAAACTCACTGACAATTCCGAATGAGGTTGTTACGGATCAACAATTAAGTTCCACGAATCTTGACTATAAATTCATCATGTTTGTTGATCAATGAATTCTGTGTTACAGGTATGTGGCCCCTTTCTCAACTACCACATGGAGCTGCAAGGTATGATCGATATGGCATGAAATACTCGTATTCAATTGATAGCTGGCTTTCTCAAGATCCGTTACGCTCACGTAATTTACACGCTGTTTTTTGGTTTGATAGATACTCTGAATATTTATTCTGATGATGGACTTCTCATGTATCCAAAAAACTTTCCAAAACTTTTGTTCATCTTGGCTTGAAATGTTTTCACTTCAGAATCAAAGTAAAGACTAAGTTGATAAATCCCCTGCACTCCTACTTAATGCTTGTAGTTTTCCTACTCACCCCCACTCATTTCATATAAATATTTTACTTTATTTTGTCGTATTTATGAGAAAATCGTTCGCAATGCTTGTCACAGACCAATTAAGGATTATTGAACAACTACCCGTAATTATTAGCTATTTTCGATAAATATGAGGAGGTCAAATTTGAAATGAAAGTGTAAAAAATCGATTTGAAAAAAAAGTTGAAACTGATTGAATTTTATATAAAATTACAGAAAACTCAATCGAAAGGTGATTCGATACTGCAACTACGTTGGATCCAGATTAATGCATCTCTTTCGTGTGGGAACAGATTTGAACCACTATTATTAGAAATAAATTATTCTGTTCAACAGTAAAATTTACATTTAAGGTGTTGAATTTGTGCAGGCATGTTCTTTGATTTCACTGTTATTTAAACTGAAGAACAATAGATCTCTACCTCGGCTGGATCATCAGCTACCAGTTTTCTTCTATTACTTTTGGAATGGAGTTAACAATTCTTGGAAACAGACAATTCAAATATTTCCAAGTCAAGAATTCTCCACTCTCATTTAATCTACTAATGGTAGTTTAGCTTTTCCGATTTTACTGTGTAAAACTATTGCTTTTGGACAAATCCAATTATCTCCTTATTCCATTGACGTTGATCTTGTGAATGTCACAATCCACCCTTCGTGAGAATACAAAAATGGTAGTAGTTCTGATTCAAATAACATGAATTCGAAGATATCTCCGTAATTGTGACAGGTATAGGGGAAATAAAAATCCATCAGTATGTGCGATATAGACAACTCTTTATTAATTACTATGAATGTTTTCCAAACCTAAAACTCTTTATTTTCTATTTTATGATAATATAGTTAATGTAACAAATACGGAAGGCTTCTACGAATGTTACAGGATACTCGACAAGTGTCAGGCCTGTTTGTAGTAACAACATAATTATATTTGATAACATTGATAATTAAAAAGTTCAACGTATTTCAGTGGACCGGTCTATTTTATGAGAGAGTGAAATTTAGATAAATTTACAAAAATACAACGTTATACAAAAATATAATTATACGCATCCACAAAATTACAGGTTTCGTACGTGTACCGTCAACGTAGGGAGGTTTCCAACCCAACAATCAAACTTCAAAGGCAAAAACGAAAAGTAAAATAAACACTACCTACATAATTAAAACTAATAATTAAATCCCGACACCAAAAAATTGCTATATACCTGATCGCTTTCTCCAAATGAACCTTGATTCTGTCATCCCCCACACCAAAATATCAACACCCGTACACCCTTCATACGTAACATATTCGTCATTTTTCATGAAATTTCACGTGGAATCCGAATCTGGAATATAAAGTGGGATTCAAATTTCGTGGAGTTATCCAATTTTCACATGTAAATCATGATTTCCAGAGTAATATTTCAGTCTGAATAACTTGGTGTGGTTAATCTTTCGATTTTCGATCATCCCACCAAAAATATAAAGTCTCGTGGGACATCCAGTATTATATTATTATTACTATTATATTCATTATATCAAAACAGTTGATTCAGATAATTAATGTGGATAGATGCGAACGGGGTGAAAGAAGTTTGAAGTTTAAAATCATACCCCTAATTCAGCAATCCACGATAATTGACACTTCAGTCGGACTTTATTCCATCAAACTATTAAAAATCGGAATGATAAGTCAAAAATGCCCCCCCCCCTCCCACCAAATCACCTTTTAAATTACAAACACTAATGCAGAAACACCCATTTTCATTCAATAATAATTGTAACATTTCTTTAATAATATTGTGGATAGACATGATTCTGGCAATTCAAATTAAAGACATAATTGTTGTATCAACAACAAATTTTCAGTATCCGAATTGCCAAAGAAACTGAATGACATGCTGGCGTTGCACAACGTTGATTAAAATCGGTAACTACTATAAATATTACCCTTAATATATTTCACACTCGGAATATAATTACTATATTTCATATTATGAAATATAGTAATTATATTTCGAGGGTGAAGTGGCAACAAGGCCTACCTCAAGTGGGGCTGAACAACATGGCCTATGTGTTTTCCTAAAAATTTACAGGAGACACAAAAAACTGTTTATTTCTAAAATTTGGGAACATATGTGTGAACTATGGACACTTCTGGGTGTCAATATACTATACAGACAACTTACAGGATGATGAATAATAATTTTAATAGATTTCAATTTGAATCCCGCTGAATAAAAAAAGTCAAGATGCCCAAAAATGTCAGTTAGGCCATGTTATTCTGTAATATTTGAGGTAGGCCATGTTGCCACTTCTCCCTGGATTTTCTGAATTTAGAGCCCGAAGTAAATAATGAGTTTTAACGATTGTTGAACAAATCGTATTGCATAAGGTAAGAGAAAATCGGTATAATTCGAAAAAAGGCATACATTCCCACCATGAAAAAAGCCATGAAATTGAATTTTATCAACTTTCGGAAATTGTACCTAATTGTGCCAGTATAATTGCAGACCTGATTTCATATCAAAAGTTCAATAAAAATAAATGTTTCCCAGATTGACAGTGTTCGATAGTGTGCATAACCATGTTGTTTTTGTTGTAAAAATGTATTTTTATTTTTTTTTTTTATTTTTTTTTTTTTTTGTCTTATTTAATAGAACCAACTTTTAAAAACACTAAAACTGTGTGATGTAACTTAGTATGGATAATACTTATAATGCCAGTGGTCATCAATTATTCATTTTGATATAGATACCTATCTGTATGATTAAAAATTATGTACATAACTCTATGCTTCAGAGTTGTCCTCTTCATTAGTTGTTGGGAGCACGGGAAGATTCCAATGTTGTTCTCGTCTTCTCATCCCTTCGACTGTCTTAAACCTGCGGACATCAAGTTTGCATCGTAATATTGGCAAGCACAATTCAATTTCGGGAAGCCCCTGCAGGAGTGGTGGGTGGCATTGGGGAGAGGAATGTTCTAGACGAGGGATGCCTTCAAATGAAGGGCAAACTAAAGACAAGAAAATAAGTAACCAGATACAAATCCGGCATTTCAATTATGGCCAATGATGAACCAAGGAAAACTACATTATTGGACGCGTTTCAAAATTAATAGACTCCAAAAACGCTGAGAATTTTTTTCAACAACGGAAATTGTGAGTGTCTTGAACATTCGCAATAATTGGAGTAATGAGCTGACACATCGTTTGTTCGTTCGGTGACATGGTCCCCGGTCGAGATGGTCATCGTTCAGTGATGACCATGGGGGAATCGGTGACTAGTTCAGTGATGGTTCATCCTAATACTGATAAATCATCGTATACCTACATGATTTATTAATATCAATTATAGAAATAATAAATGATATATCATTTATAGGCATGCCTATAGTCGTTGGCAATAATTACTTCTCCAATTTAAAAATGACCTACTCATACCTCATACCTCATACTCATGACCTACTCTAATTGAGAGCTCGAGGCAGACCTAGAATAAAACTTTTCATCAACCCTACGTCAACGAGGAGCGGTCAAAAGCCTAGGGAATTTTAAAGAAACCATATAGAAAATTGAATAGATTTCTATTCAATGAATAGGTATTGACAGAGAAAACGGATCTGGTCAATTTTCTAAGTGGGGAACACATGGCTCGAGCCACACATGGTTTTGTGATATATTTTTTGGACAATGGTAATGGGGGGTAGGGGGTGTAAATGGTCACCTATTTCATTATTTACCTTCCAAAAGATAATCATTACATATTGTGACTCACGAACTCGCTACTTTATTTCATGTTTTCTACACATGCGACTCATTTTTGAGGTCTTGTTACTCATCAAATGAATTTGAATACTTCACAGAATATCGTTCGAAAGTAATTATATCGTCGTGAAGACACAAGTAAATTGTAGCATCAAGCACTTTGAAAATGTTGACGTTCAAAATATTTCCTGTAATTCAGATGGTTTCGCTCCCTTCTATTTTCGTAAGAATTGGGAGTATTCGTTTTTCACCAACAGTGATTAGTCAACAATAATCAACATTTTCATTCTCGAGACAATTGAAGATTGAACGAAGCACCAGTAGGGTGAAGATCAATTTCACTTTTAAAATAATTTTATATCTAATCAAGGAGAGAGGAAAGAAAATTATCTATATGGTGTTGGGTTTTATGAACTAGAATTTTCCAAAGATATCAGTACAACCAGAACCAACATGTTGGCCATAGAAGGGTTCATTCTAATGGCTATTCATATCATTTGAAGGAGGCAATAAAGCGGTTTCTACATACCTCAGTATCTGTTTCCAAGTTAGCCATTGGCTCGTGCAAGTCGGTTGATTCAGCAGCAAACCACGATGAGATGTCATAATGCGGAGTGTCACTGCACATCCTGCTGAAGAATTCTTGTGTGCTGCTGAGTTCCTCGAATCGTGTGTGGAGCTGAAGATGTGACTCAGGGCGAATGAGAGATTCGCGATTCCGATTACTGATGAAGATCCAAAACAGGAGAGTCACGACCACTACAACGACAACACCAAGCAAAACAAGACTGATCACTAATTCCGATGACCCGTTCTCTTCATTTTCAACTGTGGAATTGGTAGACGAAGAGTTGTGCTGAGGCGGTGCTTCTCGTCGCTGAAGATGGCGATGGCGAGTTTCAGGAAGTCCGAGAATTTTTGCAAATGTAGCAGAATATGATGCCAATGTCAGGTTGTCAATGTGGTCGCTTTCTGATAAAGTGTCGTTACAGTCAGCAGGCTGCACGGGAGATACCGGTTCAGGGTGGGTAACACGGATTTGGAGGAAGGTCGCGGTAACGATCACTGCAATACCGAACGTGTTGACGGTGCACATGACTGTTGAAATGCTTGAACGTGAATGAGGCTCTGAACCTATGAAGTAGGGATGCAACATCTGAACCAGATAATCGATTATAACATCAAATAATTAATCGTAAGCTAATCATCGATTATCCGATTAATCGATTATGTATCTGCATCCCTACTATGAAGCTTTGATTCCGCGCCTGACCTTGGCTGACGGGAAGATCGTTTCCCCGACATCTGCCCTCTCCAATCCGCGTTAGGGAGGGGAAAATGTGATCCCTTCGGCGAACAGTTTCAACTGTTGTATCTACAGCCAGGGTCGGATCTAGAACTGTGACCGGGGGGGGGGGGGGGGGGTCTATGGTAGTTCGGGGGCCCTTCACCAAAAATATTTTGGAATTTAAGGGCCAAAAATGGCATTATTTAGCAATTATTATGACCAACACCACGGTAAAAAATCCAAAGTCATGCAGCATGACTATAAGAGAGAATTTCCGTTGAAATAAACGGGTTTCTCGTGAAATGTCTCCATTGCACTGGATTTATAACAAATTTCGTATCCTTTTTTTGCCGAGTAATGAACGCCTCGGTTTATAGATTTTTCAACGCTGAGCACGATGGTGAAAATTTTATTCTTCGTTTTGGTGTGAAGGAGCTCATGGAATAGTTTCAATTTCACTACAAACAATAGAGAATCTGTTAAAGTTACGTTAAGATATACAGGAAAATCCATTTGTTCCCTTCATTCTCCGTCCACTCCTGTTGCGGTCAACGACGGAGAATGACGAGGATGGCGGTAAAGACAATAATAATTATTGAGTGTGTGTGATTTTGTTGACCGTCAGTAACAATGATGTTGAGGGATGTCGAGGGTCGGTCAAACGAAAATTGAGTTATGTGCCAACGTTTCGAAGAATATATTTCTTCATCTTCAGGGCCTAAAAACAGTTTCATAATTGTAATAAATTAAGGATGAATTCGGATAAATAACTTGATGAGACAACATGAGGAACAACAATGGTTTATTCAAAACCGATCACAACAGGTGGGGGTCATATCAGTGTGACCAACACAATAGAACTTAATTTCCCTCTATGACATCTCCCTCCCCACAGAAGTTCCGAGAAAATGGAAATGAAAATAACAACCCAAATCAAATGCAAATGCAAATGACACTTCAAATAAAATAAAAATGAAAATGACAATTCAAATAAAATGCAAATGAAAATCAAAATACAAACTTTTCATCCAAAACAAAAAAAAAATACAAGATACAAAATTAAACCAGACTTGACAAGATCTATCCTAAAATATGGAATGAAGGTATAATATAATAATATAGTATAGTAGGTAGTACTTCTGAATAACACATTATAGGTTCAAACGATCTGGTGGTCTCCTAATCCTCCTTGGTCGTTCTGTGTTAGGATTCATATCTGCATTTGAACTATTATTAACTCTACGTGATGTTGTGGGAGTTGTGGGAATACTAGCTTCAGCATTTGCTGTTGAAGTCTCCTTAACATCACTGTTAGTCGGGACGTTTCTGGTTTCAACGGGAGGTTTTGCATTCTGTTTTAAAACAGGTGTTTTCGGGAATATCACCACCGGAGGAGTAAACTCCTGAACGTCATCCGGAGGTTGTACATAAAATTCGCCAGCACGTATAATTTGGTCGACATGTCGTTTGTGAATAGTATTCACTGAATACGACCGTCGTCAGTTTGGCAAAGGAAAAGATACCCTCCTAATCGTTCTTGAATTTTAGCATGTATCCATCCCCTCTTATTTGGCCTAGAATAGTCCCGAATATAGACGAAATCGTTTATTGAGAATTTTTTATTTTCAGAATAAACGCATTGTCTTTTATTCCATGTTTTGTTTCTTTTCTTATCCGCCCACCCTTTTAGTAACTGATCAAACCTAGCATCTAGGAACGCGGTAGCGTTCCGCCCCGCCAAGCAAAGAAGTTGAGAAAACGAACGGTGCCGAGTGTATATCAAGTGTAGCAAGTGCCTTTTGAAAGAATCAAGTCGATATCTTTAAAGGGAGCCGAGTTATATAACTTCAAAAACCCGGTTTTTCACCCTTACCTGTTCTTCTTCTCCTTAATCAGTTAGGCATTTCCACCTTCACGGATTGACTTGAAATTTGGCACAGAGCTTCGTTTCAACATCAGACAGTGCCTTTTGAAAGGTTTAACCCATTATCTCAACCCAAAAACTTTTAGAAACAAAAAAACTGAAATTTAGGCTAATTTTGGCAACTTTGACGAGTCTACAGCCTGGGTAACCGGACCAATCGACTCGAAATTTTGCATAGACCTTCTTTATAAAATGACCCACTTCAACAACAAAAAGATGTGATATCCCCCCAAAAAACACTCCGTGTAAAAATCACCCCGCCTCGCAAATATCATTCTTCAGAGGCCGGAAAAAGTTATGATATCCACTTTCCCCGGCCGCCCTTTTCCTCATTAAGGAGCTAAGTATAATGAAAAGCTTAACCACTTCACAAGCACCGTACCCCTTTCGAAATCTCCCCTTGGCGCTATTGCGAGACGTTTTTATTACTTCCACAAGCAACTAATACTTGTATAAAACGTTAACCACCATCAAATTCATTTTTGTGGCTCCCATATGTGACCCGTGCAGTTCAGTGAGCAAAATTTGTCTTAGTTTAATAGGAATTATCACTCTGTACCCCCACATTAGAATGTCGTCTTCCACAAAAAGTTCGGATTTACGTGATTCGTAAGGTTTTAATTCGTCTTCAACTACTGTTGGCCATCCATCTCTAGCATAGATGAACGCCTTGCTCAAAATTGGATCCTTACGAGTTTCAAGTTTAACTTGTGCGTAATTCACCGGAATAAACTCTTCTACAAAATTTAAATACCCTGACCCCACTTTGTCAATCTTATCTTGGTGGTCGTCACCTGGTAAAGGAAGTCTTGACAGTCCATCTGCAGAATTGTTAGACCCTCTAATGTACTCCAGCTTATAATCAAAGTTAGATAGGAATAGTGCCCATCTCTGTATACGACCAGTAGCCATTTGAGGTAAACCCTGGTTTTCACCTAAGAGTCCCAATAAAGGTTTATGGTCGCTTCTAATAGTAAATCTGTGACCCATTAAATATTCAAAAAATTTCTTGCAGCCAAAAAATATTGCCAAAGCCTCTTTTTGAATTGTCGCATAACGTTTTTCAGCTTTATTTAAAACCCTCGAAGCAAAGCTAATAGGCTTCAAATTATTATCAGGCATCCTATGCATCAAACAAGCGCCTACCCCAACATCTGAGGCATCGCATTCTAAAATCAATTCATACTCTGGATTGAAATGAACTAAAATTTGATCTGAAGTTATAATCTTCTTTAGTTTGTGAAAAACTGCACTACAGTCGTTAGACCAAACATACGGGACACTTTTTTTAAGTAAGTTGTACAAAGGAGAAAGTAAAATTGAAAGATTTTTTATAAATTTGCCATGGTAATTTATCATACCAACAAACGCTTTCAGCTCCGACACGTCTTTTGGAACCGGGGCCTCCTCAATCGCACTTATTTTGCTAGGATCTTTTCTAAGTCCGTGTTCGTCTATAATATGACCCAAAAATTTTAATTGACGTCTAAAAAATTTACATTTGTCCTTATTTAATTTGAAACCAGCATGTCTTAATTTACACAATACATTTTTCAAGTTATCTAAATGTTCATTAGTAGAACTGCCTGTGACCACAATGTCGTCAAGCAGACAAGCCACACCGTTACATCCTTGAAGCGTCTTATCAACGTCGCGTTGAAAAATTTGACAGGCAGGTTTCGTGCCAAACGGCAAACGATTTACCTTAAAAATGCCTTGGTGTGTACTCCACGCTAATATGAGTGACGTCTCTTCATCAACCTCTAATTGATTGTACGCGCTAACAAAATCAAGTTTACTATACAGCTTACCTCCTTGGAGTTTTTGGAAAATATCCTCTATTCTAGGAACTGGATGTTCAACATCTTCCAGATACCTGTTTAGGGTTACCTTGTAATCTGCGCATACCCTTATCGTGTTATCCGGCTTCAGCACTGGTACTAGAGGTGTACCCCATTGGGATGTTTCAACCCTACTTATTACCCCTAGATTTTGTAATTTATCTAGTTCAACATCGACGCCTTTACGATAAGCATGAGGTATAGGACGTGGTCTACAGAACTTTGGCTGTACGTCTGAATGTAATCGTAAGTGTACTTTACTGTGCTTATATGTACCTAATGTACCGTCAAACAAATCAGAAAAGTCTTTCAAAATATCATCAGTTAGTAGCTGTTCCTTTACATCAGAAGACAATACTTGGTGTTCACTAAAACACAACTTATGCTGGTACTCATTGGAGCTGGAAATAATATCAATATTAAAACGTTTAATTAAATCTCTGCCAATTAAAGGCCGTTGTCCACTTCGGACAACTAAAAATGTACTCCGTGTACTAGTTTGCTTGTACATTACACTAACAGTGATAGCTCCCAATGGACGAATTATCGATCCATCGTATGAGTGCAGCTTAATAAAACTCGGTTCAAGCACAAAATTGCTGAAATATTGTTTGTAAAACCCTTCAGGGAGTATTGATAAACTCGAGCCTGTGTCTATCTCAAACTCAATATTCATTTGCTCTACTCTCAATGTCACCAAAAATGGTTGTTTATCGCCAGCAAACATAGAATATAATGTATTCAAATTTTCATCTTCGTCATCAGAACTACTGTCTAACAAAAAATGTGAATCTTGTAGTGTACATGCTACTGCTAAATGGCCAATTTTTTTGCATTTTTTGCATTGGTACGATTTATATTTGCAATTTTTAAAATCGTGGTTACCTTGATTACATGCAAAACACTTAGCTGTATTCTTGTATGCGGTACCATAGCCAGAACCATCTCTCCACGGTTTCGTAAAAGGGGGACGCGCTCTGTCTTCCACTTGGTGACCATCTTTGGGGCGCATCGACTGTCGGGATTTTCTCGCCTTGATTTGATGAACCTCCGTCGTCTGAGCAGGAACAGCACCTTGCTGGTCTTTCATTGCACCCTCCTTCTTGAGCGCGGTTGAATACGTGGCGTCGTCAGCTTCTTCACACAGCCTGTCTAAGATTGGGCCCCGTCTCAGCCCTGCGACGAATTGCAGTGATAAAAAATCGTTTAGGTTTGCCCCGAATTTGCAATCCATCGAGTGTTTTTTTAAACGGACGTACCAATCCGAAATTCGTTCACTTTGGTCTTGTGAAAGCTGTGCGAATAAAACTCGGCTTCTCCACACTGACGTCGTTGGAGCATACTGAGTGCTGAGAAGTTCGCAGAGTTCTTCGTATGTTTTCAACTTCGGTAAATCGGGATGAGTTAGCTCCCGTACAATCTCATAAACGTGGGCGCTAATGGCCGTTAGCAGCAATGAGACCTGGCGGGAGGCCGATACCGAATTTGCCTCGAAATATTGTTCCAGGCGTTCGATAAACGTCGTGACGCGATCTCCGATGTCAAATTTCGGTAATTCTCCGAGAACGGACTGAACAACGAACGCCCGCGATGCAGAAATATCTGTCTCCGTACGTTGCATATCGCCGAACAGTTATTGCAACAATGGCGTGCTTGGAGAAACTCGAAACGCGAGGAACACTCGTAGTTTCGCCGTGAAACCGTAATCCGCCGTGGATTGAACTTGTGCGAATCCACACAAAATAAAATTAAAAAAAAAACTTCACTTCTAAACCAATTATACCCGTCGCCAATTGTAATAAATTAAGGATGAATTCGGATAAATAACTTGATGAGACAACATGAGGAACAACAATGGTTTATTCAAAACCGATCACAACAGGTGGGGGTCATATCAGTGTGACCAACACAATAGAACTTAATTTCCCTCTATGACAATAATATTACTATTAATGAATTGCAGTTGTATCGTAGAAAATTGTTGATTACGTGACAAATTACATTATTGTTTACAACTAAAGTTGCTAGAAAAAATTGTGCTGGACTAGTAGAGTATACAAATTTTTTGAGAAAATTGATAATAATTTTGTTATAGGTAGTTATGTTGAATTGGAAAATAACCCGTGGTAGAATGTACAAAATTAAAATGGTGTGTAGGATGTAGGGTGTTATTTTCCAATTCAACATAACTACTTCAACAAAATTAAAATGGTATGTAGGATGTAGGATGTTATTTTCCAATTCAACATAACTACCTATAACAAAATTATTATCAATTTTCTCAAAAAATTTGTATACTCTACTAGTCCAGCACAATTTGTCTAGCAACTTTTGTTGTAAACAATAATGTCATTTGTCACGTAATCAACAATTTTCTACGATACAACTGCAATTCATTAATAGTAATATTATGAAACTGTTTTTAGGCCCTGAAGATGAAGAAATAGGTATATTCTTCGAAACGTTGGCACATAACTCAATTTTCATTTGACCGACCCTCGACATCCCTCAACATCATAATAATTATTATGATGGAGATTTTTATAAGCCATGAGAGATGTCTTTCCTCGTGCGTAAGACAACAATATAATATTTAGCTGTCAAATATGTGAAAATATGGCATCTACTCTTTTCAGTGTGGTTTAATTTTAAAAAAAATAGTTTTTATTGTCAATATTTAAATGGCAATATCTTTTTATACAATATGATGTAAATAATCACTTTTATCGGCTATATTTACGTGGAATTTTTCATTTGGAGAAGAATCGGCTAAATCCACCAATTAAGTAGGTAATAGGTCTATGAAATGAAATTTTATATTTTTCCCACACCTAATAAGCATGTTGAGTCACGCCAATGATTTTAACGGAACACAGCGTCGCGGTGGTGCAGTGGCTAGCATGCCCAACTAACGCAATTATCTGGGAGACCCAGGTTCGATTCCTGGCCGTGACATTATCATATTTTTTTTTCAACTTCAGCAACATCTAGCCAGTTTTCATCATGTTGGTTCCATCACCAGATTTGGATAATTTTAAAAAATCCACAGTTGGCATGCATGGCTATAAGAGCGAATTTTCGGAGAAATAACTGGTTTTATGTAAAATGTGTCCATTGAAGAACACCTCAAGTATCAATCTTCATCTTCATCTTCCAGTTTGAGAACGGATTAGGATATCGCAATTCCGACTTCCTAATATTATTCAGCGTGTAAAAACCTTTAAAATGAGGTGTCACTTGACAGATCGTTTCATTTTTGGTATTTATGGGTGACCTCCCTCAAAATTTAAGCGTTTACGTTCAAGATACGGAGATTCGAAAAATCGAATAAAAAACTCTGCAAATTCTTGACACAACGGTTTATTACCTTCTTTGTGCAGATCACCCTTCTGTCTATATCAGCGGTTCCCAACCTTTTTTCACTAGCGGCCCCCTTGGCGTTTCAGTTTCAGTCGGTGGCCTCCTGAATTTTTATTTAAAAAAAACTTTAAAAAGAAAGTTCGCCAAGGTAACATTTCTATACAAAATTTAAGGAGGAAAAGCCATTTATTAACATAATACGCATAGTACATAAAGAAAAGTATTGGATACTTGAAGTAAAATTATTCGAGTACAAGAACAAAAACATTCAGCCATTTCTGATATCCAAAATTTAAAGAAATTGTCCGGATATCAGGAGTTGCAATTACAAATTAATAGTTCATAAAATTTACATAAATGATCAAAAAATGAAATCAAGTCCTAGAGTAAAGGATTCGTAAGGTAAAGTAAACGCCCCAAAAACACTCCGTGTAAAAATCACCCCGCCTCGCAAATATCATTCTACAGAGGCCGGAAAAAGTTATGATATCCACTTTCCCCGCCCGCCCTTTTCCTCATTAAGGAGCTAAGTATAATGAAAAGCTTAACCACGTCACAAGCACCGTACCCCTTTCGAAATCTCCCCTTGGCGCTATTGCGAGACGTTTTTATTACTTCCACAAGCAACTAATACTTTTATAAAAAGTTTGTATTTGTAGTATTTTTATTACTTTCACTACAAACCTGATCCTCCTTCCCCTAACCACCACCACCAATGTTTTCCTGTTCCCTGTCTTCTTCCCACAACCCCACTTTCACCCTCATTCCCCCTCGGTTTCACCGAATATGTTTCATCTGTTGCAACAGCAGGGAGCTTTTCGCTTCTTTCAATGCTGTTGGCGGGAGCTTTTTGTAAGGCTTCTGACAATTAGATGATATATGTAGTAGTGGTGGTGATGAGTATCTACTTAGTGCTGGTACAACAGTAAATTAATGAGCCATTTCAGGCTGACTGACATCGCAAAAGCAAGGCGTCTAAGAATTGTATAAGTATTACTGGTGGTCACGAATTATCAGTGGTGGTACAACTACAGCGAACTCCAATTCAGGCTTGTTCACCTGGCAAAAAGCTCCCGCCAACAGCATTGAAAGAAGGGAAAAGCTCCCTGCTGGTGCAACAGAGGAAACATATTCGGTGAAACTGAGGGGAATGAGGGTGAGAGTGGGGTTTGGGAAGAAGACAGGGAACAGGAAAATATTGTTGGTGGTGGTTAGGGGAAGGAGGATCAGGTTTGTTGTGAAAGTAATAAAAATACTACAAATGCATACAAACAAATACATTTTATACAAGTATTAGTTGCTTGTGGAAGTAATAAAAACGTCTCGCAATAGCGCCAAGGGGAGATTTCGAAAGGGGTACGGTGCTTGTGACGTGGTAAAGCTTTTCATTATACTTAGCTCCTTAATGAGGCGGGCGGGGAAAGTGGATATCATAACTTTTTCCGGCCTCTGTAGAATGATATTTGCGAGGCGGGGTGATTTTTACACGGAGTGTTTTTTGGGGGTATATCTTATTCCGCTCTCAAACTGGAGCACTTTGAAGATGAAGAAACGTGGTTGATACTTGAGGTGTTCTTCATGGACATCATGTTCTTCAATAGAGATATTTTACATAAAACCAATTATTTCTTAGAAAATGTGCTCTTATAGCCATGCTGCATGACTGTGGATTATTTTTTTTTCAACTACTGGTCAACAGTATATTTATTGAATTTGTGCAGGCATGTTCATTAATTTCACTGTGTGACGGGAGAAACATAAATCTCTACCTCGTCTGGATCATCAGCTATCAGTTTTTGACATTTTCATGTCTTTCATATGGCACAAAACTCAAAAACCGTTACGAAAATTGTCTCAAATGAGTTTCTGACGATTTCCGCGTACAACCGAGTCGTTGCTAGGGGAATAGTACTTTGTCATTTGTCACCGGACAAAAACCGTTCATCATTTGTTGGAAACCTCTCCATTTATAGAACTAGAATGCATTCCTCTCACTCGGTTGTCGCCCTTCGAAAAGTTGAGATATGCGCATGACTTGATACGAAGTTTGTTTGCACACAACATTATGGTCGTTAGGCCATGACATGAAAATGTCTCAATGTGTATTGGCGTTCGACAACGTACGTTTGACTCTCTTTTGTCGTACGCCATCAATGAATTTGAAATCGATTGGTTGGGATTGATTTTTTCTGTTACTTTTTGAATGGAGTATACACTTTTTGGAAACAGACGATTCAAATATCACAGGTAGAATTTCACTCTGTCACTATGCAACACGATTTTCCAAGACTAGAACACTCTACTCTCATTTGATCTACTAATGGTAGTTTAGCTTTTCCGCCTGTACTGTGTAAAACGATTGCTTTTGGACATATCCAATTATTTCCTTATTTCATTGACGTTGATCTTGTGAATGTTTCAATCCACCCTTCGTGAGAATACAAAAATGGTAGTAGTTCTGATTCAAACAACATGAATTCAAAGATATCTGCGTAATTATGACAGGTATAGGGGAAATAAAAATCCATCAGTATATGCGCTATAGACAACTCTTTATTAATTACTATGACTATTTTCCAAACCTAAAATTCTTTACTTTCTATTTTATGATAATATAGTCAATGTAGTTAACGAATACGGAAGGCTTCTACGAATGTTACAGGATACTCTACAACTGTCAGGCCTGTTTGTAGTAACAACATAATTATATTTGATAACATTGATAATTGAAAAGTTCAACGTATTTCAGTCCACCGGTCTATTTTATGAGAGAGAGGAATTTAGATAAATTTACAAAAATACATCATTATACAAAAATATAATAATTATAATATAATTATTATAAGTATTATCCATACTAAGTTACATCACAGTATTATATTATAATACTGTGATGTAACTTAGTATGGATAATACTTATAATGCCAGTGGTCATCAATTATTCATTTTGCTGTAGATACCTATCTGTATGATTACAAATTATGTACATAACTCTATGCTTCAGAGTTGTCCTCTTCATTAGTTGTTGGGAGCACGGGAAGATTCCAATGTTGTTCTCGTCTTCTCATCCCTTCGACTGTCTTAAACCTGCGGACATCAAGTTTGCATCGTAATATTGGCAAGCACAATTCAATTTCAGGAAGCCCCTGCAGGAGTGGTGGGTGGCATTGGGGAGAGGAAGGTTCTAGTCGAGGGATGCCTTCAAATGAAGGGCAAACTAAAGACAAGAAAATAAGTAACCAGATACAAATCCGGCATTTCAATTATGGCCAATGATGAACCAAGGAAAACTACATTATTGGACGCGTTTCAAAATTAATAGACTCCAAAAACGCCGGGAATTTTTTTCAACAACGGAAATTGTGAGTGTCTTGAACATTCGCAATAATTGGAGTAATTAGCTGACACATCGTTTGTTCGTTCGGTTACAAGGTCCCCGGTCGAGATGGTCATCGTTGAGTGATGACCATAGAAGAGCCGGTGACTAGTTCAGTGATGGTCTCTTCAGTTTTCCAAATAAATGTATTCATCCTAATATACATGATTTATTCATAATATGAATAAATCATGATATTATCAATTATAGAAATGATGAATTATATATAATTTACAGGTACGCCTATAGTCGTTGCCAATAATTTATATTGAATAGAAGAGAATAGAATAGAAAAAACGTTTATTTATTTCGTATAACTGGTGCACATACATAATTTAGAAATTAGCCATAGAACAGCCGTAGGTACTTACTACCCCTAAACAATGAACAAGTTCCTTAAACAACAATTTTCCAAAACATATATATATGGGCATCTTGCCCGTCTGCCCGGGGGGGGGGGGGGGGTTCGCCACCGTCTCCGCCACATGAGTCGCGATATATTCACTATATCATTATTATTTATAGCGCTTATTTTATCATTATATTCTCTTTCTTTGAAATATCATTATTAATTTAAATTTTATCTTATTTATTTATTAATAGTTATGCCCGTGACCACCCTGTTTATTCGTCCCAGTTAAATTCAGTAATCATCATCTTCCGGTACCTATTGGCGTAATGCCCAAATCTTGCCACAGCGTACCAGCTCCCAGGATCGTTCAGGAGTTCGATCAGTCCTTCCGCCAACAACTCAACCCCAGAAAGAAATCTCATTCTGAATTCGGCCAGAACCGGGCAGACGCCAAAGAAATGAATGATGTCCTCACGAAAGATGAGACGGAAATTACAGTGGGTTTCGTGATTGCAGGCGGGTGCGATGCAATAATGTATACCAACATCCGTTGTGAACGAAATTCTCTGAGTCACAATCTGTTCAAATTTGTACAAAAGTATCCAAGATACCCACTGTAGGTACTTCTCCAATTTGGAGGCAGTTTATAGCAGAGCGAATCATGGTTTGTCAGTTGTGAAATCGTGGCTGGACAGAAATGGCTTAACTTTAAACTTGAAAAAAAAAAACTTCATGACCTATAATACTTACAATATTGCAACTCAACCATCTAATAAAAAATGGAGGTATAGAGTGAGAGAGTCTATTTCCACGAAAATAATGAGTACAATTGTTAAATCAATTTCGACGATTAGGTCATCATCAGTAACAAACATGAACGCTAGTGTTGAATTCAAAGAAACTTCAAAGCCTTCATTTCCGAGTTCTTGATCAAAAACGATGTTTTATAGATAATGTCAAACACAACTTTACGCCTTTATACTTAACCAAGTCGGTGATTAATTCCCTTAATTAGAAGCATCTATGGTTTATTTGTTTTGTTTTAATTTATATATTATAATATTATAATATAATTTATATATTATAATATAAGAGGCGTAATATTATTACGCCTTATTTGCGGTCGTAATCGTATTGTAATATGTATATATTTTTTGTTAATATGTACCATGACTCCTTCCTCTGTGTACGGTTCTCCATAAAGAGGAAGTACATTTCCTGAATTAACATGTATATAACCTGTATCATCTTTGTGGAAATAAAATTAAAAAAAAAATCAAAATGACCTACTCTTATGAAAATCTAATTGGGAGCTCGGGAAGAACTAGAATGAACTTTTCATCAACCCTACGTCAACGAGGAGCGGTCAAAAGTCTAGGGAATTTTAAGGAAACCATATAGAAAATTGAATAGATTTCTATTCAAAGAATGTTGACAGAGAAAACGGCTAGTGTGGGTCACGAACTCGCCAATTTATTTCATGTTTCCTACACATGCGACTCATTTTCAAGGTCTTGTTGCTCATCAAATGGGATAATTGGCTGATAACTTATCAACACACCACGACGATGTTTTTCAGTTTTGAATACTCCACAGATTATCGTTCCGAAATTAACATTATACTGTCGTCAAGATAACAGTCAATTGTAGAATCAAATTTCTCTCTTCTTAGAGGCTAATCAAAATGTGACGACTACTGATATCTGAAAGATAAAACTCATAAAAGCTTGGTGCAGAACAGAGCAGTCAACCTCTTCCGATAGGTATGATAACGGATGAAGTAATAAGTTAGGAATGCGGTTCAAGCAAAATCTCATTCGCCGAACTTCTGATATCGTTTTTGAAGGGACTGAATCAAAATATCCTCAGCCCACTTTTCCACATTTATTAACTATGATGATTCAAGTTAGAAAATTTGAGCTTTCAAAATATTTCCTGTAATTCGGATGGTTTTGCTTCCTCACATTTTCGTTGGCATTGGGAGTATTCGTTTTTCACCAACAGTGATTTGTTAACAATAATCAACATTTTTATTCTCGAGACAATTGAAAATTGAACGAGGCACCTGTAGAGTGAATTTCTCATTTACTTTTATATCAAATCAAGGAGAGAGGTAAGGGAAATATCAATACGAGTTTGAGTTTTATGAACTAGGATTTTCCAAATATATAAGTACAACCAGAACCAAGATGTTCGCCCTCGAAGGGTTCATTTTAATGGCTATTCATATTATTTGAAGAAGACAATAAGGCGGTTTCTACATACCTCAGTATCTGTTGTCAGGATTTTCCGTTAGCTCCTGCAGATCTTGTGAAGCTCCAGATAGACCTAGAATGAGACTTTTCATCAACGAGAAGCGGTACAAAATCGAAATCTTTAATAACCATATAGAAACCATATAGATAATTGAATAAATTTCCATTCAAAGAATAATGACAGAGAAAACGGCTTCATCTCAATTTTCCAAGTGGGGAACACATGGTTCGAGCCACACATGATTTTGTGATATAGTATCTTGTTTTATATAATTTCGAATATTTGTTGGGCAGGGGGGAGGGGGTGTAAATGGTCACCTATTTCATTATTTACTTTCCGGATGATAATGATTACATATTGTGACTCACGAACTCGCACATTTATTTCATGTTTTCTACACATACGACTCATTTTTGGGGTCTTGCTACTCATCAGATCATGGCATTGTCGATATTATTTCGTAATTTACAAATTCATTTATTATTAATTTATTCATTGGCTAATAATTTATCAACGCATTATGGGAGTATTGCGCCTTATATTTGACTAGCTGTGTACCCGCGGTTCGCAACGGTAGAACAGACACCCCCTTTAGGACAGGCCCCCTTGTTCACTCAACATTTTCCCTAAGTTTCATTCAGATCGGTCAAGTAGTTTTGAAACCCCTGAAACACCCCCCCCCCCCCCCCTCACTTACTATTGACCCACCCTACCTGTTTAGAAACATTCCTCAATGTTCACACAACAAATTCCCAAAGTTGCACTCCAACTGATCAAGTAGTTTTGAATGCCTGTAGACCCCCCCCCCCCTCACAACCGGCACCCCGCCCCCTCCCACTAACATCCCGATTGAAGTACCACTTGAAAGTACTCGTCGAGCTGAATTCAGAGACTACTTACAATCGGATTTACGTTCAACCATTCAAAAGTTATCCTCATAGAAGTGATTATAACACGTTTTTTAGTAGTATTTCATTCATAGCGTTTCAACGGATGGACGGATTTAAACGCGGATTTTTCATAAACCTTCCCAGAAAAATTCTGCATCAAATGGTACCAGCCGCAACTTTCTACGTTCAGCCGTTCTCAATTGATGATGAGACAAACAGACAACCTGAATGACAGACACGATTTTATTATATACATAAATGATATTTTTCAATTTTGAATAGTTTACAGATTAATGTTTTGAAAGTGACATTAAATTGTCGTGAAGATATTTTGAAACACACATTTTCAAAGTGCTTGATGCTACAATATACTTGTATATTGTAGCATCAAGCACTTTGAAAATGTGTGTTTCAAAATATTTCAGATGGTTTTGCTTCCTTCTATTTTCGTTGGTAATGGGAGTATTCGTTTTTCACCAACAGTGATTAGTCAACAATAATCAACATTTTTATTCGCAAGACAATTTACTTTTACTTTTATATCAAATCAAGGAGAGAGGAAAGGGAATTATCAGTATGAGGTTGGGTTTTATGAACTAGAATATCCCTAAGATGTCAGTACAACCAGAAATGGCTTCTAGTGGCCATTCATATTATTTGAAGAAGGCAATAAGGAGGGTTCACATACCTTGTTGTTTGTTGTCAATGTCGGCTGCTGTTGGTTCCTGCAAGTCGGTTGTTACAGAAGCAAGCCACGATGCGTTGTCATAATACGACGTGTAACTGCTAGAAATCGTGAAGCATTCTTGAGTGCGTCTGGGTTCAGTAGGATTGGGAACTTTGCTGTTCCGATGATAGTAGACGATACTCAACAGGAGCCCCGTCCATATCAGAGCGACAAGACCAAAAAGACCAACATGTATCGCAAAAATCGTTGACTGGTTCCCTTCATTTTCACCTGTGGAATTGGTAGACGACGAGTTCTCCTGAGGCTGCTGATAGCAATGGCGTGTTTCATGATGACCCGGAATTTTGGCGGATGAAGCAGAACATGATACCAATGTCAGGGTGTCAATATGGTCGCTTTCTGATAAAGTGTCGTTATAGTGTTCATATTCATCAGGCTGCACGGATTTCACCGTGTTGGGGTGGGTAACACGGATTTGGAGGAAGGTCGCGGTAACGATCACCGCAATACCAAGCGCGCGTACGGTGCACATGACTGTTGAAATGCTTGAACTTGAATGGGGCAATGAACCTATGAACCTTTGACTATCGCCACAGTCCTTAGCTGACGGGAAAATCGTTCTCTCGTCATCTACCATCTCCAAACCACTTTAGGGAGGGCAAATTGTAATCACCATGGCGAACTTTTTCAACTGTGGTATCTACAGCCACAATCTACTTTTTTTATTAGAAATTGAATCGATGTTTTGTCCGTAATGGTAAATCACACAGGTCTACAAAAAAAAATAGTTTTGAAAGTTGTTTGTATTTTTATAGATGATTTCTATGTAATTTTCTGCTCTGACTTCAAAATGCAATCCATTTTGCAATCCCCGTCAGGTTTGACACAAACAAGGGATGTATTATATGGAAAAAAATAAATTTAATCCAATTGTTAAATTTTTTATAGAGTTTATTGAACACAAAATAAATGCCACAGCTCACATACATACAACACAATTACAAAATGTGCACCGATTTCGAGAAAAAAGCCCTTATAGTAGCTTTTGTGGTTCCCGTCAATGCTTCTATTAGTGCTCGTCCTGTTTTGGACTCGTTGATGTCTTGATGGGACCTTTTTTTTTTCAAGAAGAAAAAGAAAAAAGATTTATTTTTTAAAGCATGCTTTACATACCTATTTGTATGTGACAAATCTGGAAAGCGGTACTGGCTATTGGCCGTCGACCGGAGTCTCCAGGGAAACAATCTTTTACATATATTTCCCGATCAGCATACAATTATTCAGATGGAAATTAATCGTTTCATTAATTCATTGTATTATAACCACTATAACACTATTATTGCATGTATTCTAAGAAGACAACCATATTTAATAATTTATTTATTTATGTATACATATATCAACTAGTTCAAATAAACAAATAAACAATGTCCTAATTGGCAAGCATCGCGGTGCCTGTCCAATTAGGCTATAACCTAGGGTTTCCTTTGATCGTTCGTCACCGGGAAGGGAGTTGAGAAAGAAGCAATACGACCTCATGAATCTATTGAGACAGACGAGAAAGCCTGCAAAACTAGTGAAAGGACAACAGCTTTTCCAATACAACGCGTACATCTACTGGTGGAGATAGGACTTAGGCAGAAGGTAGAATGAAGGACAGGTAGAGGGACGTCTCCAAATGGGACTCAAGAGACCCAACTGTCAGAGAAGACATAAATTGTATCACATCAGAGACGTGATACAAATCTTCTGGAACAGTAGGGGATTCCATACCCTTTATGTTCGCTTGGTTCAAACGATATACCTATTCTATACTATAACAGAAACAGCTTGACAGATTATTATTGCCTGTGTCTCTCAATACTAAGACTAATTTTCAAAGAAATTTCTAGTTTAATTTATCAAATACGGTTAGATCGGTGTGAAGGGGCGACAGTTGTGGCTTGGAGGTTTGCTATCAGACAGTTAAATTTTGAGAAGTTCACACATTAGAGAAAGGGGATTAATTGTGATATCTGTTATATTATACTCTAAGTTTGTATGTTTGTTTGTTTTTTGTGCTTTGAACCGATTTTGATAGGAATTGCTCCAATGTGATTGGCATGTTGCAGGTATGGTTTCTGTCGGTATTAGATTTCACATACCCGCTTCCTACATCGTGAACGAGGCTTTCCTTAACGACGATACAGATAACTTCTCTCTGTTGTCAAGCATTTCGACGCGATGGTAGTAATATAAAACTCGATTCACCTCAGAAAAGCCCCTGGTATAGATCTAATTGTGCAGCCTTTACTCTCACGCGGACCCCGCAAACTGTTCGCAGATTTGGCACATATATATTGTTGGATTTTGTCTTCAGTATTACCGTCTTTTATTATAATTGGCAGCCTTGTTTTGGTAGGACTGTTTTTTGTTTATGGGTTTCCAAGCGGCGCGACGGATTTTGAGCTCTTGTAATTTTGTGTGAAATGACTTGATTAAATTGTGTCGTATCCTAAAGAAGTTTTCCGCGTATTTTATTATTTAATCACACCCGGTAAAAACATTTGGCGACCGTGACAGGACCTTGGTTGAGTTTTGGACGTGGAAAACTTTATCAAGGTACGTTGGATTAAGTTCACATCATGGTTCTCGATGACGAGAAATTCGCTGAACCTCAAATCCGACGCGTACTCAGGACATTATTTACTAAAGAGGCTAATGCCCTGGAAACTATATTGGAATCTGAAAGTCCCTCCCGAGCTGCAATAGTTTCGAAGTGGGCTTTGCTGACAACTCGTTTTGAGAAGCTTTCAGAGGCAAATGAAAACGCACAGGCCACTTTGCTAGGTACTACGGACCTTGCTGATGATGCGTTGGAGGCTGAATTTTGCAGATGTGGTGAGTACGAGGAACGATTTCTTTTTCTCAGGGAATTAGTTGATCAGTTTTTAGAGAGGACCCGCGAGAAAATTGTTTCTCAACCTCAGAGTATGGTTGAAACTGAAACAAACCAGGACGTATCGTCGTACCTCAGACATAAATTCAAGCCTGAAATTTCAAGAAAATTTGATGGTAATGTGGGAAATTGGATAGGTTTTTGGACCCAATTTGAAAAGATCCATCAGTCGGCTAAGTGGTCAGAGGACGAAAAATTCGAGATTTTGTTGAAAGGCCTCAAACCTGACTCTCCAGCAGCCAAGTTGATTGCAAGGTTCCCTCCATCTACGGAAAACTATACAAAGGCCGTTGTTCTCGCCATGAGAACACGCTCGTAAATTGGAAATCGTCAATTTACGCGGCGCTGGGAAGGTAAAGAACGATAAGTGGACTGTATAAGAATAAATTGAAAATTGACACGGATTATGAATATTTTCGAGTTGACTCACCGGTACGATGTTGGAGTGGAGTTTCCCCAGGCCTGGGGCGTAAATCCTGGACTGGAGGCGGATGCTCGAAGCCGGTATGAGAGATTCAGAATCCGTGTCGAGTGAATTGAATATAATTGAATTGTTCGGGGGGAAAGCACCTTAGATCGACTTTGTGTGGTAACAATGAAAACTAATAAAAGGAAAAACCAAATTGTACAAGCTTTTTGGTATAAAGAATTGATTTTGCGAATCGCATGAGACGTGAGACACGACAGGGTTCGACTTGAAGTGAATTAGGGGAGCGCGATAGCGAATAAGCTCGCAGGCAGGTCGCTAGGTCGCAGCACCTACCAAGCGGCCCGAACATACCGCCCACCCGAAATGCCATTTCGAAAAATAAACTATAACCCTTAAAAAAATTAAGAAATCCATAAACCCCAAAAAAAATTAAGAAAGAAACCGTCAAACCCCAAAAAATTACCCACCCCCCTGATCCCACCACAAAGGTAGGTATATCATGAATGAAATACCGGAGGATCTGCAGGAGGCAGACCCACCAGTCTGGCAATAGGCCGGAGATAGGTTGCTTTGGCTGTTCGCACTGTGGCCCTACGAGCTATACCATCAGGTCCTGGATGTAGCTCTTCAACGACGCCTAGAGGCCATTGCAGTGGGAGTGAGTTCTGGCCCATTAGGAAAACAGGATCTCCAACGGATAGGGCAGGTCGCGGAGTAGTCCATTTAGGCCGGACAGTCAAGGTATTCAAATACTCTTTGGACCAGCGATGCCAAAACTCTTGGGTGGCACGTTGCACTGCCTGCCAACGGGATAAGTGGTTGAGAGGTTCTGGAGTGAGGTCCAATTCTGGAGGACTGACCAAGGCAGCTCCAATCAAGAAATGTCCTGGTGTCAGGAAGTCTGGATTGTCTGTAGCGTCTAATGTAATGCGGCAGAGAGGCCGACTGTTCAAAACCGCTTCAATCCTGCAAAGGAGAGTAGCCATCTCTTCGTAGGTTAGTAAGCGGTTTGTAGCAATACGTGAGAGATGTCGCTTTGTCGACTTCACGGCTGCTTCCCACAAACCACCCATCCATGGTGACTCTGGTGGGTTGAAGTGATACGTGACTTTACGTGTAGATAGGTAGTCCTGCAAACAAGCCTCTGATGATTCTAGAAAGCGTCGAATTTCCATCATCTCGTTGTGGGCACCACGGAAGTTGGTTCCATTATCGCAGTATATTGATGAACAAAGACCCCGTCTAGAAACAAATCTATCAAGGGCCGCTTTAAAGGATTCAGTAGAAAGGTCTCCAACTAGTTCGAGATGTGCAGCTTTTGAACTCAAACACACAAAGACGGCAATGTATGCTTTCACAGCTCTTGCATTGCGGCGGGTAGATTCTTTCAACATGAGAGGCCCTGCCATATCTACTGCTGCAGCTGAGAAGGGTCGACTTGGTATTACTCTTGCTGGCGGCAAGTCAGCCATCACTGGATGCTGAAGTTTAGCACGTGCTTTAGAACACGTAAAACATCTCCATATACGTTGACGTAGCAAAGACCGGAGAGAAATGATCCAAAATTCCTTTTGGATTGCTGCTTGAACGGCTTGAGGTCCTGCGTGAAGCAGCTGCAAGTGGTAGAAGTCACATAAAAGAGAGCTGATGTGTGCTTCTTTGGGTAGAATGATGGGGTGCTTTGTGGATGTAGGAAGCATTGAATGTTGAAGTCGACCGCCCACCCTTAGCAAACCATCCTCTGCAATGAAAGGCAATAATTGCATCAATGGTTTAGAGCAAGGATGACCTTTAGAGATTGCCCTAAGGTCAGCAGCAAAAAACTGCGCCTGGGTTACACGGCAGAGAAGTTTGTGGGCGTTTTCTAATTCAAAAACTTGAAGTGTACCAAAAAGTCTGCTGGCTTTATGGCGTCGGGAGTTGTCAATAAAACGTAGAACCCACGCCATCACACGTCGTAGACGAGTCAGTGAAGAAAAGGTAGTGATGAAGTTGGAAAATAATTTGTCAATTTTCCTTAATGGAGCAGTTTGGACAGTGGTTGATAGGGTGACTGAAGGAGTAGGTTTCATTTCATCCGTTGCCAGAATCGAAGGCAATGACGTTAAAGAAGGCCAGCTATCCAAAGGTTGCTCAAGAAAATTCGGACCTGACCACCAAAGCGGGTGGTTGATTAGCTCCGAAGGGGATAAACCACGGGAAGCGCAATCAGCAGCATTCTCATGCGATGGCACATGATGCCATTGCTCAGTGTTTGTCAAATCTAGGATTTTAACGATTCGGTTAGCTACAAAGGTTTTGAGCTTGTGAGGAGGTGTATGTAGCCAACACAAGACAGTAGCTGAGTCAGTGAATAGTACTGTACGCTCGATAGGTAGTTTTTCATACAGAAATTCCATTGACTTGGCTAGTTGGGCTAACAAAACAGCACCATTCAACTCTAAACGTTGAACGGTTTGGACATGCAGAGGAGCAACCCTGGTTTTTGACTTCAACAGTCGCACAGACACCTTGTCAGAAGATGTTCGAAGGTATAAGGATGCTGCATATCCAAGTTCAGATGCATCACAGAAGCCGCAGATAATGTAGGAAGTAGCTGATGGGGTGATGCACATACGGGGTATTTTTATATCTTGAAGACGTGGCAATTGGTGGGAAAATGCCGCCCACCGCATTGCAAGGTTCTCCGGCAATGGAGTGTCCCAGTCCAATTCAACCGTCCAAAGTTCTCTGAGGAAAACCTTTGCCCAAAATACAATTGGCGCAACCCAGCCGAGCGGGTCAAAGATTGAAGCTATTTTCGAAAGGATGCTTCGTTTTGTACTAGCATCTGGAGAAACTT
Source organism: Stenodema calcarata (assembly GCA_963920205.1). NCBI lineage: Eukaryota > Metazoa > Arthropoda > Insecta > Hemiptera > Miridae > Stenodema > Stenodema calcarata. Next base: position 55,129,285 of record OY986048.1, on the reverse strand, counting down.
CGAGCATGTAGGTAAATGTGTCTGAGTCTGGATTCCATTGGAGTCCTAAAATGTGAAGTGCTGTCGTAGCCTCAGATCGGAATTGTAATAATGAAGAGCAGTGATCTTGAGGAAGGTCTCCCAAAGCTAAAGGGCTATTTGATGCCCACTTCCTGAGTTCGAATCCTCCAAGACGTAGTAACGATTGAAGTTCGTATCGAAGGTCGATAGCCTGCTGAACGTTATCAACAGAACAGCAGATATCATCCATGTAGCATGCATCTTTAAGTACCTGAGAGGCAAGTGGGTAGTTTTGCCCTTCATCACGTGCAAGTTGAACTAGAACTCGTTGGGCAAGAAAGGGACTTGGTTTCATACCATATGTCACCGTGTTCAACTGGTATTCTCTGAGAGGCTCATTTTCAGAAGATCTCCAGAAGATATGCTGATAGCAACAATCTTCAGGTGCCAGGATGATTTGGCGGTACATCATCCTGATATCTGCCGTAAGGGCAACAGAATGTAGTCTGAAATGCTGGATTACTTCACAAATGTCCTTCTGAAGCGGTGGTCCAGAATGCAGACGATCATTTAATGAAGTATTACTGGAGTCACGACAAGACGCATCAAAAACGACGCGAACAGGACTGGAGACCGAGTCCCGGACTACAGCAAAATGTGGGATGTAAAACTTCCCAGGTGATAGAGCTAAGGACATGTGCCCTAGCTGAAGGTACTCATGAAGAAACTTGTGGTATGACTCACGTAGGTTTTCATCAGACCGCAACCTTTTCTCTAAATTGAACCAGCGTCTGATAGCGATGTCTCGGCTACAACCCCAGGGCAAAGTATTCTTGGAATCATCGAAAGGGAGACGAACAACATACTTACCAGTACTGTCCCTTGAGTGGGTATTGAGAAAATGATGTTCGACTTGAATATCAGTAGGATTGCTGATAATTGCAGGAGAAACCTCTTCTTGTTTCCAGAATCTCTGCACTGATTCATCTAAGGTTAAACCACAGACCAAACCCGTCATATATTCCGAGGGGGATATCTCCGTGCCAATAGGTACGGCACCGATGATGATCCATCCAAACTTGGTCTTGATAGCAGAAGGAGAACCATGAATAACTGCGACTCCTGGTTCAAAAACGGAAGAATATATTTCCGCTCCCAATAGAAGGTCAATTTTTCCTTCAACATGGAAAGCACGGTCAGCCAAGTCCAAATGCGAAAATCGCGAATATAATGTGTTTCCCAGAGAACAAGTTGGAAGATTGGCACAAACCTTATTCACAATAACAGCGTGAGTCATAAGGGGTTCGGAGTTCGGTCTGCCAGAAGACACAACACATGTGACCAAACCATTAGCAACACCAATTGAACTTTGAAGTGCACCTACAAGGGGTGTGGAATGTTGAGTGACAGCGAGTCCTAGCCGTTGGACACAGTCCGCCGTGATGAGGTTGACCTGTGACCCTGAATCCAACACTAAACGGATTGGTTTCCACGAACCTACATGATCTTTCAGGAAGGCCTGGACAGTAGCGAGTACAACAACATTGTTAATAGGTTTGTGCGCTTTGGTTATTGAAACCCTTGGTTTTTTCAAAGATTTGTTATTTGAGACAATTCCAACTATTGGAGAACTTGGACCCGGTGATTCAATCACATTAGGTTTGATGTTCACAGGTGACAATGAGGAAGATGATTGTGGCCGAACATCTTTTGTATAGGAGTGAAGAGATTCATGGTGACCTGAACATCTACAAATTTTACATCTGCCTTTTGATCGACAACTCTCTGCGGAATGATTGCCTAGGCATCGAGAACATTTTTGCAATTTTTTAATCAACGCAAGTCTTTCGGATATGGTTGCTCTAGTGTACAAATTACAATGTTTGAACAAATGGTTTTGCGAACAAATCGAACACTCTGCAACATCGGGTTGATTAGTCGGCTTTGGATTTGTCCCTGAAGTTGGCGTGACAATCAAAGAATGGGCAAATTTCAATTTGTTTGAAATTGGCGTTGAACATACAGGTTTCGAGGTTTTATGTGTAGGCAAAAATTGTGCATTTTGTTCTTTAATTGAACACTGATCGGAAATAAATTTGATCAGTTCGTTGTACGTAGGTAGTGTTTCATCGTTGTCAGAATTGTTTGAACGCGAACGCTCAAAAAGTGTTCTCATATTCGGTGAAAGACAGCGCATGCACCATGTAAACATGGTAAAATCATAAGAATCATTGAGATTCAAATTATGGAAAGCCTCCAAATTTGTACGAAAGACGTCTAGGAACGATTGCAGATCTTTTACTGAATCAGTAGATAGAGGAGAAAATTCAAATAATTTTTTCAAGTGATGAGTCGCTCTGATACGTGGAGAACCGTACTTTTGCCTGATTAGATTGTAGGCTACTTCATAGTTTGCGTCCGCCAAAGGTAGGTTTTCAATCAAAGTGAGGGGAGGCCCAGAGAGAAATGACCGTAAATAAGTTAGTTTTACGGTAGGAGGAAAATCACTTTCATGAATAAGAGATTTGTAAAGAGAAAAGAAATTTTGGAAAGAATCCATGTCTCCATTCCACGATGGTATAGTAATTTTTGGCAGTCTGGCAATATGCTGGTTGGGAAAACATGAAAGTGACGATGTGCTATTATTACATTGAGAATTACTTTGTTCGCTGCTCGTAGCATTATGAATAATACGAGTTAAACTACTTTGCAGACCTTTAATTCTGAAATATTTTTCGTCAAATTCTTTTGACAGGATTTCAACAGGTAACTGATCTTTGTCAGCAGCATCCATGTTTGATTCAATAATTTGATTTTGAAGCGCTCGAAACTCTTGGCGAAGTCCTTGCATCGTAGCACAGCGGGCTAGAAATTGCTCAGATGTCCCTGCTTCCACTCCACCAATGAGGTTGAATGTTTCTTGAATCTCGGCCATACAAACATCTCGTTTACGTTTTAATAAACGTAGTGAGCGTAACACGGCATCAGGTGTTACAGACATCGCACTATTTGCCATATTTCTCCCAAATTTGATTCTAACGGCCTAAATATTGAAAATTTCAAAAGAAAACCTATGCAGATTGAATTTGGAAATTATTGAGGTATTTACGACGCTGTGTAGAGATCGTACACAAATATGAACATCGACAAAATTAATTGATGTAAAAAAAAGAACAAGATAAAAGAACACTAGATAGAAGCTACTTGAAATGGCATACGGGAACACGTAAATTATTACCATTAATATTTTTTAATGATTAATATTAAGGCATGTATGAAAATTCGAGTTCCTTCAATTATGAATGGAAAACTTATTATACGTAGGTGCGTGACCTTGAACGGCAGGATCGCGTTCTATTTTTAGCTAGAACGTGGTGATCACTTTCAGGAACTAACAGGAAGTTATCACTACCACCAAAGTCGTTCTAAGCGATAATTAATCGGCAACGATTAATTATATCTAGGATCCGGTTCGAATCGGACCATTTTCATGTTCTCGCCATGAGAACACGCTCGTAAATTGGAAATCGTCAATTTACGCGGCGCTGGGAAGGTAAAGAACGATAAGTGGACTGTATAAGAATAAATTGAAAATTGACACGGATTATGAATATTTTCGAGTTGACTCACCGGTACGATGTTGGAGTGGAGTTTCCCCAGGCCTGGGGCGTAAATCCTGGACTGGAGGCGGATGCTCGAAGCCGGTATGAGAGATTCAGAATCCGTGTCGAGTGAATTGAATATAATTGAATTGTTCGGGGGGAAAGCACCTTAGATCGACTTTGTGTGGTAACAATGAAAACTAATAAAAGGAAAAACCAAATTGTACAAGCTTTTTGGTATAAAGAATTGATTTTGCGAATCGCATGAGACGTGAGACACGACAGGGTTCGACTTGAAGTGAATTAGGGGAGCGCGATAGCGAATAAGCTCGCAGGCAGGTCGCTAGGTCGCAGCACCTACCAAGCGGCCCGAACAGCCGTTGACCTCCTGCAATCGCGGTATGGGCGGGAGGAGTACCTTATAGAGTTCTATGTTCGGAAATTACTTTCTTTGGTCCTGACCAGAGCTGATGGCCGAAATATTTCGGAGCTCTATGATGAATTGGAGGTACAACTAAATGCCCTTGATACGCTTAAGGTTACGAAGGACAAATACGCTGCCATGTTGTTTCCTTTAGTGGAGTCAGCGGTGCCAGAGGCGACTTTCAAGGTGTGGGAACGCTATCGTGTGACTAAGGACGCATCTATGAAGGAACCAGCGGATTGTCTAACTGAACTTTTGACATTTCTCCGTACAGAGGTTGATGGAGAGGAGAGGTTGAAGCTGCGGACCCATAATTTTTCAGAACGTCCTAAGGCTTACACCTCAGAACCCCCTCCAGCCAAGTTGAAGTCGGCGACCCCGACTGCTGCGTCGTTGTTGACCTCTGATAGAATTTGTTCTGAAGATAAGAGCTGTATATTTTGCGACCAATTACACCCTTCACAAGAGTGCACCGTGGCCGCAGAAATGACGCTGGGCAAGAGAAATGAAATAATAAGAAAGAAAGGGGCTTGCTACAGGTGTTTGCGCAAGTCTGGACATTTGAGTTCTAAATGTAAACTTTTTGTCAAATGTGTACTGTGTAAGGGGCGACATTATCCGCTGATGTGTCGACAGTCAGAACATAATCCCGAAACAGACAAAACCAAGGAAGCCACCAAGACACTTATAGCAAGTGGGAAAGTGACTAGTAGCCCTACCACTTTTCTTCAAACGATGATGGCAAAAATAGTTGTTCGGGACCAGGAAACTTGGGTACGGGTTTTGTGTGACTCCGGTTCACAGAAGAGTTACATATTGAAATCCTGTGTTAAGAAATTGAAACTGGCCAGACGAAGTAGGGTTCTGCTTCAACAAGAGGTTTTTGGAGGAAGCCGCACATCTCTAAGTTCACATGGTGTGTACTCCATCAAATTAAGATCCTTTGACAATTCCTATGAAAATGATTTTGAACTCCTAGATCAGGACCAGATCTGTAGTTTTGTGCCTAAGTTACATGATTTAGAGCTCTATGAAGAACTCAGGAACAGAGGAATCTTGTTATCAGATTTAGATTTTACAGAAAATACAGAAGGCTACAACAACAGAGAGGTTCAGATTCTATTGGGTGCTGATTCGTGGACAAAGGTGATGCCATCAGAACATGTTGAGGTCAGACCCGGGCTCCTAGCCATAAATACGAAGTTGGGATGGACAATTCTTGGGTCAACAGAGGATGAAAAGACGACTGTTGCTTCAACACTTCTGACAACGCTCACTTGCCACACCCAGCTGGAGCATTTTTGGAAACTTGAACTTCTAGGGATACAGGATTCAGCTATCAAAGTTACCCAGGAAGAGAAAGACCGTCAGGTCGAGGAATTTTTTGAAGAAACTGTAAAGGTCCAGCAAGGAAGATACACTGTCTGCCTTCCGTGGATTGAAGGTCATGATCCCTTAGAAGACAACTTGGAAACCGCAAGAAGAAGGTTGGATACAGTCACCAAGAAACTAAAAGTCTCCAATTTATTTGATGACTACAATGAAATTTTTCGACAATGGATTGAGCTGGGTGTTGTAGAGGTCGTTCCAGAAAGTGAAGTCCCTCAGTATGGCCATTACTTACCACACAGAGCAATAATAAAAGAAGGGAGTACCACTCGAGTGAGACCGGTATTTGACGCTTCCAATAGAGACAGGAATGGAAATTCCCTCAACAAATCATTGGAAAAGGGACCCAACCTTATTGAATTAATCCCGAAGATATTAATAAACTTTCGGCTCGGGAAAATTGGAATATCTGCTGATATTGAGAAGGCATTTCTCCAGATTGCCCTGTCTCAACGGGACAGAGATTTTGTCAGATTTCTATGGTGGAAGAATGGAGAGATTTTGGTGCTGAGACACTGTAGAGTAGTATTTGGCATTACTTCCAGTCCCTACCTTCTGGGAGCAGTATTGAAACACGCACTAAGGAATGTCAACCCTGCTGAGTTTAGAACTGCGGATAGGTTGAAAAGCTCGTTCTACGTGGACAACTGTCTGACCTCGCTCAACTCAGAAGGTGAGGTATCTTGTTTCATTGCAGAATCTCATCGGATTTTGAGTGCAGTGGGATTCAATCTACGAGGCTGGGTCACCAATTCAAGGAACCCAGATCAGGTAGAAAATGTACTTGGTTTGGAGTGGTACTGTGGATCAGACAAGATTGGGTTGAATATAAAGCCGTTGATGGGAGTGCCAGAGCCCTTGACTCGACGAGTTTTGTTGTCCATAGCACAACGGATTTACGATCCCATAGGTTTCTCAGCACCCATCAGTCTCGTCCCTAAGACACTTCTTCAGTTGTCTTGGTCCAACCAGGCTCGTTGGGATGACCCCCTACCAGTGGAGATCTGTATGGATTTTAAGAAATGGGTGGAAGAAATTCCCTATCTGAAAGATTGTAGGATTCCACGAAGAATAGTTACAAATTGGACCAGCACTATGCATATTTTCTGTGACGCCAGCAAGATGGCATCGGCTGCTTGTGTTTTCATACGGTCAGAGAATGAGGGTGGTGTCTTTGTGAGCCTTGTTATGGCAAAGTCACGTGTGGCTCCCCCCGAAAAAGTAACGATACCTCGACTGGAACTGATTGCCGCTCTAATGGGGTCCAGATTGTACAAGTTGGTTTCATCAAGCTTTAACATGGACTCTGAGAATACATTTTTTTGGTCAGATTCTTCCGTGGTCATAAGCTGGATCAGAAATGCGGGTCCATGGAACGTTTTTGTGACTAACCGGGTCAGGGAAATTCGAACTCACAGTGATCCCTCTCAATGGAGACACTTGCCAGGATGTATTAATCCGGCTGACATCATTTCTCGTGGGTGTACTCCTAAGCAGCTGGTGGAAGAGAGATGGTGGGAGGGGCCTCCGTGGCTCCGTTTGGATCGTCAATTCTGGCCAGCAAGTGATGAGTCGCCCCTTCAGAGTGAGATTGAAAGGGAGAGACGGAAAACTGTCGTTGTTGCTTCAACAACACAGGTACCACACCCATTCGCTTTGACTGCTCTAGCAGATCGAGTGTCAAGTTTTCATAGAATCGTGAAGGTGGTGATGCATATCCTCGATGCAATCTGCATAATTTGCCCAGGATTCATTAATTTTTGTGGACTTGATGACTCAATGGTTTTGAGACGAGGATTTAACAGTGAAAAATATTTAAATGCAGAACTGACTCTAATTCGCCACATCCAACGGGAATATTTTAACGAAAACGTGAGGAAAACTGTGCTCAACAACTTTTCCAGTTTTACTGACGACAAGGGGTTGATTCGTATCAAGTCACGAATTTTGGATGATGAGCATTCTGAAGAGTTTTGTTGCCCTGTGATCCTCCCTGGAAGACATCCTCTGGTCATGCGAATGATTGAGTACCAACACTTGGTCAATAATCATGCAGGCGCCCGTACACTTCTTGTGATTTTGAGAGAAAATTTCTGGCTGATTTGTGGAAGACAGGCTGTAGGTATGGTCGTGAAACGGTGCGTTGATTGTCGGAAAACCCAAGCCCTACCGCTGCAGGTTCCAACGCCTCCTCTACCAACTGATCGAACAATGACTTCAGCGACTTACCAGATCACTGGAGTAGACCTGGCTGGACCACTTTTCTTGAAAGATGGAGGCAAGGCCTGGATAGTTATCTTTACTTGTGCAGTTTATCGCGCCACCCACCTTGAGCTGATCCCATCCTTAAGCACTGGAGCCTTTATTCAGGCCCTCAGACGTTTCATCGCCAGGAGAGGTCGTCCAAAAGTGATTTATTCGGACAACGGGACAAATTTTGTTGGACTGGACAATTTGTTTGGCGAAATTGACTGGGAGGTAATGGAAAGAGAGTGTAGTCTGCAGAGGATCCGCTGGAAGTTCAACCCACCAACAGCATCATGGTGGGGAGGCTTTTGGGAGCGACTGATAAGGGTTTTGAAAGATCTCTTGAAGAAAAATCTGGGACAGGCGTCGTTGGAACTAGAAGACATGTCCACACTGTTGTGTGAATGTGAAGCAATTATGAACAATCGCCCCCTGACATATATTTCGGACAATCCCGACGAGTTGACTCCTTTGACTCCGTCCATGTTCATTCAGAGCCTAGTGGGAAACGAAGTATGTGATTTGGATCAAATTGAAACTTCCTGCCTGGTCAAGAAATGGAATTATCTCCAAGCGGTTCGCGAGGGAATCAAGAAACGATTCAGCAAGGAGTATCTTGGGATGCTACAAAATGCAAAGCCTAAGAGAACTGACCGAGCGGAAGTAGGAGACATTGTCTTGATCGGAAGCGATAATAAACGGCGTTTGGAATGGCCTTTGGCAAGGGTGCTGGAGTTGAAACGAGGACGGGATGGAGTCTCAAGATTGGCGAGACTTCTTACCAAGAATGGTGAAATCCTTCGCCCTTTACAAAGGATTTACCCTTTGGAGGTGCATAGTGAACCTGTGGGGCAGGTTGAGATTCAACAGGAAGACACCGCTTCTGGAAACAGTCTGGAGACTATGGATTCCGTTGTCAGTCTCGAGACGCCTGACAGAAAAGAAAAAACGCAAGAAACAACTCGGAGTGGTCGACTGGTCAAGCCTCGAAAAATATTAGATCTGTGAATACCAAATTTGTATTTGCTAATTAATTTAGCAATTAATTAGCAAAGGTGGAAGTATGTTGGATTTTGTCTTCAGTATTACCGTCTTTTATTATAATTGGCAGCCTTGTTTTGGTAGGACTGTTTTTTGTTTATGGGTTTCCAAGCGGCGCGACGGATTTTGAGCTCTTGTAATTTTGTGTGAAATGACTTGATTAAATTGTGTCGTATCCTAAAGAAGTTTTCCGCGTATTTTATTATTTAATCACACCCGGTAAAAACATATATACTGCATCAGTACGGTTGGGATACTTCCCACAAGCCTGGAGACATGCTGCTATTTGTATGGTACTGAAACCCAACAAACCTCCTCACTTGCCTACTTCTTACCGCCCTATCAGCCTTCTTTCCCTACTATCAAAGATGTATGAGCGTCTTCTTCTCCCACATTTTCAACGATTCACCGATCATCTTATACCAAATCAACAGTTTGGCTTTCGTCAGGACCACTCCTGCCCACTCCAGCTACAACGGTATACAAATTATATCAAAAATGTGTATCACCAGCAAAAAGTGTGTCATTCCGCTTATTTTGATGTGGAGCAGGCTTTTGACAGGACATGGTACGATGGCCTTCTATACAAGCTCCGTCAGCATCTCCCCAACAACCTATACTCAATAGTTGAATACTACTTGCAAGACAGATCGTTTGTGGTCTCAATCCAAAATATACACTCAACATCAAGACCGATTGGAGCAGGAGTGCCGCAAGGGAGCGTGTGGGGGCCTTATTTATATTCCGTATATACAAGTGACATGCCTCTCGAGGTCAGTGAAGGGTTTTCTGGATTATATGATGTGTCTCATTTTCTTGATTATATGATATGTCTCATTTTCTCCCTGTAAAATCCTGATACGCTCCATACCAAATGACATTCCCATAGGTGAATAGCATAAAAATTAGCTTTAGGAGCCACTCAGCTGATCCTGGGCGTATTATGCTTAAAGTGTAAGTCCTTAGGAGGCTATAAACGAAACTACAGCTTTATAGAGTGAATAGCGTAGAAAATTACCTGTTGCTGTTTATTGGTATCGTGTCACTTGTTTTCCGTTAAGCAAAATTTCGCCTGACCCCCAGCGTTGAGACATACCCATGTCAATTATGAATAGGCGTCTACCTATCTCCAGGAATCTCTCACGCTAGCAAAGCGAGCCACTGTCAAGTAAAGTTGGCCAAGGTTCTAAACATCAGGTTGGTTCTAACTTCCACCCTGTTCATCTAACAGCGCTGAAATTCGATACACAGCTTCATAAGACCACGGGGAATGATTGGGAGGATGTAAGATCAGCTTTGTGAGCGACATAGCTGAATTATCTCCTGTTCGCTCTAGAGCTCTGAAATTTGGCATACAGCCTCATGAGACCACGGGGAGTAATTGGGAGGATGTAAGATCAGCTTGGTGAGCGATACAGCTGAATTCTCTCCTGTTCACCCCGGGGCGCTGAAATTCGATACACGAATTTCAGACTAAGAGGGAGTGATCGGGAAGTCGCATCAGCTGAGAGAGCATTAATGGATGTGGTGCAACGCATGGGTATCGCGTAGTCTAAGATAAATAAATGGCTAAGAGCTTTGTCATAATTGTAGTCATCCTCTATTTTAGGGCTACAATAAATCACGTTTTGCGGGAAAATTTCTATTGAATTAGAAGAGTGGTTTCTAAGCATTTTGGCAATGTAGTGAAATTGGCTATTAAATTTTTCCTGGAGGCATGTAAGTAAATTTTGGATTTGATTGAAATCATGGGTGGTTTTACCTTTCGAAATTGTGGCATAACTAAAATAGATGGGACGCCGATCATAGCGAACGGTAGGTTCACAACGGATATGAGTCACCTGTGATACAAGACTGACGCGATTGTATGTATGCCGCAGGAGCTACTTGCAGCTTGGAGAGAAATCATCAGAAAACTACTGGAATGCTCTGAAATTCCTCTGATAACTGGGTCTAGCTATGTTGGGCAACCAACCAAATGTTTTTATTTTTCTATCGACGGTGTTGTGTATCGACTGGTTTCGTGCGTATACCCAACGCAGCCAAACAAAGGTGGATTTCTCAACTCTGCAGATTGCTGTGAATTTCAGTTTTGACTCTCCTCCGTTTGATCCACAAGGGTCAAAAGAACTTGAATCCAAGTATTTTGACTTTTTTAAAAGCACTCGTTTGAGAAAGAATGGTATGAAGATGGATGAAAGAAAGACCGGGGGAAGGGATGCTCCCTCGTCACTGAAGAAGTACAGAAGTGACAACTTGGAACCTGCGGTTCCCAATTTTCTCTACCGTGGATCATTTGATTTTAAAGCGGTTCGCTCCATATTTTCCCCAAGATAGAGAAGCGATAATGGAATTTGAATACCTATCTACATTTTCAAAATCTTGAACAACAAATTAATTTTATACCTACAGCCTTTTTACGAACTAAATACGGCCACGATGCCATATATTTTCGCGTGTGCGACCACTTACGATTAAATACATATGTCTAACTCTCCGACGGGGAAAGAGTTTCAAACAGATTTCTGGCTATTTGAATTTTGAAAAAACAATTCAACCAACCTATCCATTATAATGAAGGGGTAACCTCAGGGAGGTGACGCATGGGAGAAATGGTTTGGCGGAGCGAAACATAGGCAGCTCAGGGGGGTTGGTCGGTGTCTGATTTCGGCTGGCCTAGCGCGTGCGCCTTTCAAAGAATCGAGTTCAAAAGGTTAATTCATATTGTTTCTATGCCCAGTATTGACCCCCACCCACACATCCAAGTAGCTGAAATAATTAAAGTTCACAGAATGAGGTTATTGATAAAGGCCTTCCATGTTGTGTGGGTATCATACCACCTGACGAAGGAATTGATACGAATAAAGGTGATGCGTGAAGGATCGTCAATAATTACAGTAATCTTTTTGAAGGCATAGGAACTGGTTGAAAATGAAACCTAGACCTCGGGTTTTAACTCGTTCCCTGAAATCCATAAAGAAGGGACTCCAATGCGTCCGGTACTTTCATACATCATTGCTCCAGCTTCCAATTTGACTATGAAACTAGAAAATATGTAGATTTCAAACCTCTTTTAACAGTTGAAATTGAATCAGTGTCATTGGATCTTATAAACAAAATCCAAGAAGATTCTTATCATCATCCTCAAGTTTGATTACTTACATGAATTTGATGACCAACCGAACCCGATGATCTCTTATTGGTGCATCCTTAGTAGAAGGTTAGGTAGGGGTGGTGTTTTCCTGGTATTGTTTTCAAAGTCCTGGGAACCTTCAGCAAATCGACAAACTGGCACTTACCTTGTTATCAATGTTCTATTTTCTGTTCAATTTAATTTCGCAATTACCAGTTTAGCGACAAATTGGCAGTTACCAGGTTTTTGCAATTTAGTTTTATGCTCTGGGGGAATTTTTCAAAACCAGGTAAGCATAAAAACGGTAATTGGAGTTTTTTTTGAATTTTTTTGCAAACAGCTGGAAAGAGCACACCGAAAAACCCCCAGAGACGAAGTTTAACTCCTTAATTTCCATAGTAACTACCAAAACTATGTGTACGTTTGTAAAAACTTTGGACGCGTTTTTCTCAAAATCGACTTTGGTCGCTTAACAGATATTTGCATAACGCGGTCCTATTATAAAAATTGAGGGGTTTGCAGCAAGAACGAGTTAACCCTTTCTCTACTACTCACGAGATAACTCGGGCCAGGAAATGTTGACCCAGATACTACACCCTATTTACTCGAGCTCAGACAAACGTGACTGAGGTACTACTAACGCGTTTCTTCGTTTTCCATTCTGCCATCTAGCGGAGCATTCAGTAACAAATATCTGATGGGTATCAAGTCTATGTTCCGTAAGGGGGCTCTCTTGGCTCCGGATGTGTCTCATGGTCTCCTCCCAACATACCCGATCGAGTAGGTTGCATCCTGACCCCTGTCCGCACCAGTTTTATGTTTTGTTCGATTTTGTGTAAACAGATCGTTTTTAAAATGAGAAAAAGTCTTTCTCTCACAGAAATTCCGTTTTAACCGTGGTAATACGGTTGATATTGAACGAAGTTCTATTACCTCTTAATAACATTGCAATCAGTAATGAAATACCTGGTGAGGGCAGATAAGGCATTTTTATCCCTTTTGAGAGGTGGTACTACAGAAAAAGTATTGGGAAGTACGAAACCGTTATGAAAATAGTTAACAGATGACTGTTACATATTCATTCTACAATGACAAAAAATCTGTACGGAAGCGACTGCGCCGAGTCCAACGACAGTTTTATGTTTTCAGTGTGGCGAGTTGCACGAACTCAGCTGGGATTCAGTGAAACGGGTTGCCATGCGCGCGGGTTAACTCCAATTTTTGAGCAAAATGAGCTAACCGACGTTTCTTGGAGAAAAAAATCGTTTTTTCGTTTGATGCAACAAGGAGTTTCCTTCCATTGATAGTTATCAAGTAATCCGCTAGATGGAGTTGGCTGCTTCGTTTTTTGGAGCAACATGAAGCATTTACCAGGAGTTGACGCTTAGATGGAGTTAACTCATTGTTGATGCAGACCCCTCCATTGTATCTCGAGTCATAACGGTCGATTTTTATTCTTGTTCTTCTGCTTCTTCCAAAGGAGAGTATCAAATTCAGCTTCTTTGGTTCATCAGTTTAAAATGCTATTTGCTAAGTCGTGCCTTTTGAAACACCGTGAACTCGCCCTGGTGAAGGTCTATTCTAACTTGGAAATCTTCTAGATTGGAATTTTGACTTTCTAGTCGCTGATTCGGATTTAACGCTCCGGGCGGCTTCTTGTGGTTTGCCGTTTGAGTGCGTTATCTAAATGACGTGCAACGTCATCAGACATCGGCCTTGTGTTCATTCTTGCCTTTTAAGGGTATTTAGAAACATCACTAATTACGTAATCCTGCTCTCATATTATAGGTTTACATTTTGGTTTTTGAAGGAACATTTTGGATTCTCCTGTGAAGTCAAGGTATCTTTTCTAACAATTTTCGCCGGTACAGACACCACTGGCTTAGGACCGTTTGTGTCTGGTTCATTCACTGCTAAATGCGTTGTTCCGAGGGCAGAATCTATGAACGAATCGGTCGTGTACGCTTGAAGGGTCATTAGTTGGACGATGCAGAACACACAAAACACAGTCCCAAGTGATTAGGGCTCCGGGTTTCCCAAAACCGAGTGTAGCTCCCCCAATACGGGAAAGTTGCGATGGAACTTTACTCGTTTGGCTCGCCACGTTCTCGAACAACCCATCACCGAAACAGCGCTCGGGCAACACGTTCATAGACTGCACCGTTGAATTTTTCACCTCCATCCCAACAATTGCAAAGTCATGAGGTCTCAGCCCGCAATATAGAGAATCTATAATAAGTAGTGACCCACCGACTTAGATTCATAGAAGATTCACCAGATGGACTGGAACTTGTCCACAAAGATACAGTCAATGTCAGTTGTATCGTTCTGGAGTTGCGTACTTATCCTGATTATCCTAAATCACTCGCGACGAAATCGTGGAAACCCATGTTAAGAAAAAAAGAGTATTTGAAAAACCGTCTATTTCCACTGAAATATGAGTACACTGTTGAACCGGTTTCGGTTTGGTTTATGGTTTCTAGTATGGTTTAATCGCCGAAACCGGTCTAACAGTGTACTCATATTTCAGTGGAAATTGACGATTATTCAAATACTCTTGTTTTTCCCAAAGTAAAAGTATTCAGTCGTGGTACAAAACATTAGTCATAAACATACAAATTTACACGCTAATTTTTAGCGAATTTTCTAGAAAAATAAAGCTATTGTTTACATCATCCTGAATTCACTGAAAAAATACATATCCACGGTGTCAGGGCAAAACACCCTATCATCATTTAAGCCACTTTTCAGAAGAGCCAAAATTCTGGCCGCCAAATTTTTTCGTACACCTGGAGTCTTTCTGAACATTCTCATAGCGTTTTTGTTATGAAAGACCGGTATTCAAGACCCGATAAACATGCTGTTCCTGCCAGGAAACTGCCGTCATGATGATGATAGGGTGTGTTATCCGAAATTCCACTTGAGCGCCATCTATTGTGGTTTTGCTAGAACCGTGAATTTCATTGGATCCGCCGCGTGAAGACCTTTCCAACGATATGCATAACTCATTTTTGACCAAAATGTCGATAGGGTGTGTTCGATAAAAAGTCTATTCCAGACGATAAAAAGTTGAAATTTGCACACAACAAATTTTTTATTTATTTATTTATTTATTTATTTATTTTTTTGCTACATCCGAAGCTAATTTGAGAGCTTAAGATCAGCCTATCCAAAATATCTCAACAATGATCAACAGGTATACCAATAAATACACTAGCAACATCACAATGACACTGACCCAATTTCAACTGTTTAGAGGGGTTTGAAATTTACATATTTTCTAGTTTCATAGCCAAATTGGAAGCTGGAGCATTGATATCTAGGAACGCGGTAGCGATCCGCCCCGCCAAGCAAAGAAGTTGAAAAAACGAACGATGCCGAGTGTATGTTTACCGGACGTCACTTAACGCGTTTTCGAGGTATCCATATCTCGGCTCCTATTTGACCGATCAACTTGAAAATTAGTGTGGGTCTTCTTTGAGTGTATATTAGAAAGCCCTGAAAGTTTCAAATCGATAGGTCTAAAGGGAGCCGAGCTACATAACGTCAAAAACCCGGTTTTTCGGCCTTAGATTGTTCTTCTCCTTCTCCTTCTTCTCCTTCTCCTTCTCCTTCTCCTTGTTCAGACAGGCAAGGCTGGAGCCTCTCCACGTTGACCGATTGACTTGAAATTTTGCACAGAGCTTCATTTAACCTTGAGGCAGAGCCTTATATAAGATTTAACCCATTATCTCAACCCAAAAAAGTTTTAGAAACAAAAAAAAACAGAAACCTTAGGAAAATTCTGTCCACTTTGACGAGTCTACAGCCTGGGTAAAAGGACCAATCGACTTGAATTTTTTTACACACCTTCTTTATAGCATGACTCAGTGCCATTTGAACGAAATAAGCAATTATCTCAACCCAAAAAAAAATTAGGGACAAAAAAACTGAAATTTAGGGTAATTTAGGCTAATTATGGCCATATCTCGGCTCCTACTAGACCGATCAACTTGAAATTTGGTATGGATCTTTTTGGTGTGGATAATAGAAAGTCCTGAAAGTTTCAAGTCGCTAGGTCTAAAGGGAGCCGAGTTATATAACTTCAAAAACCAATTACCATGTTTTTCTACTTTTTTCAGTCGGTCAAGGCTACAGCCTCTCCACCTTCGCCGATTGACTTGAAATTTTGCACGGAGCTTCGTTTCAAGTGTAGCAAGTGCCTTTTGAAAGATTCAAGTCGATATCTTTAAAGGGAGCCGAGTTATATAACTTCAAAAACCCGGTTTTTCACCCTTACCTGTTCTTCTTCTCCTTAATCAGTTAGGCATTTCCACCTTCACGGATTGACTTGAAATTTTGCACAGAGCTTCGTTTCAACATCAGCCAGTGCCTTTTGAAAGGTTTAACCCATTATCTCAACCCAAAAACTCTTAGAAACAAAAAACTGAAATTTAGGCTAATTTTGGCAACTTTGACGAGTCTACAGCCTGGGTAACCGGACCAATCGACTTGAAATTTCGCATAGACCTTCTTTATAAAATGACCCACTTCAACAACAAAGAGATGTGATATCCCCCCAAAAAACACTCCGTGTAAAAATCACCCCGCCTCGCAAATATCATTCTGCAGAGGCCGGAAAAAGTTATGATATCCACTTTCCCCGCCCGCCCTTTTCCTCATTAAGGAGCTAAGTATAATGAAAAGCTTAACCACTTCACAAACACCGTACCCCTTTCGAAATCTCCCCTTGGCGCTATTGCGAGACGTTTTTATTACTTCCACAAGCAACTAATACTTGATGGTGGTTAACGTTTTATACAAGTATTAGTTGCTTGTGGAAGTAATAAAAACGTCTCGCAATAGCGCCAAGGGGAGATTTCGAAAGGGTTACGGTGCTTGTGAAGTGGTTAAGCTTTTCATTATACTTAGCTCCTTAATGAGGAAAAGGGCGGGCGGGGAAAGTGGATATCGTAACTTTTTCCGGCCTCTGTAGAATGATATTTGCGAGGCGGGGTGATTTTTACACGGAGTGTTTTTTGGGGCTATGAAACTACCGGACGAATTGGAGTCCCTTCTTTATGAATTTTAGGGAACGAGTTAAAGCAGGAGGTCTAGGGTTCATTTTCAACCAGTTCCTATGCCTTCCAAAAGATTACTGTACTTATTGACGTTCCTTCACACATACGGGTTCCTAATAATTTCTTCGATCGTGAAATCAGAATTGCGATATCCTACTCCGTTCTCAAATTGGAGCACTCTGAAGAAGAAGACACGTGGTTCTTGAGATGTTCTTCATGGACATCAAGTCCTTCAATAGAGACATTTTTCATAAAACCATTTAGTTCTTCGAAAACTCGCTCTTATAGCCATGCTGCATGACTGTGGATTTTTCCAGTAGCTTCAAGATCAAAGATATTTATAATAATAAATATCGATTTAATAACTAAAACTAACGTATCCCAAGAAACTTTTTATCTTTGATTCTCTGGGTGAAACAAGTCAAGTCTAAACACACTTTGATACGCTAATTTAAAACTTTACACGGAACAAACTCACAACAAAATAATAGTTGCGCAATTTCGACTTCTTGTTCTTTGTGTTACTCGGCAAAATATGGAGACAAAACGTGTTATAAAACCAGTAAATAAAGACATTTTACATAAAACCAGTTATTTTTTCGAAAATTCGGTCTTATAGCCATGCTGCATGACCGGATTTTATCAATTGATATGATTCCTGTGAGATATTTTCTGATTGATATTTGTGATACCTATTCATTGCACACAGTTCGGGCACGCTAACCCTTCTCATTACATGACAGGGGATGATATGCTAGAAATTATGTTAACAACGGATAAAAACTTTATTGTGACATCATCAAATGGATAACCACCACTATTATATCAGCAGCAAACATGAGCAGTCATTAACGAAAAATAAAATATTATTATAAATTTATAATAATATTTATATTAATATAATATTTATAATAATATATAATATTTAATATACAATTGTTGGTCATAACGATGAACCCTTATAATATGAATAACAATACAAATAACAAGGCGAATTGCTGCATGAAAACTTAAAATTAAAATTGAAAGATATTGTTTAGATGTACACATAGTTAGTTAATTCTCACTCCGCTGGTTTTTAGATAATAATCTCATGAAATTCATTCAAATTTAATGTTAGAAATATTACTGCATCTGGACTAACTATGAACTGCTTTGAAATACTACTATGAACATACTATGAAATTAGGCGTTCTGGATCAAAAGCGGCTAACTCCAAAATTTCAAACATTGATTTTTTCACAGATTTGGCACGTTCAGTGAAGCCATATTAATAATCATTAATAGTTATATTAATAATAATTTATATTATTAATTATTGTAAATATAACTAATTATTATTATTAATATGGCTTTTCTGAACTTACCATAACTGTGAAAAAATAAATTTTTGAAATTTTGGAGTTAGCAGCTTTTGATCCTGAACGTCTCAAATATACTCGTAAAAGTTCAAAATCTTTAAAATCGTTGTGAAAAGTAAATTAGGAATGAATTTTGAAGGCACTGATGTGCTGATCAGTAGGTTGAGAAAATCATAGGAGACATCAGGAGGGCAAATTAAGAAGTTAAGAAAAAAAACAATGGCGGGGGGATATACCCCAATAAAAAAATTTATCTAATAAGAAATAAATTAATTTTTATTGGGATATATCCCCCCGCCATTGTTTTTTTTTTTTTTTTTCTTAACTTCTTAATTTGACCTCCTGTTGTAAATTATTATGTAAATGCAAGGTGGGCATACAAAATTATTTTGTTTTCACCATGTGTTGTGTTTTTGATTTTGTTTGAGTTGTCTTTTGATATTTTGTGGTTGTTTGCTGCAGTGTTTTGCTTATTCATCGTGTTCGTTCTTGTAGTACTCTGTATTTCTGTGTTTTCTTTGTTCTCATAGTTATTGTCTTTGTGTTGTGTTGTTCATTCTAGTATACTGTTGGTGGAAGTTACGTACTATTTTGTGTACACCCAGTGACAAAGATGTTACTATTACGTTAATATGAAATTCTAATTGTGTCATTGTAATTGTACAAAAAAATCAAATCTAGGTATTAAAATATGAAAACTATGTGCATGCCATATCAATAAATCTTTCTAAGCTGCATGCAACCTAAATGTAATCTGTGTATGCCTACGAAATGAATGAATGACAATACAGATTTAAACTGTAATATAATAAATGTAAATTTATAATAAAAATAATATAATAAAAATCAATTGAGGGTTGAAAAACTTGAAGTTCGCCGTCCAACGGATATTCTCCATCCACATCAAGTATTCCCTTTTGGGGGCCGTATGTACTCGTATCGTTCTGACCTGTGGAAAGGAAACAATGGATCATATTAACATCTCGCTGTTCAGTAGGAACTGAAAATCTTCCATGAATTATATTAATTAATTGGACATGGTGAGTTACGTAATGAGCTGTTAATAATCATTTTGAACTACATTTGAATTCAACGTTTATTTGTACACCCTGTATCTTGAATTCGTCGTTGATCAATTTCCCAAGAAAGGAGTAGAAGCAAATAATTTTCTAGGGATTGTTCGAAATAATTTAGGTTTTCCCCGTCGTTCATAGATTTGAAACTGTCATTATGCACATTAAATTATTTGGAGACTGTTACCTATTATGCTTATTATGCCTTTTGTACAATCAAATTGATTCTAGAATGAAAGACTCTACCGTAGCTCGAGAAATGTATTTTTGGTTTATTATCTTCGATAATGAACCATTGGAATCGCCCAAAGAAAAAAATTTTTTAACCCCCCCTCAAAATTTGTTGGTTTACGTTTCAAGATACGTAGATTCAGAAAATCGAATAAAAAAAAATCCGTCCGTCCGCCGTACGCCGTCCCCCGTCCGCCGTCCGCCGTCCCCCGTCCGCCGTCCGCCGTCCGTGGCACTTTGCCCAGTTAGCGTTGAGCTAAAATTACGAAATTTGGTTTCTGGGTTTGGACCAGCCCCACAATGATCCTCGAAACTTTTCATAACCCTAGGTCAAGGGGAAGGGGTTCAAAACGAAATTTAAAATTTCGACGATGTCTTATCTCCAAATATTTAACTGAACCGTGTGAAGTTTAGTTCACCTTTGAATGACCTGAAAAATTACGAATCTTTTAAGACCAATTGGATTTTTGTGCGACCATCTGTTCGTTCACAGTAACCGCGCAAAGTTTTAGGAAAAACCCTAAACTTTCGCGTCGAAAACGGCCGTTATGTGACCCAACCCCCAGACGCCCAGAATAAAACTACCTTTTTACATCTTCCCGGTAAACTACAATCTAGAAATTTTAACCGTGAGTCGGGGATAGACCACATTGCAATATTCACTCGGTTTCTCATCTGTAAAATTGTTTAAATAATACCTTTTTGTAATAATACAAATTAAATTTTGATGATGAGCTATTGACTTGAAATTTTAAAAATAGGTCAGAACTGGATCACAATGCAATATTCACTCGGTTTCTTGTCTGTGAAATTGTTTAAATAATACCTATTTGTTTAAATAAATTAAATTTTGATGATGAGCTAGATACTTGAAATTTTAAATATAGGTCAGAAATGGATGACATTTCAATATTCACTCGGTTTGTATGACATGGTATGAGTATGGTATGGTATATTATTGTATGTATGATTTGGTATAATACAGTATGGTATGATAGGAAAGAAATTCGTATGGTATGGTATGAGTACGGTGAGAATATGGTATGGTGCCGATTTGCAATACAGTCTGGTATAGACAGAAGGGTGATCTGTACAAGGAAGATAATAAACCGTTGTGTCAAGAATTTGCAGAGTTTTTTTTAAATCCAGTCATGCATCATGGCTATCAGAGCGAATTTTCGAAGAAACAATGGTTTTATGTAAAATGACTCCATTTTACTAGTTTTATAATAAACTAGCTGTGTACCCGCGCTCCGCAACGGTAGAACAGACACCCGTATCCCCCCTCCTCAACTGGTCAGGAACCTTCCCAATGTTCACACAACACAATTTCAATGTTTCACTCCAATTCGTCAAGTAGTTTTTGGATTGCCTGTAGACCCCCCCACACACACACAACCTGTACCTTGTTCACTCAACATTATCCCAAAGTTTCATTCAGATCGGTTAAGTAGTTTTGAAATCCCTGAAACACCCCCCCCCCCCCCAGCTACTAAGGACTCTCCCTACCTGGTCAGAAACCTTCCCCAATGTTCACACAACACAATTTCAAAGTTTCACTCCAATTCGTCAAGTAGTTTTTGGATTGCCGATAATTTCTTCTTAATAACTTTTCGGGAATTTGAGTTTTAAAAATCTTAGACCGAGCTTAGAATAGCTTCATTTTTTCGAAAATTCGTTAAAACTAATTTAATACCTACATGACTTATTCAAAGAGGTTCGGAAAAGTTCGACTTGAATGTAAATTTCGTAGGCATGTAAAAAGGGGGTAGGAAAAAAGAGAGCTCCACACTTCTAATTATTTTAAACTGTGCAGTCTATTCAAATTGAAAATGTAATATTAGAAAGCAACTCTTGTGTCAGCGGGCTTACAGCCTAATGCCGAACAATATTATTCGCCATGTATTTTCATTGTATATTTTTCGTGAATAAATTCTCTATCCCTCGGTTTCATGTGTTTTATCTTACGATTTATTCAAGAGCATAGTATTAATCGATGGACTTACGTTAGTAGATAAGTACTTCCGTCGGTGAGATATCTAGAAGCTCGTGTTCATCTTCATCACTGTCCTCTATTGGAGGAGGAGGAGTGTTGTTTTCGGGTCCGGGAGCATCATCGAAGACGGGAGCATGGCAGAGGCATATGCACAGTAGTACACCCAGGACCGCGAAGAGAGAGCACATGGAGACGATGTCACCGACGCGGGTGGCGAATTCCTTATCGCTGTCTTTAGTCGGCGTACTCGAGCTGTTCGTTTGTTGAGTCTCATCAGGCGCAACAGTTCCATTAATCGAAGTTGAGTTAGAGTACTGATCGGGGAATTTGAAATTGAGGTTTGGGAGCTCAAAGTCACTGGTGTTGTGACTTGTTTCACGTTCAAGAACCGGGAGTTCGCCACGAGTAGCAACGTCTTCAGATGATGTATTGGTGGCACTCACATCTACCACAGGGTATTGTAGGGTTGTGGCGATGACCATCAAAAAAATACCGCACTTAATCCGAGACATCATGCTTGGTTTAGGGACTGAACGCGAATGAAGCACTATAGGACACCAGCTCTCCTATTCGATCAAACTGAGCCTATGGTGGGGCTGCTTCATTCCCCTTTCCCCCACTCCCCCGCACCACTATTTGACGGTCGCACGCGGATCTCCTAAGTGCTCATACCAGGGACGATACTTGCTGATGTAAACTAAATATGCCTCCTCAAGCAGTTTGTCCATCGCTAGACCACAGATATTGACCACAAAGCTTTGTGGAAATGGCGAGTGTCATCTGCAAAACAGGCGATGTGGCAAGTATGGGCTATGGCCCCCGAGCGCGGAGGGAACCCCCACCATTGGACCAGAAGTTCTCGAAGGCGGTTCTCCCAAGCGGTTCAGTGCTTCATCCCACAACCGAGCGCGATGACTCCCAGTAAGTGCGGAATTTTCGTGATGGTTATCGCGACAATCCTACAGCCCTGTGTCCATTTCTTCCCTGTAGTAGCCCAAGTGAATGACACCAGTGCATCCTTTGAAGATGTTGACAACTTGACGTCGGTGGTTCGAGATTTTTCGGCAACTCACGACCGAGTTCTGTCGCCTACAACTGTGGAGCCTAATGCGACTCAAGAAGTGGAAAAGCCGAATATGACGAATTCCACAGTCGGAAAAGGTGACAACGAAAAAAAGGTCGACTACGCCGATTTTGTCATCACTTTGCTTTTGATCTTCATCATTATGAGCAATGTATGCTGCTACTTTATCTGCAATGCCTCCAGAGGTAGAACTGCTGCAAGATCCAACAATACCAGACGTTCTCGTACGTGCGACATTGAAAGACAGGAGCTTCTACGAATGACGAAGGCCACCTCAGATCTCTGCAGGATCGATGAGGAATCCGTTACCATGTTCTCTCCCGATGCTCACCCTGAAAGTCCTTCCCGGGCCTTGGATAACGTAAGTCCACTTTTAAGTCCATTTTAATCCACTTTGAAATAGAGGCTAGAAAAACTTATTTGAATTTTTACGCATAAATTGTAAAATCATCTACAATATCCACAATCGATTCATCTAATTTTCAAAGAAACTACAATACTGATGAATACGTTGAATTATTTAGTTTGGAGCAGGTTGATATTCTAGTGTACAAAAGTCGTAAATGCGCGTTTCCACCCGTCTCCTCGAAAGTTTATCTACGACGAATTCCAGATACAGAGTGTAAAAGAAAAATTTTCTTATGTAATTTGAAATGCATTTGAATTCTTTATTTAATAAAGAATTCAAATGTATTTCAAAATTACGAATAACGTCTCAATACATGACTATTAGATGGACCATGTAAACTTAAATAATGCATGTTTTTCCCCATCATTGATGTAAATAAATTATGAGAATCACTCTACGTAAATAATATTATTGATTAATTGCATCCTACAGGTCCATACGGTACAAATACACGCTGCCCCCAAAGAGGAACCTTGATGCGGATGGAGAATGTCCGTTGGACGCCAAATGACATGTTTTTCAACCCCTAATTATTCTTAATTCTACATAAATACACGTATAATTCATATAATTGCCAGTTCACCAGATTTGATGTTCACTAGTATTAGATATTACAAACAAACTTATCTCCAATGAGCCTTTTCGTGTTAACCCTCCGAATACCAGGTGGGGTCCCTGACGACCCCACAATATTTATTTTTTTATTTTTTATTGTTTTGTAATTCAAGAACAGATTTTTAATAGTTTCAGTTTTAAAATATCTAAAAATGTATTCCTTTATTCAATACACTAAATTATGGCATTTATTAACCAAAAAAAACTTTCGTAGTTCGTGTAATTTTTTCACTCGGTATTCGGCGGGTTAATTGATTCAATTCAGTTATTTACATAGTTTTCACATTTTAATACCTATAATTGCATAATTATTATTAATATTATTATTTTTTGTTGGGGCGAATCCACATCTCATCTCGTTTTTAATTCAATACTACAAGAACATACACGATGAACAAGCAAAACACAGCAACAACAACCTCGAATGATCAAAAGACAACTCAAACATCATCAAAAACACAACACATGATGAAAATACAATAATTTTGTATGGTCACCTTACATTTACATACATTTTGTTTGATTGCGATGTAGTGCCATTCGTTTTTTTCTGTTCTTCTCAATTTGCCCTCCCGATGTCTCCTTTGATTTTCCCCACCTACTGATCAGGACATCAGTGCCTTCAAAATTCATTCCTAATTTAACTTTTCACCACAATTTTAAAGATGTTGAACGTTTATATTTCATAGCAGTTCATAGTTACAAAAGTACTTAATGAGTACTACAATAACAAACATGATGAATATGGAAAACACTAGAACAAACAACCACAAAAGATCAAAAGACAACTCAAACAACATCGAAAATACAACACATGATAAAAAGAAAATAATTTTGTATGGCCACCTTACATTTACATACATTTTCTGGATTACAGTAGACCCCCATTGGTTTTTTTTCTTAACTTCTCAATTGGCCCGCCCGATGTCTCCTTTGATTTTCTCCAACTACCGATCAGAACATCAGTCCCTTTAAAATGCATTCCTAGTTTCTGTTAATTACACAGGCACACATTCAAAAAAATGTCATATGCCAGAAACTAGACCCACCAATTCCTATGTATTTTGATACGCTGAATCCAAAAATGACCTTCAAAAAAATTTTTTCACCGTTAAATTTTCAGCTATTTACCCCCTTCAACCCCGTGGTGGCTCAAAATTGTTTTTTTTTTTTTTTAACTTGGAAAGTAAGTGTAATTTTTATTTTCCGATCCTCAGAAATAGGTGTTGATCAACAAAATATTTCTTAACTATTTACCACCCTCCAACACCCCCTAAAGTGAGGGAGTGATATTCCATTTTCACGTAAATCCCAAACAAATGGACATTTATGCATTATATCTTTATTCTTGGGTTCGTTGCACCCAAAAGTACCATTTGACAATAATCATGACAATCTACTACCCCTTCACCATCCTCTCATTTTGAGTGAGGGGGTGGGGGTGAAATAGTTTTTGGAAAATGGAATATCA
This sequence comes from Stenodema calcarata, assembly GCA_963920205.1. NCBI lineage: Eukaryota > Metazoa > Arthropoda > Insecta > Hemiptera > Miridae > Stenodema > Stenodema calcarata. Next base: position 55,104,149 of record OY986048.1, on the reverse strand, counting down.
CACCCTCACTTTAGGGGGTGTTGGAGGGTGGAAATAGTTAAGAAATTATTTTATTGATCAATACCTGTTCCCGAGGATCAGAAAATAAAAAATGCACTTATTTTCCTAGTTTAAAAAATTTGTTGAATGTCATGAGATTATTATCTTTAAGCTGCGTTCTAAAACCCAGCGGAATGAGAATTTTCAAACTATGTGTAAGTCTAAAAAGTATCATTCATTTCCAAATTAGCCATGCAGCCATTTTCAATGTTGTTTGGATTGATATTCATATTATGGTTTATTATTAAGGGTTTATTGTTATGGTAAACTATTGTATTTTTAGAATAATATTATGTAAATGTTTCGTTATTGACTTTTGTAACTGGTTATGTTTACTGCAGATATTATGGTGGTGGGTATGTATTTGTTTATGTTTCAATAAAGTTTTCCATTAAAATGTTGCTTCATCCTTAGTATATCATCCCCAGTGATACAATCAAAAGGGTTTCTGTGTTTGAACTGTTAGCAACTATCACATCAGTGTATAACAGAGGAATCTATCAAATACTGCCCAAAGCCTATCAGGCATAACAATTTAAAAACAACAGGTTCAGACACTGTTTAAAAAGGTGGAACTTTTGAGTTTTTGATAATTGCTGTGTGATGCCCAGGACTGAATAATTCCCAACTTTTCGGTATCGTTCGAATAATTTCCGAACGATGCAACTGATTATATTTTTGGTGTAATCGAAACGATCCATTCAATGAATATGTAGGGAAATACGCGGGTGAAACAGTAAATTTGAATTTGGCCTGTGTACTCATAATTTAATTCGGAGATATTGACACTGAAAATTTCAAATGCAGGTAGAAAAATATCAGTTTTTATGGGAGCAATAGTAGGAATACGATAAGAATCCAACAACAATTCAACATCAAACCACGTATGATATACTAGGATTGCATTAGAAGATTACACGATATCATCATGACATTGTAATCGTATCATGGAATCCGTATGGTTTAGTATGCCTGACCAGTGAGTAAAGACCACACCAGTGTTACAGAGGAGTCACAGATCCACTGACAGGTTAAACTATAAACGTGAGAAAGGAGACGTTTTTATTTAAGGTATGAAACTGAGAATGGAAAACGTCTACTCTACGGAGGAAGAACACGACCTCAGTATTCGTAGGTTACGACGTACGAAATGGAAAGGAATAAGAGTCAAAACGCTGCATATTTCTCCACAACGGTTCATCTAGGAACGCTGCTGCGTCAACAGTCGATCAACTTGAAATTTGGTAAGTATGGATCTTTTTGCTGGGGATATTAAGAAAAAATGCCTGAAAGTTCCAAGTCGCTAGGTCTAAAAGGGGCCCAGTTTTAATATAACCTTATGTTATAACCTCAAAAACCCTTTTTTCGATGTTTTTCTTCTAAAGACGGTCAATGCTACAGCCTCTCCACCTTCACCGATTGACTTGAAATTTTGCACAGAGCTTCGTTTTAACTTTAGCAAGTGCCTTTTGAGAGATTCATGTCGCTGGGCTTAAAGGGAGTCGGGTTACATTACTTCAAAAACCCAGTTCTTCACCATTACCATGATGCTCTTCTTACTCAGTTAGGCATAGCTACAGCCTCCCCATTATCCTTGTTTATTTAATATATTTTATTAATTTATAACTTTAATAATAAATAAATAAATTATTCATCAGGTAAGTTATTAATAAATAATTTATTTATAATTTTACATGTTTATAAGTGTTTTTTAGGGTTATGGGCCCATGTGTCTGGATCTCATCACTGTTCTGTGTACAGTATCCTTGTGAGTCTCAAAACTAGGTATAAGAAAAATCCACAGTCATGCAGCATGGCTATAAGAGCGAATTTGCGCGAGGTTGTTCTAAAATGTCTCCATTGACTTGATGTCCATGAAGAACACATCAAGTATCAACCACGAGATCAACCACGTTTCTTTGTCAGACTGTTTCATTTCGGGAATTTGGAAATTTATGGGTAATCCTCATCCTCCCCCCCCCCCCCCACCCTTGAAGTCCCAAACGCCTCTTGAGTGACCCGATTCTCCCCATCTACGAACGTAGCCGTTAGATTGCCAGAACGGATTTTTTGTGTGTCCGGATGGTCGGAAACGGATTTTGGTAGGTATAAAAATTTTTCTGAAATATGAGTTTTAAAAATGTTGGACCGAGAAAAACTGCTCCATTTTCTTCGAAAAATTCTCTAAAAAAAACTGAGGAATGAGGTGAAATATTGTTAGGATAGGTAACCAGATGGTAGGTAGTGTGATAGGATAGAAACCTTTGAAACTTTTATAACGTGAATCAAAGGTTCGAATAATAAGATCGTCTCATTTGCCGCAAAAGGGCTCAACCGATGCAGTATCCGAGCGGATACGGCCGAATTCCGTGCGCTATCAATACAAAGATGCTGACATCCGGTCTACACGAATCGAACCTCCTTACGTGTCACCCGGCCGACCAGTTCCCATGTTATGTTGCGAAAATAAAGTGAGACAAAAGATATTTCCACTGGAATATTATAAACAACATTCAAAAATCCACAGTCATGCAGCATGCCTATAAGAGCAAATTTTTGAAGAAATAAATGGTTCCATGTAAAATGTCTCTATTTCACTAGTTCTATTAAAAATTTTGTCTCTATTTTTTGCCGAGTAACACCTCAGTTTATAGATTTTCCAATGTTGAACACGATGGTGAATGGCGATATCTCATTCCGTTATTAGATTAGAACAGATAAACTATGAAGAACTAGGGATGGCAATCATACATCGATGTTTTTGAAACATCGATGTTTTTGCGGGACGCATCGATGTATTTCCATCGATGTTTTCTGTGTCGATGTTTTTGGAACATCGATGTCGGGGTTTCGATGCATCGGCACATCGATACATCGATGTTTCAATTTTTTGGCCATAAGCTGTGCATCAGTAGTCGACACTAGCTGTATTTTCTTCGAAAATATACCAACTAAGTTCACAGAATGGTCTCAAGGTTTAGAGGGTGGAATTTTATTAACTTTGTATTTTCTTTTCATGGCAGAAATTTAAAAAATGGCTGGCTCGTCAACGAAGAAGAAGACGAAGGAGGCTCCCAAAAAAACCGAAGAAAACATGCAATCCCAATAGGAAGGGAAGACGACTCCTCCAGTACACAGAGGACCCAATGGCTAAGGCTATTCAAGACGTAAGAAGTGGAGTAAGCATCAAGGAGGCAGCAAAAAACAACGATGTTCCTAGAACCACTCTACTTGGCCACTACTTTAAAGGCCAAAGTAGAAGATTCTCAGCTGTGTTTTGTGCCTCCCTTCTGTATCTGCCTCCCTCTGGCCCCTCTGACGTCATCACCACCTCCCTCCGCTACCACCCGATCATAGGAAAGTGGAGAAAAGGTGGATTTGGAATCGAAAGAGTCAACCAAAGTGGATGGTGAAATTCGAGAGGTACATCGTAAAATTGATAAGCTGATGTCCTTGACCGGTGATATGAAGGAGTTGAAAAAGTCTGTCGGTTTCTTGAGCGATCAGTTTGATACCTTTGCTGAAACAATGAAAAAACTTGAAACTACGGTGGACACCCTACAAAAGGAACTGCAACAAAAAGTGGATTATCTGGAGCAGAATTCAAGAGGAGCCATGATAGAAATTCACGGTGTTCCGGAGTCTAGTAACGAGCAATGCGTTGAAATTGTGATGAAGGCATGTCAGGCTCTCAAGGTTGAGGGTGGGCCCGTCAGCAAGGCTTTCAGAGTTGGTCCTAAGCAGAGTGACCGTCCTCGAAAAATCTTGGCAGAACTTGATTCTTCTGACACCAGGGAGAAAATAGTGTATGCAGCAAAGAAGGAGAAAAGCTTAACAGCAAAACATCTTCATAAGGATTGGACAGAAGAGCGAATCTTTATAAATGAGAACCTGACCTCTTTCCGTGCGGAGCTGTTGCGTCGGACGAAGCAGAGGGCCAAGGATATGGATTGGAAATTCGTCTGGGTGAAAAATTTTGTCGTACATGCAAGGAAAAGGGAAGGTGAGCAAGTAAAGATTATCAAATCCTTCGATGACATCGATCACATAAAGTAGCTTATTCGCTTTTTCAGAAAGTGGGTGGACTTAATTCTGAGGTAAATTGGATTTTTTATGTTAGATTTAATAGATAGTATCGACGATTCATTGAAGGTAGAAGCACCTATATTTTTTAATACTATGGATGCTAACGAGTATTTTTCAGAAGAAAGTGATTTATTTATTTACCATGTTAACATTAGGAGCATCGAGAAAAACTTTGATAATTTATTATTAGAAATTTCCATGTTAAAACATAGACCACATATCATAATAATGAGTGAATGCTGGTTGATGAGAGTTACCGATTTTCCGTTTTCTATTGAGGGTTATACACCATATTACACAAAAAATAATTTCAACCAAAATAGTGGTACAGTGGCATTCATTCAAAATAGTGTTGATTTGGTAAATGTTGAAGAACTGAAAGTTTATGGTTCGAGTGTTTTGCGCATTAATATTAAGAAGAAAACTGGGGTTATCACTGTGCTAGCGGTATATAGGTCGCCGATTGCTGCGGCTTATGAAGTGAACTTGTTTCTTACAAACTTACAGGAGTTTATTTGTACCTCTGGTCAGGGTATAATAATAGGCGACTTGAACTTTGATATTACTGCACCTGTTCTTGATCTGCCCACCAGTAAATATTTGGACGTATTATCAAAATCAGGCTATCTTTCTTACATAAACGGAGTAACAAGACCTAGAAACAGCTTGACGGATGGAGGTAGTTGTCTGGATCATATATTTACTAAGATATCTGATAGGGAGTCAGTAAAATCGGCTATAATCCATTCCAATGTTAGTGATCACAGATCAGTTGCGTTGATGCTCATTACTGGGAAGAGTGGGTTCAAATCAAATATAAAGATCAAGGAAATAATTGATAATGAGAAATTGAGCTCAGCTTTGGCGAATGAAAACTGGGAAAAGCTGCTAAACACCAACGATGTGAATGAAATCAGTGAAATGCTGGTAAATACAATCAGCAAACATAAAAATGATTCGACTAAAATTATCAAAATAAATGGAAAGCAAAAACATATAAAACCTTGGATAACTGATGGACTAATAATATCAATTAGAAAAAAGGAAAATTTATACGCTCTAAGCCGAAAACAGCCAATGAATAATAATCTTAAAAAATATTTCCAAACATATCAGAAAAAACTAAAAATCTTGATCAGAAAAGCAAAAGAAAACTATTACAAAATCAAACTTGATAGGGTAGAGGGAAGTGCTAGGAAGACGTGGAGAGTATTAAATCAAATTATAGATAAGTCAGGAAAGAAAAATAATCATATAAAAAAATTAGTAGTGAACGGGCATGTTTTGGATGGGGAGAGGGGCAAACAGAAATGTTTAGACGGCTTGAATAACTTTTTTGCGGGCATCGGAAGCAGTATGGCAACGAAAATTAGGAATAAGAATGTGAAGACGGGTTCCGGTGAAACTTGCACTACAGTTAAATTCAAATTTAAGGAAATCGTAGAGAAGGATGTTATAAGTTCTATCCAATCATTGAAGGGGGGATCAAGCCCAGGATGGGATGGTATAACATCTGAGATATTGAAGAATAATATTAAAACATTGTGTATACCATTGCTCCATTTAGTTAAGATTAGTTTTGAAACGGGACAGTTCCCCGACAACATGAAGATAGCTGCTGTAGTTCCTATATTTAAAAAAGGGGATAGTACTTCCTGTAGTAACTACCGCCCGATCAGTCTTGTGAGTTGCATAGCCAAAATAATAGAAAAATGTGCTAAGAATCAATTGACCAAATTCCTAGAGGATAATGTCTTACTTGCTTCTGCACAATATGGTTTTAGGAAAAATAAATCAACCCAAGATGCGGTCTGTCAACTTACCTCACTGATAACAGATGACCTAGATCAAGGATTCAAAAGCTTAGCAATCTTTTTGGACCTAGCCAAAGCATTCGATACGATTTCCCATGATAAACTTTATGAAAAAATGGCTAAACTCGGTATAAAAAACTCTGCAAATTCTTGACACAACGGTTCATTATCTTCTTTGTACAGATCACCCTTCTATCTAGATCACTAGGTCTAAATGTCTAGATCCTAAATGTTAGATTAATTATTATTATCAATTTTATCAAGTACCTAGTGAAAATTATTATAATTTATTGTTAGGTATTAATAATTCGTATTTATTATTAATAATAATTATTATTAATTATGATTAATTAATACGATATAATTCTGGGGTTTTTAATACTACGTCGGTAATAAATTTTTTATAAAAGAAGTACCTACCAACAAACATTCGAAATTACCTTCATTTCCGTAGCACGAAACGCACCTCAGAACAATAAACTCGACATCACTTAAGCCATATGATGTTCCAAAGAGCTTGTTAGTATGAAAATGGACCTGTATTTCAACAGTTTGATTCACGATAGTGTTGTGAGGCACAATCTTTGAGCCGTCATTGTGAACGAACGGCTGGTCGTACAAAGCTGCGGATGGTCTTAAAAAATTCTACGGAACAAACTCTATCTAAATATGAAATAAAAAACATACCGTTTGATGGGAATTTTTCGAGATATGGAATTTTCAAAATTTCAAAATTCGTTTTGAACCCCTTCCCCTTGACCTAGGGTTATGAAAAGTTTCGAGGACCATTGTGGGGTTGGTCGAAACCCATAAAAAAAATTTCGTAATTTTAACTCAACGCTAACTGGGCAAAGTGGCGCGGACGGCGGACGGCGTACGGCGTACGGCGGACGGACGGATTTTTTTTAAATTCGTTTTTCTGAATCTACGTATCTTGAAACGTAAACCAACAAATTTTGAGGGGGGGTTAAAATTTTTTTTTCTTTGGGCGATTCCAATGGTTCATTATCGAAGATAATAAACCAAAATACAGAACAGAAATGGTTTAAAAGCTATCTCTGTGATAGAAAACAGTATGTTAGAGTTGATAATGTTTCAAGTGATACTGTGACGTTGGGTAGTTATGGCATACCGCAGGGTACTGTTCTAGGGCCAATTCTTTTTATAATGTACATTAATGACCTCCAATATGTTAAATTACCTGGGAATGACACTGCGATTTACGTAAATGGAATTTCCTGGGAGGCTGCTCTGCAAAGAGCTGAGGAATGTTTAAAAATAATTAATGATTGGCTGGCCCTTAATAAACTAACATTGAATGTAGAAAAAAACCAATTTCTTGCCTTTCAGTATTGATACCAGATCCGCTCTACCCCTTGATAAAAATACTCTTCCATTTCACAAGTCCTTTTGTAATGACCTGACATGTTTATCTTGTGCTAAGATTTCGAGGGTGAAGGAAGCCAAATATTTAGGAATTACCTTAGATGAAAACATGAAATGGCACATACAGATACAACTAACAAATAATAAAATGAGGAAAGTTCTTTATATATTTTCTAAGTTAAAAAACATTGTAAGCAGAAAGCTCATGATTCAAGTATATCTAGCCTTAGCAGAATCTGTTGCTACATACTGTATGCCTGCCTGGAGTGGGGCTTACAAATCTGCTTTAGAGCCACTTCTTCTTACCCATAAAGCCTTGATTAGAAAAGTCTGTGGGGCTAATTATTTGGCTCATACTTTGCCTTTGTATAAGAATATCAAAATTTTGCCATTTACAGACTTGCTTAATTTACATAGAGTAAAGCAATTACTTAAGGATAAATCTTATGAATTCCCTACGCATTATGTTTATACTCGATCCAAAACTGATCTTTCTCTGGTGCTACCCCTCGTACGTACTACTTTTGCACAAAACTCATATTCATATAGGGGAACAACAATATTTAATTCATTCAACTATAATCTTAAATCTGAGTTGTTAAAATCGAAAAATATGTATAAAACATTAAAAAAATATTATCTAAGCTGCTTAAATGATAGGAATACATAATTCTGTGGATTATAAAATTAGTCTAGAGTTACAAATTATTAATAAAACACTTAATGTCTAACCATTCTAAGATTAGGTAGATAAAAGACTCGTCTCCTAACACGGGCATTAGCCCATATTGGAGACTAATTTCCTGTAGATTAAAATTGGAATTGTCTGTAATTATTATAATGATAATTTAATCTTGTAATTATTGTTCTTGCACAATGTAAACTTATAAAGGAAATAAACGATTAAAAAAAAAAAAAAAAAACAGGCTCTGACGTACTAGTTGGCCTCCTGCCAGCCGTCTGACGTCATATGCTCGTGCGTCATAGGCTCTGATGTACTAGTTTGCCTCCTGCCAGCCGTCTGACGTCATACGACATAGGCTCTGACGTACTAGTTGGCATCTTGCCATCCGTCTGACGTCATACGCTCGTGCGTCATAGGCTCTGACGTACTAGTTGGCCACCTGCCAGCCGTCTGACGTCATACGCTCGTGCGTCAAAGGCTCTGACGTACTAGTTGGCCTCCTGCCAGTTGTCTGACGTCATACACTCGTGCGTCATAGGCTCTGACGTACTAGTTAGCCTCCTGTCAGCCCTCTGACGTCATACGCCTTAGGCTCTGACGTACTAGTTAGCCTCCTGTCAGCCCTCTGACGTCATACGCTCGTGCGTCATAGGCTCTGACGTAGTGGCACGCCGGTCGCTTGTGTTCTGACGTGATCTGAGGGAAAGGGTGAATCAAGGGAACAAATTTTCCCCGTTTCAGTTTAGATAAGAATTTTGATAATATAAAAGATTTTTTTAGAAGAATAACATGAAATCCGAATTCAAACTCATTGTTTCCGATTACCCCGAAGCATCATATTTGGAGATATGACACTATTGCACCCAATTAGCGATATATATTTATCTACCTACACCTATTTTTTGGTTTATTGTCTTTGATTATAAAATTGGTCTTTTCTCAGTACGCCGTTGGCACCTCTTGGCCCAGTTAGCATTTGGCCCAGTTGGCTAAAATTGATCCTTGAATCCTTGAACTTCGATGATCCTTGAAACCGTTCATAACCTTAGATCAATAGGAAGGGGTTCAAAATTAATTTTGAAATTTGTAAACGTCATATTTCAGAGAATTGTTTAAGACCATCCGTCGCCGAGGGCTCAAAGATAGATCCGATAAAAAAATTGTTAACATTTTGATCTGAACCCCTTGAACAAGGGAGTTGACTGACAGGTCGAAATGTCCAATCAGGCCGGGAGGAGGGAAAAAATCCCAACAGGGGCCGGGTCCCTGATTCCATTAGGAATACTCCGATAAGATTAGGTTAAGCCTTGTATTTCATTAACCCCTCGTTGGTGTTTCATGATCCACTTAAATGAAGTCGGCCAGTAAACAAGAAAGCCTTTAATATTATTAAAAATTCCTTTCACCGAGCTAAAGTCTTACGGCCGACCACCCGCCACCTTTCAGCTGTAATGATAATTAAACTCCCAACTTTCAATAATCTTAGCGCATCGAAATTCAGCGAAACTGAATTCAGAAATTCAAATGACTCATTCGGGAAACTGTACGCGTGGCAATTGATTGAAGAGGTAGTTCGAAATCTCGATATTCTTAACCCCTAATAGCCCAATGTTGCACCCGTGCAACATCAACTTCTATGATTTTTTAATAAAGGCGGGATGATATTTTCGGTTGGAAATGGGGTTCCGGCCATTAGGCAAGCCTTGTGTGCTCAGGGAATTTTTTTTGGTTATAATGGCAGCATTGTGTTCGCTGATAAAGTCAGTTTCTATCTGCGATTCCGTGATACCAACCCTACTGAGTATGTATATAAAACTGAATATGTAGTAATTATTCTTGTCCAGCATCTTAGTATTTTTGTAGTGATAAGTGGTTTTAGATCCGAAGGAGAGTATACGGGGGTTGGACCAGGCTCATGAAGAGTCGCAGCGCGTTTTACTTCTGAGTCAGCAACGTCGTTCCCGATGAAGTGTGAGTGACCCTTGATGGAGCAGAAAATTACTCTTCTTCCGCGGCTTCTGGCTAAGTGGATTTGCTGGGCTATATCTGCTTCGATGTGATTGAGGCGGGAGGTGAGCTTCAGTCCTGATATTTTCAATATAGCACTTCTAGAGTCTGATAGTATCAGGATTGTGGTGTGCGGCTCACGGTATTATTTGCATAACGCAATGTTTGCAGGATAGCAAAGCATTCGGCCACGTATATCGAGACTGAACGCTCGTGTTTCATCGTTGATGGCATCATAGAAAGCACAGCCTGCCTGGCTGTAGTAAATTTACTTAAGAAACATTTATGTTTCTCATTTTGAAGCTCAACTTGGTGACAACTGTTGGAACTATTTTAGGTCGGATCTCCCTGTCGTAAAGGCTCTGTCTGAGGGCGCGCTCCTCCACACTAACGTCATTCCACATGTACCTGTTAATTTAACCCCTGGTGTGTATAAAGTGTCCGACAGACACGAGGGAAATTTCAGTCAAGTATGTTGGCAGCAGTGAGCATCTAGAACATCCCAGGCGCTCAGCAGCTGTCCCCCATCTATAGAAAGTTCCATTCCAACCTCCATTCCAACAGCCACGAGGTGTACTTTGTTCCCGAGTTAGTGAAACCCACCGTGTTCCTCAGACACTTTATACACTGTCAGTTGAGCAAACCTCTGTGTTCCTCAGACACTTTATACGCAGTCAACCAAAGTACAATAATTGTATATCCTATAATATCCTCATCCATTTTCATAGGTCAACCAGCCATAACTCCATGAAATTCACACAATTCACTAACAAGAAGATAATGTAACCAAAAGAGATTGAATCAATTAATTCATTATTAATTAGCCATAGGGTTTTCAACTATGGTTTTTCTCCATTGTTAGACGAATAATTCAAAACCGAGTCATCGGAAAATAGAATCGTCTTAGCCTTTACTCTGGAATCCATTTAGCTGTACACATTGATATATATTGCATAATTAACACCTGACCCATCATGGGCGGATAAATAATAGGTACCAGTGAAACTGAACTAGAATAATTATTTTTTATGGGACTGTTCAGCTCCGTACCGTGAGCGGTGTTTCCTCCATGATGTAAGAGCTGATTTTGTGTTAGAAATGACTACGACTGATACGAAAATATTTCCAACGAGAAAGGGTTGCCGCAATGGTTTGTACATGAGTATCACACTCCCTCAACGATATGATCGAGCCTTTATGATATTTACAATCGGCATTGTATTGTGAAGTCAGGGGCGGCTCGTGGGCTCAGAAACTGGTGGGGCACCAGGGCAATATTTAGGTGCATACCTACCTATTAGGTACTCACTATAGGAACTAAACTCAAACTACCCTTACAGCTAAACTGCTTCATAATTAGTGGTATGCAGCTCTTAGCAAGTCAGGAAACATCATTCTCCAAAGAGTTCTCTTGAGGAGAGGGAAGGTTACTGACCAGTATCCAGGATTACCGACGTGGAGGTAGCTGCAAGGCAATCCCACCTACCCACCCAAATAATTATCTTCAAAATGATAGGAAGAATAAAAGAGAAATTTTGACTGTACGAGTACTATTCAAAGAGTACATTATAAAGGTAGTCAAAAAATTCTATTATTGGAGTAGGTAGGCGTAAATACTGCGGGTATTTACAACAAGCTGAAAAAATATAAAGACAAAAAATATATTGGAGAAAGGAAATTTATTTGACTAGGAACGTTGAAGTACCTAATATCTTTGGTATGTATGGATCAAAAGTAAATTGATGACTAGTAAATAATTAAACTGAAAAATATTATGAATTACCTGTATGAGTGATAGGGGGAAGGGTGTTTCATTAGAAAATGGAAGCTCAGAACTTATAAGAGAAATCCATTCGCCTGCTCTTGAGGGAACAAAAATGCTCTATCACTTTTTTGTTGAAGTCAGGAGTATTCAACACTAGTTCTCTCCCTTCTGAAAGCATGTTGAGAGCATTAAGTCTGTCTTGTGTCATTGTTGATCTAACAAATGATTTTATTCTTTTCAAGGTAGAGAAAGATCGTTCTGCCTCAGCAGTTGTCATAGGCATGGTAACAAGTATAGTCAAGAGTTTGACGACTTCAGATTCTGAATCTACTTATTCTGAAGTTCAGAATAAGTTGATTTGAGGTTGTTCTGAAGTATGTACGTCAGTAAAGGTACTGCTCCATTTAAAGATTTGAATTCAGGCCTGGCATAAGCAGTTGTCAGTTCAGTTTTCAACTTCCTAGCTTCTAAGAAAGGGTAGGCCTTGACGGTTGCTTCAAACTCACGAGTAGGAAACAAAGAGCAAAATTCAGTAAATTTGTCGAAACAAAAAAGTTTGGAGCCTGACAAATGGCCGGAGAAAGAGTACCGCATGTTAACTTGAGAAATTATGACGTCACACACCTCTATGGCTGCACCCAGTTTGGTAATGGTAGGCTCAGTTTTCCTCTTTTTCGAAAGGTGGTGGGACTGAGCCTTATCACTAGCAGTCGATTGGGTGTTAGAATTTTCCTCTTCCTTTCTAGCGGAAGAAACTTCGAGAGAGAGTGCATCCCTAACTTCAGTGATAGTGGCCTCAAAATTCAACAAGTGCATCTTCACTTGGACAGAATCACACTTCAGAGCTTGAAGTTGATTATATAGAGAGTTAACATGGGGCATAATCTTATAGAAAACATTCAGCCAGAAACAGAAAGAATCATCTATCATCTCTGGACTGTTTCTTTTCGCACTTTCTCTCCTGAGTTCATTTCCTAGCATTTTCTCTTCAAACCAAATTCCAAGAACTCCACGAGGGTTCAGTCGTGCGGCCACAACTTTGGTTCGAACATCGATGTGTATACACATATGTTTGGTATACACATCGATGGGTTCGAATGACCAGGTCTAGGACATGGATGGGTTCGATATTCAGTCGACAAATAAAAAAGAAGATAAATCTAAACTTGTTAACTCTATTACCTTTGATTGTTGCACCTTTTCAAAGTTGTCACATGAATTTAATGACAAAAGATGATACTCCTACTTACTCTGATTTAATAGAATGGGATCCAGACGAGGAAAATAATGAAGACTTTTGGATTTTCGTAATTTGATTCATCAAATCGAACTAAGTACTTTTTTTGAAAGATTTTTTTTCTTTACTGACTCCCAAAATTGAAAAGTATGGTCGCGTGAATGAAATGCAATATTGTTCAGAGGAAGTTGTTGGCATGTGCCAAACTGTCGGCTAATACATGGTCAACTTTAATATCTCATTCTTAATTGACGTTCAACTGTAATATCTCATTCCCAATAAAACCAACTGAATCGAAATTGTAATGGCGAAATGTGAACAACATTATCGTGATTCATTCCAAATTTCAACCTTCAACAACAAACCCCTGATTTTAGGTGAAAGTTCAAATCTTAACGGTCTCCTGTGAGATAGACGAATTCGAGCTAACCGCTTATTCACTAAGGACACAATAATTGTAGTTCAATCATTTCATTCAACAACAGAACTGAATGGTGCATGGGTAATCAGGCCAAATTGCCGCACAGCTCTATAGTCAATCACTCTTTGATCACACTTTTTGGAGATCTGTAAAATTATGGTGGAGAGTAAACCTTCGTATGTCTTTTCCGGATTTATTAATCGATACGAACAGTTTCCAATGCGTCTGTGCCAATTTATAATGATGCTTAGGACATAAACCAGAGGTTTTAAGACGTTTTCGAGTCGAATTTCGGAAATTCCGATGAGTCAATCTAACTCAATTTTCTTCCCTGTCTTATTCTTTTTCAGAATAGACTATAACAATTTTTCGACGTTTTTCAGTCGTTTTCGCTCCTCAGAAGGTCGATTTCAGCCTAAATGAACCCCTCAAATCGATTCAAATTCAACCTTTTTCGAGTTTTTGAGACGTTTGGGAGTCGAATTTCGGAATGTTGCTCCATCATTGTGAAGTTTCCCAATCTTTTCCCCAGTTTTTTCCGCTCTTTCATACACGGAGTATTTCTAAGACTGTTCTGATTTCTTGTTCCAACGAAGTTAGTTCCGTTTGATGTTTTGTTGACGTTTTGCTGTCTTCAATTCTTGAGCTTGGCTGTATTCAGTTTTTCCAACTTCCCCAATGAATTCCAAGTAAAGCTATTCAATGTCGGTCTAGTAAATAGGAAGAGATGTTGAATCAAGAAAAGAAATTTTGTTGACCAAACACAGTCAAAAACAGAGTTCGTAAAGTAATGAACGTAACTGGTCCCCAAAGGGTTATAGAATAAGTATAGGTGGATTGATGAAAAAACGAAAAGACAAACTTCAAGGTACCAAAAAAAAAGTGAAAAGGTTTTTTGTTCAACTTTTTGACGTTCGGTATAAAGACTTTTCACTGAGGAAAACCCAAGTTCTGAAGGAAGCTACAATAATTGAACAGGGAAGGAGCTGAAGTGGGTGGGGAAGGTCATTAAACCAAGATAAAACCTGGGGGTCCAATTAAGAAGGTCTCCCGTCCCAATGAGAGAGTCGCCAATGAGAAATCGCTGTTCATCAACTCCCATAAATTAGGTTACATTCCACCGACTTGATATCGCCAAGCTTTTCTCGGTTGGGGAGAGAAAAGGGCCGAAGTTTCTCCTCTGAACTAACCGCAGGCTTTTCATCTGAACAACCTGGACTAGCTGTAGGTCGCACAACTTTAACGGGGAAAATAGGGGAATTAGAAGGAGGAGAGAAAATTGGTTACGGGGAATCTCACATTACCTCTTCTGAAGGCACGATTTGAAGGATTGATTTTAAACTTGATGAAAACTAAGCGTTGGAGCTTATAATGAACCTGTGGAATCGTCCGAGGAAAATGATGATTATAATCACCACTTGAATGGGTGAGTTTAAAAAGGTTAAGATTCCAAAAAATTGAAAAAACGAGGTAAAGGCGACATTGTTTAGATATTGCTAAACTCGATGCATGAGCGAAGGAAGGGTAACAATCGAACTGCTCCCCAACGTTTGACAGCAGTTGGATCGTTACACTTCTTTCGCTCATGCATTGAGCTTGTCAAGATCTAAACAATGTCGCCTTTACCTCGTTTTTTCAATTTTTGGAATCTTAACCTTTCTATACTCACCCATTCAATTTTAAAATCAGTTCCCTTCTCCTTGTAATTCCACTATTTTCCCCGTCAAAATTGTGCATCCCATAGCTGGTCCAGATGAAAACTTCAGAGTTGAAACTTCGGTCCTTTCCTCTCCCAAGTCAACATTTGATCTACGTCAAATCACCGGAAGCCATAAGGTGCTCATATCGCACGCTGAGAACAACACTGGTAGGTACATCTCCAAAAATGCACTTTTGAGTTTTTTAGTCCATCCGAATCAGCCTTACGAGCGCTATACGGGGGTAGCTCAGACAGAGTCAGATAACCCTAGGTCAACGTGAAGGGTTTCAAAACGAATATTGAAATTGTGAAAAATTTATATCACGAAGAATTAAGATTGAACGGTATAGTTTTTGGTTCACATGCAAATATAGTTTAATTTTTAGAATTTTTCAAGACCATACGGAAGTTTGCAAGAGAAGCCGTTCGTTCACAACGAGGGCTGAAATTGGGAGCAGATCAAAAGTAGTCAACATGAGGGTGAATCATGCGGCAGTTCATACTGGCCCAGCTGATTCAAACATCACATGGTTTCAAATATAGTATTAATTAATAATCTTTATTAATCATTAGGTATTGAAAATAATTATTGAAACTGGAAATAATTATTAATCAACAATGATAATTTATAATAAAAATGAATAATAATGAATCTATCATGTAGTGATTGAGACAGGAGGGTGATCTGCGCAAAGAAGATAATAAACCGTTGTGTCAAGTATTTGCAGAGTTTTTGCAGTTCGGGGTGATAGGATCGTGTGCACCTAAAAGAATCTGCTGTAAAACGCCTTCTCTCCACTGTTGGGTCTCTGGATGACAGCGGCGATTTGTAATGACGAACCCTGCGTATCTTCAAACTTGAAAACCCGGGAAGAAGTTTTCAAGGGAATAAGTTGTTTGCCTCTTAAGCTCATCAAGAACCACTCTCGAAAATTGAGTCCTCGAATTCCCACCTTTTTAAGTTGGATAGGAAAAAGCGGGAAAAGTCCTCTTGTCAGTCTAGGAAGAAGGAGAGGGGAAAAAAATCCCAACGCACACCAACACACTTTAATCACTGGTAAGAGGTTCATGTGTTTTGGATGGCCTTCACCCAGCAGTTGGGTATCTCGGTGCCTCATACAACAAACATGGGCCACTTAGGCACCGTAGTGAGGGGGAGGTCCTGATGAATGACCAGATCTCCCTTAAGAAAACTCCCCTCTCCGTCTTGGTCCAACCCAGTCAGTTTAGTTTAAAGGAGAAGAAGGGCAAACTGAAGGTTCCTACGTCCAGACCTCTCAACCTGAATTGGAACTGGGTCTTCGGCAAAAACTTCCACCGAACACACCCGCTTCCCAACTCATCGCCACCGGTTTCGGGGTGTTGATTAACAGATTAAAATGTGATTCTTTTCTTATTTTCCTCTCCAAACCGAACAGTGGTTAAAAAAAACTTTTGCTATCAACCTGTCGAAAGTTTCTCGTTTATCACTCCAAAAGTAAAAAGTTTCATGAATGGCAGTTCCTGCACATCGTTTACAATCTTATAAAATTTATAAGATGGTCTATTTAATGTAGAACGGAGGAGTGAGTAAAGATACATCAAGTTTTCGGTATCATTAGTGGGATGTATTGTTTTCAGATGTCTTTCTCATTTTAAAGGTTTTTTATGCTGAACACGATGGTGAAATCAGAATCGCAATATCTCATTCCGTCCTCAAACTGGAGCACTTTGAAGATGAAGAAACGTGGTTGATACTTCAGATGTTATTCACGTTTTATCTGCTCTAATCTGGTAACGGAATGAGATATCGCAATTCTGACTTCACCGTCGTGTTTAGAGTTGAAACGTCCAATAGCTGAGGGGGGTTTTTGGGAGTTTTTTCGGGACGATTGGGAAGGAGGTTCACCCATAAATTCCAAAAATGAAACGGTCAGTCAAGTGACACCTCATTTTTAAGGTTTTTACACTCTAAATAAGATGGTGAAGTCAGAATTGCGATACCTTATTTCGTTATCAAACTTGAGAACTTTAAAGATGAAGAAACAAGGTTGATACTTGAGATGTTCCGACGGACATCATGTTCTTTAATGGAGATATTTTACATAAAACCAATCATGTCTTCAAAAATTCGCTCTTATAGCCATGCTGCATGACTGTGGATATTTTTATATTTTTCTGCTCGACATCCTGATAACATCAGTGAAAACCGCACGTTTGTACGACCCTACGTACACGAGTTATAAATTTGATGGTTTAATCGTGTTGAAGGGTCTGTGGAGGGGTATGTGATTACTAGAAAATCAAGGTTTTAAGCGTCTAAAAGACGATATTTTCGTGTTTATCGGGGAAACTATTAATTTTAAAAAGCTTGCAATATTTTTATTAGATAGGCGATATAAAAAATACGTTGAAAACATACATATGCCACTTCTTCCAAACAGAACACGGTAAAGGAATATCATATTTTTTCTTTAATTTGACATTGCAAATTTCAAAACCTCATAATTCGGTAAATATTCAAGATATCGAAATGCGGGTTTTCCCATATGTTTTGTCTTTTTATGCCCTTCAAAGAAATGTGCATAAACATCTGGGTGATCTGTAAACTTCAACTTTCGATCTTGCGCCAGAAGGGTTCAAGGGCTACAACTTTTTCCTCTGGAATGTTTTGCTCAGATGAAAGGTTTAGGCAGGAAATGCATTTGAGCCGTCTTAAAATGAACACCCTATATGTAAATAAAGGACTTTCCCTTCTAGGGGTCTCATTGAGTCTCCATAACACAGAATTATCCCAAAGTTTTCAGTTTGTCCTTTCTTAGGATCACAAGCAGTTCCTAATTCCCTTACACTTACAGTCAGCAAATGAAAGAAGAAATTATGCTATTAAATTTATGATATATTTTTAGATGTTTGAATAATGTTGACATTAAAAAATATATAAAAGAAGAAAATTGTAATTTATTGACAAATATGCAAAGGATTATACATTATAATAGGAATTGAATTGAATGAATTAGAATTGAATTGAAAGAATTAGAATAAAATCATGATTCTATTATTATACAAATTTAATTCAGTATCCTTGAGGAAAAGCAGCTTATTGGCCATCTCTGATGTTAACCGGTTTCTTTGGTCATACGGCCTTCTTTTCTCCATACTGAGATATTAATATAAAGTTTAATGGTTTTTGAGTCAATGTCCCATAAACCACGGTTTTTAACGCATTTTTGGCATTTATGCCCTGAGGAACCATTTTGGCATTTATGCCCTGAGGAACCATTTTGGCATTTATGCCCTGAGGAAGCATTTATGCTCTGATTGCTTTTGAAAGAGACACTGCACTACCATATCTCACGGAAAACGTGCGTTGCGAAAGATAGGACAGGATCAGCCTGTAGTAGGTGTCCGGGATTTGTGGTTTTTATCTTGGGAAGTAATCCTAGATGCCACACCTTATAAAAAGGTTTTTTTTTATCTCCAGCAACTTGGCAAAAACTATAACTCAGCTGGAGTCACAAAATATATCTTTGGCTGACAGTAGGTATGAGCCACATCCAAACTGCAGTAAAAATTTGGAAACAACACCAGAAAAAGTGGGGGGGAAATGAAGAAGAACATGCAAGATGTTCCGAATAAAAATCCAGGATGAAAAGATATTCCGCTGATATTCCGATATTCTAGGTGGAAAAGGTGGGAATGATGAACAGTTGAGTGTTGAACTCACCCCTGCTGAAGTCGCTTCCTTCATTAATGCTCCAATAACCTCGGTTAGCGTTGAACGTTCATTCAGCAAATCCTTCAAAAACTTGAAACTTCATCAATAATTGAACCGATTAAGACTCAAAAAATGAATGGTTTTACCTACATTTTTGTCAATTTATTTTACATAGGTATTTACCCAAAAATAAATACATATTTATGTACACATTTCAAATTTTTAATTACATGGAAATCTCAGCCCTAGTGATAAGGCACGTAAGTGTACCTATCGGTGTTGAAGGGGACAGATGTGTGGGGGAGGATTCGGTCGGTACTATGAAAACTATCGTGGAACATTACCAACTATACACGAAGCTTGTATATCGACATCATACCTATGAGTCGGTATTCGGGCTTTCAGTAACTATGAACGTCGTTGGAGTTAAGAGAACACACCGGCCTTCGAAGATTATTCAGGAATCGGAAACCCCTATGTTACAGGTGGTGACATTATATTTTTTCCAATTTATTTTTGTTTTCCCTGCAGCATGTTGTTTCAGCCGTTGTAAAAAGGGAATTACCTACCTCCGTAGTGAGTGGCTCCCGATGGGGTGATAAAGGCGAAGTGGGCAATTTATCCCTTAAAGCTAACAAAGAGTTGCTGACCGAGATGGCGGACTTGCGTGAAAAGCGGTTGAATTGTTTCGGAAAGGGCTTTTCCCCTTCTCCCACGTCTGATAAGGCTCGTGCCCTCATCTTTTGAAAGATCCTACCGACAGATAAAGAGATAAGCTGAAACCCTTCACCCACTGCGTTCTTTTCAAAAGTACGGCGACTCGGTGAGGGCGGAGAGTCTACTGTATCATGGAATGAGCGGAGAGGGCATTGAATATTTATGACTTCTGTCATATAGTAGGGTTAGGAACTCTCGTTGAATGAAGCTCGTGAGTGAAGAAATTCTCATCATCTGTGCTTCGATATAAAAAAAAAATGTCTTTCAACGGAGAACGGGAAAAAATCATCACTATCCTTCACCCGTTTGCCGTCCGTATTACAGATGACCGAGTGTGGTGAGAGGAGTTTGAGGTTCACCTGAAAACTTCTTCCCCTGAAAACATATATTTATCTGATAACATTCGGAGGAGTGAGGATTAATAATAATTAGTGTTCACCAATTGTCATATCTGGACCAATTGTCATGTCATATCTGGAGAACAGAAAACTGGCTGTGTCCATAAATGGCTGTCGTTTTGTCCTTCGTCGAGGGAACAGCAGGGATCTCATTTGGGACCCTTGCTATTTTTGTTATTTATAAATAATATTGGTGACATGTTCCGGAATGTAAACTTCTTATTGTTCGCTGATGATTTAAAGATTTTTAGAACTGTGGAAGCGGAATCGGATGTGAATGTTTTGCAGACAAATCTTGACTCCCTTCAGAGCTGTTGTAACATAAATGGGCTATCATTAAATGTTTTTAAGTGTTGCACCATTTCTTTTACAAGAACTCGAGCTTTGATTCAGGCGTACTATGTTGTCGATGGACAGTCCCCTGCTCGGGTGTCTGCTGTGAGGGATTTGGAAGTGGTGTTTGATCGTGGGCTGGGGATGACAACACAATATAGAATAATAATATCGGGTGCTCTTAAGCAGCTTGGGATTAGAAAACAACGAGAAAATTACGGAATCCTAACACCATAAAACAACTATACGTATCATTATTGGTTAGGAGCCGCCTTAAGTTTGCATCAGTGGTCTGGAATCCCTATTATAAAGCGCACTCCGATGATATTGAGAGGGTACAAAACAAAGTGCTTAAACTTATTTATTTTAAAGATGTTAAAGATTTGGGGATTTTGGTGATTCATCAATGAGGGATGCTCTAAATTTAAATTCACTAGCCGATCGCCGGAAAGTATTCGATGTTTTTCGTTCATAAGCTGGTAAATGGTTTGTGTGATCTCCAAGCCTCTTCGAAAGTTTGAATTTCAAGTCGCCAATGTACCACACTAGCAATAAAGACTTGACTATAAGTGCACAAATTATTCTTTTAACAGCCCCCTTACCAGAATTCAGCGGCTGGTAAATGATGATGGTGTCGATTTGGACTTTAACTTTGAGTCAGAGAGGTTAATAAAAAAGAAATTATATGAATATTTTTCCAATATTGATAGCGATAATCAATAGAAAAAGGACAGTTATTAAATGTTCTGTAGTATATTGATTTTTAGCGAATTTTCGAAGAAAATGTAGCTATTGCTCTCGGTCCAAAATATTTAAAGCTCGAATTTTTGAAAAATGTTCATACCAAAATCCGTTTCAGACCATCCTGAATCCACTGCCAAAAGACACCAAAAATTATATGTGTCACGTCGGACGATAACTCTCGATAGAATTGAGATAAAAAGTTCAAATTTGTACAAAACATCCGTCTTGGCAATCGAAAGGCTAAGTTCGTAGATGGGCAGAATCGGGCCAATCTATGGGGGGTTTTGTGGAGTTTTAGGGGGGAAATTACCCATAAATTCCCAAAATGAAACAGTTTCACTAGTGATACCTCATTTTAATGGGGTTTTTTCGCGGTGAACACGATGGTGAAATCAGAATTGCGATATCTCTTCCCGTCCAAAACTGGAGCACTTTGGAGATGAAGAAACGTGGTTGATACTTGAGACATTCTTCATGGACATCATGTTCTTCCATGGAGACATTTTTCATAAAACCAGCTATTTCTTCGAAAATTCGCTCATATAGTCATTACTGTGGATTTTTTTATTGTACGTATCTCGAAATCCAATGGTTTATTATTGAAGATAATAAACCTAAAGAAGGTCTTCAACCTAACCTTTGATGCAAAACAAGGTCAAAAAGTAGATTGAATGTTTCCTGTAACTTACCGAAACCCCCAACTCCTGGTATTGGATAAACGCATGTTATAGCCGTGCGGTCGTCAACTCAAGGAATGCAGGGAATCCGCTGACAGCATTGAACGACCGCCCGAGACCGAGCATACGACTTCACAATATTATTCGTTGTTTCCCACGATCTCTTCAGTGATTTCATCTTTTTTTAATCTCAAAACACTGAAAACTGCTTAATAATTTCAATTCTTTCATGTAGAGACCGACTTTCATGTAGGATCAAAAACCAAATCCAATCCCATCAACCATCAAATGAGTGAATTTTAGCAAATTCCCGAAGATAATGAAGCTATTGTTCTCGGTCCAAAATTTTTGAAACTCCAATTTCTGAAAAATTTCTATACCAAAATCCGTATTATTTGTACATATAATTTTTGGTGTCTTACATAATATTATATTATATTATTAAGTATGTGTCACTCTGGACGATAACACTCGATAGAATTGAGATAACAAGTTCAAATTTGCACAAAAAATCCGTCCTGGCAATCGGAAGGCTAAGTTTCTAGATGGGCACAAACAGGGCACTCTATGGGGTGGGGGGTTCGAGGAGATTTAGGGGGGGATATCTCGCTCCGTCCTCAAACTAGAGCACTTTTAAGATGAAGAAACATGGTTGAGACTTGAGATGTTCTTCATGGTTAGTCTGCACTAATCCTGATAACGGAATGCGATATCGTAATTCTGACTTCACCATCGTGTCAGCGTTGAAAAATCTATAAGCTGAGGGGTTTTGGGCAGTTTTAGGGGGAGAGATAGCCCATAAATTCCTACAAATAAAGGTTTTCTTTACGCTGAACACGATGGTGAAATCAGAATTCCGATATCCATTCTTATTCAATTCTTATAACCATGTTGAATAAACTATTCAACATCAACAACAAAACAACAACCAGAAATAACGAAGAAATTCAACAATGAATTTCCTTTCAAATGTTTTGCTGTTGTAGTGATGCATTACACTCAGCAAAAACCTACTTTCTAATGTTGTCGTCACGCTCACGACGTTTATTAGTACTAGTACTACTATTAGTACTAGTAGTATTAATGGATTCAGTATTACAAAAACCTTGAAGGTGACTACAGCAAATTACAAGGGTGTCCTATGAGTATTCCCTAGGCATATCGGGTGTATACAATATTGTATACAATGGTGCACCAATGTACATAATATTCGTACATTATATTACGCATATTATGCAGCAATGCACCAATGTACATAATATTCGTGTTCTATGAATTTACAAGCCGTTACAATACATTATTGTATTATTGTACATTATATTATATTGTATACAATTGTAACGTATATTGTATAATGTATACAATACATTATATTATATTGTAACGGCTTGTAAATTCATAGAACACGAATATTTAAAAATCTCATCGATACATAATACGAGTATTATGCGTTTTAGAGCAATCCGATTCCATCCTCAAATATCTTCAAAATTCTATAAGTAGGTATGCGTTGTGCGCATGTGCATGTACTCGTAGACAAATCCTGTCTGTGGTAACGTGCTAAAATCCCAAATTTCGCGGCCTCAAGGGATGAGTTCGAAGATGGCATTGCACAGCACACATTAGAGGACATGAACAGAAGTGAGTCAACATATCCGAATTAGAGACATTATAATGATTATTATAATTATTATAACGAAAACCCCAAACAGCGACCCAATCAATTTATACTTCGAGCTGTGGCCTTGAAACAGTTGCCTGCCTAACTTTCTTCGTCTCTAGAACAGTAGTTATAGCTAGGGACTGCTCTCTATGTTTCTCATACTTTGTATCATGGTCATTTGTTGGCCGTCTTCGTCAAAAAGTAGCTATGTACCTGCAAAAGAAAAGGAAGTATGACAGGAACGGTACCCAAGGTAGGACATGGGAGAACAAGTTTGCATGCGACGTCCACCCCCCTCCGATTGACTAAAAGGGATGATGACACCTCCTGCACTGTTTCCCTAGCCAGCATGCATAGCAGACTCAATGCTAACCTTGTTATTATTAACTTTTGATTTAATCAAAATTTAAAATTTAATTAAAAGCAAGTTAATATATTGTATGAAAAACTGAATAATATTGTTATTCAGTTTGTCATACAATAGTACCTACAGACAATACACAATACAGTCCACTTTAGCTATCGTCATTCAGCAATGATATAATTAACCCACGGTGACGGGTACAGACAGAACACCCGTCATTTTGACCGATATAAGAATCACGGTGCAGACGGAACATCCGTCATTTTGAACGGTATAAGAATCATGTATTAGACGGAAGATCGGTTATAACGACCGCCAACTTACCGCTGAGTGACGAGCGCCAGAAACACGCGGATGCTTACATACGGTTGAAGATGTCATGGAGTGCCAAACCTCTATTGCATGCTGCCGGTCGCGCCACTAGATGGGAAATTGTGAACCGTACCCGTCGTAATGACGGGTGTTCCGGGCAGAGGGTTAAGTGATTGGGTACAGTAATTGAAAATTGCCACGAATTTTTCAATATTTTCATCCCATGTTACACTAGCCTATCCTCCACATTCTCTATTGGGATCGTGTAACTTTCTCCATAGCTTGGAATGTAAAACGGTCTGTAGGGCTTATACATAGGTCAAAGAAACAAAAAATGGCCGAGTTTCACAAATTCCCTTCTGTTACAGTTCATACAGAACGTTGAACCATCCAGCACATCGACATTTCTCTTATAATACGAGTATATTTTCAATGCTTTCTTGTAACCCAATCAGTTGTGCCAGCACTCTTTCCAAGGATAAACATCCCTCGCTATGTAAGAAGCGGCACCCGAACCGGAAGAACATATTCTCTGAAAATAATGATAATAGTGAGAGTTTAAGCGATTCTCGATATCAACGCTAAACTAGTGATTCTCCCATCTCATTACAATATCAGGTTCTTTCAATTTCTAAAACATCCGTCAAATGGAAATTATCATCCCCCCAAAAAACACTCCGTGTAAAAATCACCCCGCCTCGCAAATATCATTCTTCAGAGGCCGGAAAAAGTTATGATATCCACTTTCCCCGCCCGCCCTTTTCCTCATTAAGGAGCTAAGTATAATGAAAAGCTTAACCACTTCACAAGCACCGTACCCCTTTCGAAATCTCCCCTTGGCGCTATTGCGAGACGTTTTTATTACTTCCACAAACAACTAATACTTGATGGTGGTTAACGTTTTATACAAGTATTAGTTGCTTGTGGAAGTAATAAAAACGTCTCGCAATAGCGCCAAGGGGAGATTTCGAAAGGGGTACGGTGCTTGTGAAGTGGTTAAGCTTTTCATTATACTTAGCTCCTTAATGAGGAAAAAGGCGGGCGGGGAAAGTGGATATCATAACTTTTTCCGGCCTCTGAAGAATGATATTTGCGAGGCGGGGTGATTTTTACACGGAGTGTTTTTTGGGGGGATATCACATCTTTTTGTTGTTGAAGTGGGTCATGTTATGAAGAAGGTCTATGCGAAATTTCAAGTCGATTGGTCCTTTTACCCAGGCTGTAGACTCGTCAAAATTGCCAAAATTAGCCTAAATTTCAGGTTTTTTGTTTCTAAAAGTTTTTTGGGTTGAGATAATGGGTTAAACTTTCAAAAGGCACTGGCTGATGTTGAAACGAAGCTCTGTGCAAAATTTCAAGTCAATCCGTGAAGGTGGAAAGGCCTAACTGATTAAGGAGAAGAAGAACAGGTAAGGGTGAAAAACCGGGTTTTTGAAGTTATATAACTCGGCTCCCTTTAAAGATATCGACTTGAATCTTTCAAAAGGCACTTGCTACACTTGAAACGAAGCTCCGTGCAAAATTTCAAGTCAATCGGCGAAGGTGGAGAGGCTGTAGCCTTGACCGACTGAAAAAAGTAGAAAAACATGGTAATTGGTTTTTGAAGTTATATAACCCGGCTCCCTTCAGACGTAGCGACTTGAAACTTTCAGAGCTTTCTCTTATCCACACCAAAAAGATCCAAACCAAATTTCAAGTTGATCGGTCAACTAGGAGCCGAGATATGGCCAAAATTAGCCTAAATTACCCTAAATTTTAGTTTTTTGTCCCTAATTTTTTTTTTTGGTTGAGATAATGGGTTATTTCGTTCAAATGGCACTGAGACATGCTATAAAGAAGGTATGTAAAAAAATTCAAGTCGATTGGTCCTTTTACCCAGGCTGTAGACTCGTCAAAGTGGACAGAATTTTCCTAAAGTTTCTGGTTTTTTGTTTCTAAAACTTTTTTGGGTTGAGATAATGGGTTAAATTTTATATAAGGCTCTGTCTCAAGGTTAAATGAAGCTCTGTGCAAAATTTCAAGTCAATCGGTCAACGTGGAGAGGCTCCAGCCTTGCCTGTCTGAACAAGGAGAAGAAGAAGGAGAAGAAGAAGGAGAAGAACAATCTAAGGCCGTAAAACCGGGTTTTTGAAGTTATGTAGCTCGGCTCCCTTTAGACCTATCGATTTGAAACTTTCAGGGCTTTCTAATATACACTCAAAGAAGACCCACACCAAATTTCAAGTTGATCGGTCAAATAGGAGCCGAGATATGGATACCTCGAAAACGCGTTTCGTGACGTCCGGTAAACATACACTCGGCACCGTTCGTTTTCTCAACTTCTTTGCTTGGCGGGGCGGAACGCTACCGCGTTCCTAGATCACTTCCGATAATACTGATCAGCCCACGGCGCTGCGAAGCTCATACTTAGTTTCTCATTTGTAACATAATAAAGAATCTGGCAATCTCACGAATCTTGAACTATTTTATACCGTCGTAGCGGGTCTGCTGATTCGTACTCATATTGGGTAGTGTAGCACTCAACGATTTTCATTTAACGAACTTTACTGAACCCATGAATATGATGATCAACATTTGGATAATTCAGTCGAGTGATTAAATTAACTCAGACAGCGCTCGAACCTACCCACTTCCGGATTCCGGTGGATGGCGAATCAATATTCGTTGAGGTCAAAGCGTCAAGTGAACTTCTCGCCTCTCAACACTGACGAGAGATACGAAGCATTTCCTGAAACAACTAAGGAATTTTATCGCCTTTTTGGCGAATTGTCAAAAAAGCAGGATATTCCAATTGGAGATCTCTGCATCGATGCAACATCGGAACCAAATAATCGATTTTAACATCAAACTATTAATCGTAAGCTAATAATCAATGTGACCAATTAATCGGCTTCAAAGTACTGATTTCAAACGCAGAACTAGTTGCTTTGTCACTACCCGAAATCCGACGGTTATCATTGTCTGTAGGTTAAATTTGATAAGGAAATGCCTAAACGAATTAAATTGAATAAAATAGTTTTTTTTATTATAAATTGCAGTTATAAAATTTATACCTGCAACTCATAAAGTATCAAGTATGAAAGAAGATGTAAATAAAAGTATAAATCTTGAAAATTAGGTATTAAAACTGACTTAGTTTCACTTTGGAAATTTATGGGTAATTTTCCCCCTCCCCCATAGATTGGCCCAACTCTGCCCATCTACGATCTCAACCTTTCGATTGTGAGGACAGATTTTTTGTGCAAATTTGAAATTTTTATCTCAAATCTATCGAGAGTTATCGTCTGGAATTACACATACATATGTATAATAATATTATACATAATTATTTTATTATTTACATTATTATTATACATAATAATTTTAACTCATTTTACTATTTTATTATTTACATTATTATTATACATAATAATTTTAACTCATTTAAGAAGAAAAGGAAGCTAGTGTTCTTGGTTTAACATTTTTAAAACTCGAATTTTCGAAAAATATATTATATATATATATTATATATGACTTTGTTGTGTCTATTTGCAGGGAATTCAGGATGGTCAGAAACGGATTTAGTATAAACATTTTTCGAAAATTCGAGTTTTAAAAATGTTAAACCAAGAACACTAGCTTCCTTTTCTTCTTAAATGATTTAAAAGCAGTTTTGTATTAATCATTGTAGAAATAACAGCTATGACAGGATCAGTTCCACTTTTGAGAATGTACGGGTTGGGGCGTATCCTAAAGACTCAACACTTAAGTTTAACACCACATATTTTTCAACTCCAGGTGGTGCATCAAATTTGTGGTGTTACTTTACAGTCTTTAAAATTTTGGAGGAAGTTGTGCACTATGCTGACTTTTCGTCGTCAGTTCTTGTGAAATAGCTCCACCGGTTACTTTTCAGTGGGGCGTTATGAAATTATTACAAGAATGGAAGTAAGCAAAGAAGCATCTGCTAACACAGTTCAGAATTCAGTAACGGAATAATAACACAATTGTTCTTCTTTACGGATTTTCTTCCGACTTGGGCTCGGCCATGGAAATTAATCAACATCAACATGAATCCAGCTAAATCTAAAGCAATAATTATTTCTAAAAATTCTGTACCCTCTGGTTCTGTTCCACCAATCCTTGTGAATGGATCTGTCATTCAATATTCAGTGTCAGTCGTCAGCCTAGGGTTAGTCATTGACAATACCCTTTGTTGGAACCAGCACATTGGGCAAGTCTGTAGAAGAATTTATAGCTCTCTCCACCCACTTTCAAACTTAGTACATTCATCCTGCCTAACCAGTTGTTGCGTTAGTTGCACCTCATTTTCTCTATTGTGATAATATTTTCTCACAGTCCCTCTCTTCTTCATCTGCCCAAAAATTGCTTGTAGCCCACAATGCATGTATTCGTTTCCTTCACAACATCAAACCTCGAAATTCTGTAGGAAATCTAAATAAATACTTCCCCCCCCCCCTTAAATAAATACTTCGACCTCCGCCATCTCATTTGTATTTTCAAAATTTTCACCCTACCTGCATAATATTATATTATATCGTCCTTGGTATAATAAATAGTTTTATTATTATTATTATTATTTGATGAATGGTGGCTGGAGGGAGGATTGAGGATGAGACACCGCTAATATCAACTGGTAAATGACATTAATAGAAACATAAGATACCAAGCGCTTTGGACGGCCCTTCCGATCGGGTCTTGGAGGAGAGAAGAGGCACCATAAAATCTCTAGTTCCAGTACACTTGCTTCCCATTTAGATAGTGGAAACTGGCTATTGGGTGGAGGTTATTCGCATGGGTTTCAGGATATTACCGGGCAAATGTGTTTCCGGAGAACTCTCGCGCCGTTAAATACTTAATTAAACAGGGATTTGCGACCTTCAAGCCCGAAACGCCAGAGGCACTCATTAAGTATCGCCGGCGTAAATCGGGGAACCCTGACACCCTGATCGGATCCGCTCTGGTCTGAGCTTCGGGTCCAGTCTTAATTGTCGGCAGATGACCGTCGCCTCGAGCTGGTAGTGTCGACCTCAATCTACCTTTATAATCCCCAAATGCCCAGCTCAAATCCATCTCCAGATAACCCGCCGGACGCGGGGTGGTGTTGATATGAAATTTCATCTTGTTTTACTCCTTCGGTGCGATGTCTTCAGAAATTTCAGATTATTTCAGTACCTATGTCAAAAGTGACTATGAAATCTAGAGGACACATACATCGAGAACATTCTGATTTCACGACAGTTCCACCAGCACATTGAATTCTGCGTCAAGTGAGACCAACCGCAGCTTTTTAGATTGTATTCGCGCTTTTTGGTAAATTTTAGAATTTTGGTTTATTATGGCAACGCTATGAACGTTGTGCTGGCTGCCGGGATGTCTGTTGACCAGAATAGCAGCCATCCCGGGTTCGAGAGCAAATCAAAACGTCCTCCAAAAATCGTGGACCTAGGACCCGGCACCGAGTGTATGTTTACCGGACGTCACGAAACGCGATGTTCAGGTATCCATATTTAGGCTGCTATTTGACCGATCAACTTTGAATTTGGTGTCGATCTTATTGTTGTGGATAATAGAAAGCCCTGAAAGTTTCAAATCGCTAGGCCTAAAGGAAGCCGAGTTACAGAACTTCAAACACCCGGTTTTTCGCCCTTCTCCTCCTTCTTTTCCTTGTTCAGACGGTCAAGGCTACAATCTTTCTACCTTCACCGATTGACTTGAAACTTTGCACAGAGCTACGTTTCAAATTCAGACAGTGCCTTTTAAAAGATTCAACCCATTATCTCAACCCAAAAAACTTTTAGAAACAAAAACAGAAATTGTTGGCTAACATTGTCCACTTTGACGAGTCAACAGCCTGGGTAACAGGCCCAATCGACTTGAAATAATTATTGTGTAGAGGCCTAGGTACTTTATAACATGACCCAGTGCCATTTGAAAGGTTTACACCATTATCTCAACCCACGAATTTTTTAGGAACAATAAATCGAAATTTCTAGGTCAAAAGTTATATCACTTCAAATCCCGGTTCTTAACCCGGTTCTTAACCATAAAGAGATGATATTATCTAATACATTGAAGTGTAGTAATAAAAACGACTCGACAAGGGGAGATTTCGAAACTTGTTCGGTGCTTGTGAAGAGGTTAGGAAATCTCTTCAAAGCGGGTGGGGAAAGTGGATATCATAACTTTATCCGGCTGCTGTAGGATGATATTTGCAAGGCGGAGTGATTTTTACACGGAGTGTTTGGGGAGGGGGGAGGGGGTATACAAGCTTAAGACTGCGCTTGGCCTTTTCCGACGCAACATTCACTTTGCCGCAATGTTCATTTTGATGTGTTTTTTGTATGAGAGTCTGTTTAACGAGTTTTTTGTATACATACAACCACTCCATGAACGTGAAAAAAATGAATTTTTTTCCAAATAAAACGGTTATATGGACCTTTAATGCATGCTTTACCTATTCGTGATCTGCGTAACGTTTCCTAACAGTCATTCAAGTTATTCCTTCACGTTTGGGATTAGACTAGTCAGAACATAATTCCACGTGCTCGATGCCCCGTATTTCTTGTGTTCTTATCCAAATATTTGGGTTTTGATGTGGATATTGATATACCATCACTGTGGACGGTTATTGTAAGCACTGCAGCAACTACTATGTTTCTTTACGAAGTTGATCTCATCCTCAGACTATACATTGAAGAAAATATCTGCATGAAGATTGGATTGGAACCATTAGGAAAGGCGAGCACGACTAGTCCCATAAGAAAATGTTGGGGCGGGAGTTTCGGGTTGGTGGAGCGGGACTGAAGCGTGAAATAACCTCCCAACTCATAATTATTTCCTTAACTTCAACTACGAGATTCCCATTTCCCTGGCGATTGCGTTCCGACCCCCGGCAAATTTATCTTCCCCGACGCCCTCGCCTTCAGGTCTTCACCTGGAAGAACGCAGGAGTCGGAAAAGGAGATGGAAAAAGGAGTTTAAGGGCACCGACGGCCCCTGAGCCAACATTGGGGACCGGGTGAATAAGTTGAATCGATGTGAACGGGCCGTTATCGGAATCGCGATTCGTCGCCGTGATCGAAAGCTCCCTCCAGATTCAATGAAACGTTTTCTACGCTGACAATCTCAACTCTCTTCTGAGACAGATGGAAATTATCACTCAGCTGTTAGCCGGGTTCCTTCCAGACGATATTAGGTAATAGTTACATGGTGAAAATCCCAAATTTCCGTCAGAATATTTTTTCTTCTCCAAATTCTTTATTTATAAAGATAGTAACTGAGCCGTACAGCCCATCTAGCTACTTCACTTGCATACATTAATTGAGTTGCAGCTCATCAGCTGATACAATTACAAGCACACTGGACCGTTCATTTTGGTCCTCAATTTATCGAAGTACAAAAGTCGAGTGGTTTTGTCCGATCCAAAAGCTGCACTGTTGTCTAAGATCCGGATCATTTCCAGATAAACCTGTCTGGGAAGTACGACATTTCTTCATGCCTCCCTGCGCAGTTCTTCATGGCTTCGGTGACGGTTTCCATTTTTAGGTCAGAGGATCAGAATGAACGAGACTAAATCTGTACATGTCGACTTTACGAATCGTAGGCTAAACTTCGATGGAAAGCGCATGTCAAAAAGAAGAAAGAGGAACTCACTATCAAATTCAGGAAAATGTATTGGCTGATGGGACGACGATCACCCATGTCGATCCAAAACAAGCTAACACTCTACAATCAGCTCCTCAAACCAGTCTGGATGTATGGTGCACAACTGTGGGGCTGCACCGCTCCGAGCAACCGCTTGATCATCCAGCGCTTCCAGAATAACGTACTACGCGCGTGTGTAGACGCGTACCGTTACACAAGAAATGATCGACTACATTTGGAACTTCAAATTCCCACAGTCGAAGAAGTTATCAAAAAGCAAGCATTAGCCCATCTACAGAGGCTTCGTGGCCACATCAATGACGAGGTTGTCCAGCTCCTTGATGTTGATGGCCTACTCAGAAGGCTTAAAAGAACAAAACCTCATGACCTGTGGGAGTGGAGTGTTTTGTGAAAAGTGTTGTGAAATCATGTTGTGAAATGAAGTGTGTTCAGTGGGATCAGTGAACCCATACCAGTGCATCAGCTGCACAAAACTTGAAGCCTTTTAGAAGCCATGTTACGTATCTTAGCTTCTTAACAATCAATTAACAATGCATATCAAATGTAAATTGCTAATAAGTTGTAAACTTGGTGCGATAAAATTTTCACAAGAAAAAAAAAAACTTTTTTAGGTCACGATGAAGGTCGTCATTTGTTATAGAATGAACCTTTCGTCTGAAGAATCAATTCAAGTCAAAAGAATTGTCGAGAATCATATATTTATAGAATCATAATATGATTCTATAAATATATGATTCTCGACAATTCTTATCGAATATTCGATATATTATATTCTTATCGAATATTCGATAAGAATATTTATCGAGAATCATATATGGCATTTTCCCCCTCTGGAGAAACTCATGTTATGTAGTCTTTCAAATATTCGGGCACCCTCCTCGTCCTTTTTGGTCGGGCCTCTAGCGGCTCATCTTCATCAGAGCTTAGGGGAAGATACGTCGGGGATTCGGTCTTTTGATTGATTCAACAGTGGGGAATCGGGTTGCAATAGTGACGGATGAATAAGATCGGAGATCAACAACATCAAAGAGTGTAGAACGTAATAGGGATGGGTATCGATATATCGATATATCGTAAATATCGATATCTGGGTCAGAAATATCGATATTTTCATATCGATATATGCCGTCCCCAATATCCTCGATATCGATATATTCTTCGCGATATATGCCGTCCCCAATATCCTCGATATCGATATATTCTTCGCGATATATCGTTATTTTGATTTTGATATTTTTCACGCGTTCACGTACCAATTCAGCCAATATGCTGAAAGCATTCATTATTCATTCAATTTGTAGGAATAATCCCTATAAGGTAAAAGTAGAAGAAAGGCTTTTTTGTGTCTGTTCCTCTTCATTTCGTGTGTGTGAGAGCTTTTTCCCTTCACGATTCCGTTTGCAATTTCCGTGAGCAAGACATTAGAGAAAAGCGCACACACACATTTCTCTGAGCCATGTGAACATAGTAGATTGTAATTTATTGTACGAGTACATTGAATGTTGACATTTGCCTTCTTCTCAGTTCTAACTCATTTCGTGCTATATTGATATTCGAGTGCGCTTTATTCCCACGATGGGTCCCAAAAGTGCAATTTGGGAGCACTTTCAAAAAATGCACAACAACTTGGCCAAGTGTCGTCATTGAGGTGTTCAGATAAAGACAAGCGGAAATACGTCAAACATGAAGTCACACATTGAGCACATTCACCCGAAAATTGGTCCCAGAAAACGCTCACATGATTCCTCTGAATCTGAAACTTCTGCAGCTGGTCCGTCGACTTCTTCTAGTTTTAGCTCCACTGCCACTCCGACTTCAACGTCGACAACTCAACCAACCATACATGCAACGGTACAAAAATTGATATCGTACCGGGAAAGAGGGATGTTATTCATGGACATCATGTTCTTTAATGGAGATATTTTACATAAAACCAATTATTTCTTCGAAAATTCGCTCTTATACCCATGCTGCATGGCTGTTTTTTTTTCAGTTCTATTACGTGTATTATTAGTTCCATATTTCTCTTCTTATATTAATAAAGACATTTTTGCTAAATATCGTTTTTTTGGCCGATATATCGATATTATCGATATTTCTTTGGCCGATATATCGACATATCGATATGTTGTCGAGAGAGACCCGTCGATATTGGATATCGATATCATATACTCCGATACCCATCCCTAGAACGTAATGAAAAGCGCCTAGCGAGGAGTCGGTAAGGCACCAGGGAGTGGGGGAAGGTAAGCACACAGGTATCCGGGAAGGCCGCTCTAGTTATTTCTATTCTCACTGCCATATACCGGAAAGCACAACATGAGAAAGAAAGTGTATCTTATTGTTACCAGTGATCTTATTGTTAAAACTTCCAAGTATCGTCAACCTGCGCGGTGACAATGCGCATGTACAGAACCCTCCGCCTGAGGGGGGGGGGGGGGGGCTCTTCTCCCCGATCAGTCCTTCAGTTGAATCCGTTCAAGTCATATCGCTCTCCCCACAATTGCATATTTTCTGAATATATCTTCCCAGTTTACTATTTTATACCAGTGCCATTATTTTTCATTTCCGGTCGAACATTGGTGCCGAAACCCGTTTATTTTGTTATCTTGCATCAATTACAGCGATTTCAAGATGTCTCAAACGAAGAATCAGTCACGACAACCATCACCAGATCGCCCAGTTACACAGGTTTCAGTGAGTACCTATTTCCTCGTTACTCTCCCAGATATCAAAAGACATTGATACTGACCAATTTGCGTATGCAACGTATGCATCGAGACCGCGACATGGCATCACGGTAATTGACTGTTTCAATGTTATCCCATCCCTGTTTCAATGTTAAACTGCGGCCTGACGAGGCTTCAAAATCGGCCTCGGCCATGTTTTTACTTGTCGTAGACTCGCTTAATAATATGGAGGTAACGAGAAATCACCGGGAGCCGAACCTACTCGAGAGTAGGGATGGGTCAAGAAACGAGAAACTAGTTTAAATAACTAGTTTCTCAATTTGAAAGAAACTAGTTACAAAAACTCTGCAAATTCTTGACACAACGGCTTATTATCTTCGTTGTACCTACAGATCACCCTTCTGTCTAGATTACTGAATGATAGATTAATTATTATAATGTATTGTCATTAATTATTAATTATTATTATCAAGTAGTGTCAATTATTAATATTTATTGTTGGTTAATAATTTTTATGCTTCATTATTAATAATTATTATTAAATATTATTCATTAACTCGATATTTGAAAACCATGTGCTGTTTGAATCAGCTGGGCCAGTTTGAAAATGGACCTGACAGGCTGCCTCACGATTCACTCTCATGTTGACGATTTTTGATCTGCTCCAACTTTGAGCCGCCATTGTGAACGAACGGCTGGTCGTACAAAGCTGTGAATGATCTCGAAAAATTCTAAAAAATATACTCTATCTAAATATGAAACAAATAATATACCGTTTCATCTGAATTTTTCGAGTTTTTTTTATTCGATTTTCTGAATCTACGTATCTTGAAACGTAAACCAACAAATTTTGAGGGGGGGGGGGGGGGGCGGATTGGTTTCTTTGGGCGATTCCAATGGTTCATTATCGAAGATAATAAACCAAACATCCGTACGCCGTCCGCGCCACTTTGCCCAGTTAGCGTTGAGTTAAAATTTCGAAATTTTTGTTACGGGTTTGGACCAACTCCACAACGATCCTCGAAACTTTTCATAACCCTAGGTCAAGGGGAAGGGGTTCAAAACGAATTTTGAAATTTTAAAAATTTCATATCTCGAATAATTCATATAGGTAGAACGGTGTAGTTTTTAGTTCACATTTAGGTAGAGTTTATTGTTTAGAATTTTTTAAGACCATCCACAGCTTTGTACGACCAGCCGTTCGTTCACAATGGCGGCTCAAAGTTGGAGCAGATCAAAAGTCGTCAACATGAGAGTGAATGTACCTAGGTGGAATCGTGTTAAATGCAAATAGTTGCTCCTTCCGTACCTTGCGAAAGGGCTTTTTCCAAATCAGGCAATTTTTCTAGTTAAGGATAAGATTATCAACCATCATGTGATTGATGGAAATACGAGTAATAAAAGTAGTCTGCAGTTTCACTCCAAATGCTAACTCGCTACCACATTTATCATCATTCATACAGCAAAATGTGAACTCTCGAAAATTAGTTGAACGCCTGCGGTACGTGGATAATCGAGTCGCTTTGGGAAGACTCTTATTCCCCAACTGATTAATCAATTTGTGACTACCATCCGTCTTCATTCGTCGAATGATTGGAGCAGCACAACAGAGAACTCTAGGACATTTTCGAAATCACCGCTGGATTAATAAGAGAAGTTTCTACGGCTCTTTCCATCATTTAGTCCATCCATATCCGGTACCTCGGTGGGAGTAACTGACTCTTTTACGATTTAATGATTCCGGCCATTGTTCTTCACCAGTCGTGATACCATAGATCCCATAATTCATTAGGAAGTACATGAAGTTCGGGGTAAGTTTCTACTACCAATTGCCCCTCAGAGATTCCTCTGCCATTAACCAGTAACTCTACAATGTCTAGGTCAAACTAACCCTATTTCTACCATCAGTACAAGATAATGATGAACTCTCGGAAATAACCGGGTGCCTTCCACATCTCCTCTACTTATTAGGAAATCATTACACGACTCGATTGAGAAGGAACGTAACAAGGTAGAAATAACGACAGATCAAAAATACGCGGACCCTTGCAAGATGGAAAGAGGTAAACGAATTTATTGGGAAGCTTTTGATCGTCAGACATCGCAGAGAGCACGGAAGAGACCCAAACTTGTGCATCTAAAAGAATTCATTGGGTTAGAATCCTTCGTGATGTCGAGGTCAAGAGAATCAAAGGTTGGGCTCTTCTCCTACTTTGACATACTCGTATAAAGTCTCCCTGCTCTTCAATATTCTTCGTATTGAGAAAATCCAACAAACTTCCTGTATTGGCCAAAGAACAGGCAATGAACTTTCCTAAGGTGACATGACGATTCATGTCGCTGATTAATCTTACACGGATAGCGGCCCATCGAAGTCAGTCTTCACCTAGCTGTCAATGCCGCCACCCGTCAACCCGCTTGCTAATACAAAATAATTTCGAGTTCAAATCATTCGAGTAGAATCGGCAGTATCCGCGAATTCAGTTGCGTAAAGTGATTCGATTCAACAAAAGTAGTGAAAAACCGCAATATCCTCTATCCTACGAAAATCCCCATTTTTTCCCTTCACCCCCTCGCCATCTGCAGCACTGCACACTTCGCTGCCTTCGTTCCCCGGCCGGGGGTAAGTACGACTGGCCTCCAGACTTCGGTGAGTTTTCTACCTTTTCAACAACCTTTCCTCACTTTTCTATCATATTATTATATAAACTTATTAAGTTCGTTTCCCGCATTACGATTGACAATTACTACCCCGGTGGATCCGAGCGATTAACAACCAGCGACCTTAGTACAATTTTCTATGAGAATAATTAACAAGTAAACCCCGCTGTCGAACCGCAATTCTCATATCCACAAAACCTATCAAAAATACAGTCCACTAAGTAATTAATCTACCCGTAAAAATATCATACAATTTCTTGGTCTCGTTTCGAGCCGGATCCGCCATATTGAAAATAAGCAGTTTCAATCGTTGTAGTCAATTCAAGTGTTGAAATCTCACATCTTGTTACGTCACATATTTTTCTAGTCATTTCATTGGTTAGGTTTCGGTGTTTTGCTCATCTTCAATCTCATTGGTTCTCCCCTCATCTGCCGATTCGCAAAGCATCATGGATGGTGATGACGTTTCAAAGTACCCACCGATGGTGGCTAATAAATTCGATTTCCTTATAAAGAAGAGGGAACAATTTTTCGCTGAACTTCAGTCTGTTTATGACATCTCGTCTAAGGTTGCTCCGGGGACAGTTTCGTCTTTTATCACACGATGTGGTGACCTGACTAGGTTGAGAGATAAGTTTGAGGTGGTTCAGGATAAAATCCTTGAATTAAATTTGGAAGTTGACATGCCCTACCGTAAGGAAGTTGACAATATAACTACTTCGTTCAATGATATTTATTATAAAATAAAAGTAATTGAACGCGAGGTTTTAGGCCACATGCAACCTGTAGCATCTCCTAAAACAGAAATGAGTCTTCCTCACATTGAAGTTCCGTCGTGGGACGGCGATTTAGAAACCTTTCATAATTTTTGGAGCATGTTTAATACCATTGTTCATGAAGGTAGGTATTCGGACGTCATTAAAATGTCTTATCTCAAACGTTCCCTCCGAGGATCCCCGCTAAAACTGATTCAGAATCTCTCGAATGACAGTTATACCATCGCTTACAATTTAATAAATAATAGGTATGGCAATTTGCGTAATTTAGCTGCATTTTACGTCGATAAGATGTTGAACTTCTCGCCACTCGCCGGTACGTCGTTGAAAGAACTTCAGTCATTCCTTGATGTTTTCCGCACCACTTGTGCGGCCTATAATAATCTCGATTTAGAAGATCACAAGGATTTTGTGTTATTTCAATGTGCGTTTCGGGCACTCCCTATCCAAATGCGTACGTTGTTTGAGCGTTCACTTGCGCCTGGTAACGATTTACCTCTCTTCCAGGAATTAGTTGACTTCGTGGAGCAACAGTGCAAAATTGAAGAATTGAGTCGTCGTTCGAATTTTTCGAAACCTCCCGTTGCCTACACTAAGTCTTCATTGCCCGTTAAGCACACTAGAAACCCACAAAGTTTGTTAGTAACTCCCGACGCTGAGAAAAAGACAAGTGAAAAAGTTGTTGTACCCACCTCAAGTAACTCCGCTACCCCTCCGTCCACTAGTTCTGCTCTTCAATGCGTATTTTGTGGTCAAACTCATTCAGTGTACGCTTGTGAGCGTTATAATAACGCTTCAGTAAATGATAGATACGAATGGTTACGTAAAAATCGCAGATGTTTTCGTTGTTTGGGATCTCATCATAGACTTCGCTGCGCTTCTAAGGGAAAATGTTTACACTGCAAAAGCACCTCTCATCATAGTTCAATACATCGCCCTGAATTTGAAACCAATAACAAAAACAATGATAATTCAGGGTCTTCTGTCAGTGAGTCATCTGATAAGCCTCTCAATAGTAATACGTCGCATTCCGTAAAATCAGATGTCAATCCCAGAGTTCACACCCCCGCACAGTCATTGTTGATGGGCTCGTCCGTCGTTCGAAATAAGGTTGTTTTGTTGGGGACGGCACACGCCCTTATAAAAAATAAATGGGGAAAATTTGAACCCATACGTATTGTAATTGACGGTGGCAGTCAAATTTGTTTAATTACCTCGGAATGTGCTCAAAGACTTGCACTTCCTGTTTTTCGTAAAGTAACTAACATTGATGGTGCGCTCTCTTCAAATTTGGGTACCTCCAAAGGCGTTGTTTCATGCACACTCGCTCCTTTTCATAAACCCTCGTCAATTTCTCTCTTAGCTGAAGCTGTTGTAGTTCGTAGAGTGTGTGCGGACCTACCAACAGTCTCGTTGTCGCCCGATGTTTACGAACGTTTTTCTCATCTCGAACTGGCGGATAAATCGTTTTGCGACACTGGTCGCATTGACTTCCTGTTAGGAGCCTCCTTGTTTACCCAGATATTTAATGAAAATAGGTGTTCGATAATTCAAGGTAAACCCGCAGCTGTAGACACCATATTCGGTTGGGTGATAATGGGTGATGTATACGATCCCCCAACCCCAGTGGATCCTCCTCAAATTTCATTACTCACCTGGGAATCAAAAATTGACGAAACACTGCAGTGTTTTTGGAAATCGGAAGAAGTTCACTCTCCACCTCACTCTCTAATCGATCCGTTACACCGCTATGCTGAGGACTATTTCGTTTCCACACATTCCAGACGTCCTGATGGTTCTTATCAAGTTAGACTTCCGTTCCATCCTGATGTTGATCCGCATTTTTCCGATACCGATTTAATCGCTAAACGCCGTTGGGTGAATTTGGAAAGGCGTTTAAAAAAAAATGTAAAATATGATGCACTGTATCGATCATTCATGAATGAGTACAAAGTATTGGGTCATATGGTTCCTGCTAAGTCCCCTGGAAAGTATTACATCCCACATTTTGGTATTCTACGGGATTCTCCGACCTCTCCATTACGCGTTGTTTTCGACGCATCGTGCTGTGATTCATCCGGTAGATGTTTGAATGATGTTCTCATGGCAGGCCCTCCTTTACAAAAAGATATCGGAGAACTTGTCATGTTGTTCCGTCTAAACCCTGTTGCACTCATTACGGATATCAAAATGATGTACCGAAAAATTTGGATTCATCCTGATGACACATCTTTCCAACATATTTACTATCGTGATAATGATGGTCCGGACATAGTTGATTTCGAACTTAAGACACTTACGTATGGTCTCAAGTCTGCCCCTTTCCTTGCACAACGAACGCTGAGGCAACTTGTAAACGATGAAGGTGATCGTTTCCCTTTAGCATCACGGGCCATTCTTGAAAATTGTTACATGGACGATTTATGTGTGTCAGTGTCTTCGGAAAATGAGGCAAAACAACTCAAGAATGAATTGATTGCTCTGATGAGCCTTGGTTGTTTCGAACTTCGAAAATGGGCAACCAACTCCCCCACTTTACTCAATGAAATACCCAAAGAGCATCGAATACCTTCGTTGTCCCTTGAATCTCACGAGGCTTCCTCTCTACACGTTCTGGGCCTTCAATGGGAGCCATGTAATGACGTATTCAAATATAATGTAAAACCTCTTGGTGATGCGAACACGAAGCGTCAAGTTTTGTCGAAAGTAGCCTCTTTGTTTGACCCTCTAGGATGGCTAAGTCCGGTCGTATTTCGAGCTAAGTTATTTCTCAGGGAGATCTGGGAACGCTCGTTGGATTGGGATACCCCGCTCCCCCCAGACTTAAAAGTGCGGTGGACGGAATTAAGTTCGGAGGTCCCTGAGCTGAAATGTATAAACATTCCTCGACTCATCACAAGCCCTAACATGTCAAAATTTCAAATAATCGGCTTTTGTGATGCATCGATTGTGGGATATGCCGCAGTCCTTTACCTCCGCTGTTCATCTGACGACGAATCCTCGGTTGACGTCCATCTTCTGTACTCCAAAACTCGTGTAGCTCCTCTAAAGGTGATCACAATTCCTCGCTTGGAACTGAATGGTGCTCACCTCCTATCGCAATCCCTTAAAGCCATAAAACCTCTGATTTCGCGGTTGGCAATTGAGGATGTTCATTTGTTTACCGACTCTACTGTCGTCCTCGGATGGCTATCTACCCCTCCCCACCGCCTCCAAACTTATGTCGCTAACCGTGTTGTAAGCATATTGGACAGCTCGGACATCGCTCAGTGGCACCATGTGTCAACCTCTCTCAACGTCGCCGATGTGGCCTCCCGCGGACTTCTGCCTACCGAAATCGTTCACACTTCCTCATGGTGGGCGGGGCCGAAATTTCTCTATGATCCTGTCTCTACTTGGCCTCTAGATCTTCTTCCACTGAGCTCCGAACTTCCGGAAATCAAAACGAAAATAGTTGCGATGCAGGTTGTGGATACGCCACTTCCGTTTTTCGTCTCCCTCATAGAACGTTTCTCCTCGTTGTCTAAGCTGAAAAGGGTCGTGGCTTGGTTATTGCGATTTATACACAATGTTAGACATCGGAAAGAACGTAAAGTTGGATGTTTGATGCCTTTGGAGCTACAGGAGAGTATATTGTTATGTATCAAAACGACGCAGCGCCACTATTTCGCGTCAACGGTTGAAGCCTTAAGTAAGGGTAAACCACTATCTCCGCGAATTCGTCGATTGACTCCATTCCTTCATCAGGGAGTAATTAGAGTTGGAGGACGTTTGTCTCGCTCCTTGTTACCGGAATCTGCGAAGCACCCTTATCTTCTCCCTAAAGAAGCTCACCTCTCCGTTCTGATTTGTGATGCGTTCCATCAGCGTTTATTACATGCCGGTCCTCAAGCTACGCAATCTTTAGTCTGCCAGGAGTTCTGGATTCTTTCCTTAAGAAATTTGGTTCGGCAACGCATCCACAAATGCTTGATTTGTTACCGGCTAAAAGTCAAAGAAGTTCACCCGCTAATGGCCCCCTTACCGGCTTGTAGAATCACTCCTTGTTCACCGTTCGCGCGATCGGCCGTTGATTTCGCTGGTCCTCTCCTCATCAAGCAAAGTATGCGTCGTAATGCTCCAATAATCAAGTCGTACATGTGTGTATTCGTATGCATGGTCACAAAGGCCATACATCTCGAGTTAGCTGGAGATCTCTCGAGTGAGTGCTTCATTGGCGCGCTGAACCGTTTTGTTTCTCGTCGAGGTTTATGTCACGAGATATTTTGTGATAACGGTACGAATTTCCACGGAGCTGCGACGGAGTTGCAGCAAGTTCTCGAGGCGTTGAGATTGTCCTCCGATGTAATCGTCGATCATTTTGCCGAGCAAAGGATCACTTTCCACTTCAATCCGCCCGATTCCCCCTGGATGGGTGGTTTGGCAGAAGCTGCGGTGAAGGCGGCCAAACGCCACTTTCGTCATATATCCACCAGTTCACTTACGTATGAGGAGATGACAACGGTACTAGCCAAAGTTGAAGCTATTGTGAATAGCAGACCTCTATGTCCGACAGGAGATTCTCCTGACACCCTGTTCCTCACTCCGGCGCACTTCCTCATCGGTCGTCCTCTCGTCTCACCGTTGGAACATGACCTCGCTTCGGAACCAGTGACTCACTTATCTCGGTGGCAACGAGTACAGCAGGTCTCTCAGCTCTTCTGGAAGCGCTGGAGCACGCACTATTTGCACACATTGATGGAGCGGCAAAAATGGACCTCTAGAAGAACACCCTTGCAGGAAGGAGATCTTGTTATAATTTTAAAAGCCAATTACAAGCCATTGAATTGGCCATTGGGCAGGGTTTTGAAGCTGCACACTGGAGCTGATGGTATAGGTCGTTCCGCCACTGTAAAGACAGCCCATGGCACCTTCGTGAGGCCAGTCGCCAAGCTCGCTCCTCTGCCAAACCTTCCAGAGGACAAGTAGGGCCAAGATGAGCAAACCACTGTTAGTTAATGTTAGTTAGTAATTATTGTTCTCTTTGCATGGTTTATTATTGTTTACTTTTTGTGAGATTTCTCTTGTATATATATAAAAAAAAAAAAAAATGTTCTTGTTGCAAAATGTCAAAATATAGTCAAAATTTCAAAAAAAAATTCTCAATTTTGGGTGGGCGGTGTATTGGCCAAAGAACAGGCAATGAACTTTCCTAAGGTGACATGACGATTCATGTCGCTGATTAATCTTACACGGATAGCGGCCCATCGAAGTCAGTCTTCACCTAGCTGTCAATGCCGCCACCCGTCAACCCGCTTGCTAATACAAAATAATTTCGAGTTCAAATCATTCGAGTAGAATCGGCAGTATCCGCGAATTCAGTTGCGTAAAGTGATTCGATTCAACAAAAGTAGTGAAAAACCGCAATATCCTCTATCCTACGAAAATCCCCATTTTTTCCCTTCACCCCCTCGCCATCTGCAGCACTGCACACTTCGCTGCCTTCGTTCCCCGGCCGGGGGTAAGTACGACTGGCCTCCAGACTTCGGTGAGTTTTCTACCTTTTCAACAACCTTTCCTCACTTTTCTATCATATTATTATATAAACTTATTAAGTTCGTTTCCCGCATTACGATTGACAATTACTACCCCGGTGGATCCGAGCGATTAACAACCAGCGACCTTAGTACAATTTTCTATGAGAATAATTAACAAGTAAACCCCGCTGTCGAACCGCAATTCTCATATCCACAAAACCTATCAAAAATACAGTCCACTAAGTAATTAATCTACCCGTAAAAATATCATACACTTCCCTTAACGGACGATGTAATATGGGGGTGCTATGCGAATGAAACGGGACGTTCGGCTTACATGTAACGTGGGACATCATTGCTATCCACATGTAACGTGGGACATCATTGCTATCCACATGTAACGTGGGACATCATTGCTATTACTTATATTTTGGAAAGTGACAGTGTAAAGAACTCGGTAGTTTAAATAGGGAAGATATCAAACCGCCTAAAGAAGAATCCAGTGACAATAAATTAGGCAGAATGAATCAGGCATGTTCATGTAGAACACTCTGTGGTCCTCATCGGTGAGGTACTCAGGGCGGAATTCATAGTCGACCCTAAAGATAAGTGTCCACTAATACTTCGGAAAGTAAAGGGTCGCCCTCCACTTCAATCTTCGAATTCATAGTTCAATCCTAGTGTTCACTAACACTTCTATTCAAGTAAGAATGC
This sequence comes from Stenodema calcarata, assembly GCA_963920205.1. NCBI lineage: Eukaryota > Metazoa > Arthropoda > Insecta > Hemiptera > Miridae > Stenodema > Stenodema calcarata. The sequence continues at coordinate 55,060,080 of OY986048.1, read as the reverse complement.
GCACTCGGCTTAAGTGTACACTAGGCTTTAGTTTTAGTGCTCGCTACGCCTTTCGGCATGCAGTTGGCAGCCCCGCAGTTTATTGAAGGGAAAGTTTCTCTGTTTAGAGATAAAAATCCCCGTCACTTCTAACACTAAACGGGGAAATTTTCCCTTCTCACTTCCAAACTGTGAAAACAGTCTCGGAAGGTTACCAGAAGGTTCACTGTTGTTGTTATTGTCGTCGTTTTGAATAGAATTGTTCGTGTTCTTTGTCATACTAAATTATATTGATTGATAATTGATACGGATAAGAAAAAGTGTTTAGGGAAGATGAGAAGGCGAAGGTGAGGCAGTTGGTGTTGGAGAGAAAGGACGTAGTAGAAAGCAAGAAGAGCGATATTAGAAACGAATAATTATTAGAAATGTTCGAATTACAAAAAAAGCACCAAATTGAATTGTTTGAGTTGGAGAAAAAAAAGAAGTTGCTAGAAATCAGAAAGTTGTTGAAAAACAAAAAGAAAGTTGAAAAGTAGACATCAAAGTGGTTAAAAGAAGAGTGAAAAGGAAATTTGTTTGTATTTAAGAAAATAAGTAAAGTAAAAATGAGTTTGTATATAGGTACGTTACATTGTCAAGTTCTTGGGTTACGTTTTTAAAAAATGTTCAGTATTACTACCTCAATTTTCCTATTTCCTTTTTTTTTTATATCTACATGTATTTTACATTATACCTCCTCCAAATACTAATGAATTCTTCATATTAAATATATCTATATTCATATTCATATCAAATTTTGTTCACCTGAAGGGAACCCTCAACTACATTCCTATTTTGAAGGGAAAAAAGAGTAATCATGAAAAACACCTGAAATTTAAATACGTTTTAATTCAAAAATAATGAGTGATGAATGCGTTCCTAATTCCGTTGCCAGTGGTATTATCAGCGTCGTTGACTATATGATTTGCCTGATAGAGAACAGATCTCCACAAACTCCCTGTGAACAAAGTAAACAAATTTTAGTGAATTGAGAATGTTTTCACAACTCTATTACAGAATTACATGATTATGCTTTGGATGATTTGCAGCAATCAACACGTACCAGATCAGGTGCAGTTATTGGTGAATTCCATCGATCCCTGAGTTGTACATAGAACAAAACCACATGAAAACATTAACCACATACCAACATCCAGAAATCCCAAGAATACACCAAACGAAACAACTAGCTTACTTTCAGGATTCAGCAGCTATCAACACGTACCAGACACATTGTAGTTATTGGAGAATTACATCGATCCCCGAGTTGTACATAGAACAAAACCACATGAAAACATTTACCACATACCAACATCCAGAAATCCCAAGGATATATCAAACGAAACAAGCAGCTTACCTTACTAGCTTTCTTGATTTGTTTGCATCGAAGAGAGGTAAAGAGGTAGTTCCACAAACCAACAGTTGAAAAAATCACAAGAAAGGGTTACTCACTTGGAAAGAAGAGGTCGCGTAAAACCGTAGAGCATCGAGCACTTGCATAGCTGAGAAGATTAGATTGTTCTTATTAGAGAATTCAGTCCTAGAGAAGATTATAGGTATGAGAACTTGCAAAACCGTCTCTTTTCGGAAACGGAATCGCCGGCGAAATCCTTCCTCACTGAGCCATTCAAATGGGTTCTGCCCATCTCGTATATATACCGTTTTGGTGCCTTATTCAGCCGTTTCTCTTCGAATCGCTCGTAAAACTCGTCATCCCACTCATCGAAATAAAAAAAAATACACTATATTGAGAATTGTACACTATATATATTGTACACTATAATTGAGAAAAATACACTATATATGAGAATTCATTTTGAGAACCGTCGTGGGAAACCTCAATAACAAACGTTTTTGATAGCTTATCAGCAAAAATAGAGGGTTAGTGCGCACTTTAGGGACCTGGAGAGGTCACTTTAGATTTGGCACCGGAAAGTCGTGGGTAACACTTCACTTACCGGTCAAGTTTGGTTTATGAATTCAGTAAAGTGTGCACTAGGATTATCATTCGAGGGCGCCCTAAAGTATGACCTTGAAACGTGACTGTGAATAGCGGTAAGGGAGCACCGCCACTTTCGAGCTCATCTAAGGGCGCACTTACACTAAAGTGACGACTATGAATTCCGCCCTCAGTCAAGGCTATCAGATCAGCCTTCTTTTCTTCCGTAATGCGCAACATTGATTGATAAACTATGCCAGTTTCAGTCTGGTTTCAGGAAGCGGCGTAGCTGTAAAACAGCTCTGGTACATGACACTGATGACATAAGGCTTGTTTTTGAGAGGTCAGAATGCACTATTCAGGTGCTTTAGGACTTCAAGGATGCCTTTGGTTAAGTGGATCACTACTGCTGGTTTTTAAACTTTTCCACCTCTTTAAATTCTCCACCTCCACATGCAGCATGGATATCTTGTTAGGTCCCTTGCTGGCCGTTGTCAACAAGTGCGTTTTGGTTCATTTTTTTTCTCGCCCTCCTAGAGGGCACTGTTCTCGGTCCTCTACTTGTTTCGCTCTTCATTAATAACTTGCCATCCCAATTGCAATCATGCATGTATCACTTATTTGCAGATGATTTCCAGGTTTATTTGAGGACACGGATAGAGAACATGTTTGATGCGATAGGATTGGTTAATTAATAGAGATCTTGGTCCTATTGGCAATCGGGCAAGGGCTAATGGTATTTGTCTGAATCCTATGAAGACCCAGAGTATTGCTTATTCGCAAAGAGTCTTTGCCAAAGACCTTTTCCCATGATTCTGTTCCCCAAATCCTTGAGGAGGGTGAGGTGGTTCCTTGTTCTGCCACGATTACAACCTGGGAGTGGTGTTTAGTGAGGACCTTTCTTGGAATGCCCGTGCGTTGCATGTCTCCAGGAAGGTTTTATGGGGCTCTCCCTACATTGAGAAGGCTCTTCCTCAGCACTCATCCTAGTCTTGTTGTTGCACTAATAATGCCCATTTTCGGTGTACAATGGAGGCAAATCACGGGGGTTAACTGAAAGCATGGCACGAAGGCACTTGATGTGTTGAGGGTTTCTCGTAAATCTGTTGTAGGATCATCCACAGTCAGTTTAAACCACACTTTTAGTTATATGGAGCTTTGATTTAGAAATTATGCCGAAATCTTTTAACTGTTCCTCGCTACATACCACGTTTTTCCACATCACTTGTTCCCGAATCGGTTGGAAAGTATACAAGTAGCGCATTCTGTTGAGGGATAATCGAACAACTGAAAGTACCTACCAAGGCCACGTATACACGAATACATGTCACGATATTTGATTTAAAAAACCCTCTGAAATTTGCTTACACAACGGTTTATTTTATTCTTTGTGCTCATCACCCTTCTGTATAATTCACGAAATTATAGATGAAACTGAGTGAACCCATGTCCATGTGTGTGGGGGGGGGGGTATCCATCTCCGACCCATGTTTAAAATTTCAAGACCAAATCATCATCCAAATTTAATTTGGGAAGTTCTAGCTCACATCATGTTCATGTAGTATAATTTTCATTTTACTAAAGTACACCTGTTTTACCTCCTCTTAGTTTAAAACTGGGTAAAATTCAATAAAGTTTGAATTTCATTATTGAAGATGATAACCAAAATGAACCCGTCCGGGTCAGATAGGACCCAACCCTAATTTCTATTTACTTCTCCAATTGAGAAAGAGAAAATTGTAAACCCCCTCAAAATTTTAGTGTTTGCATTTCAAGATAAGTTGAATCAGAAAATATAATTTAAAAATTCGTCTGTTCGCGCCATTTAGCCCTGTTAGAATTGTCCTATAATTATGAAATTCGGGTTCCGGGCTCGGACCAGCGCGAGGATGATCGTCGACACTTGACATAACCCTAGGTCAATATGAAGGGGTTCAACATGAATTTCGAAATATTGAAAACGTCATATCCCGAGAAATTCGAATGAAATGTTGTATTTTTCAGTGCCGATTCAAATAGAGTTCAGTTCAGTGAATGGTTTGAGACCACCTTAACCCTCCGTAAGGAACATCGGTATCACATACCGCTATGGTTCCTAATTTGAGTGGTGGGGGTGCGAGGGGTCGACGGAGACGACTGGGTCCCTGTGACATCTTCAGTTAGCTACCGGCAAGCACAGGTAGAAGGTTGGAGGAATTTTCACGCCTTTTTTTCCCACGGTAAGTTACCTGTTTGTAAAATGTTGGCGGTATCACATACCGATGTTCCTTCTAACCGACTAAAAGGTTGCCGGTATCACATACCGATGTTCCTTCTAATCGACTAAAAGGTTGCCAGTATCATATACCAATGTTATCATTACTCAACAACTTTCATTTTTTTCTGTCAATCAGACATTTTTCATGTTGTCTACAAGTACCTACCATGCAATTTACGAGCTTCCAAATATTTTTGCTAACACAATGGATGTTTTGTTGTAGGTTGCAATGGCATCAAACATTCCTGTTTCCTCCCGTACAAAACGCCTAGTATCACTTGCACTGATGAAGGACCCTTTCATGGAAGAGTCTGATTCAGATTTGGATTCTGCTGACTCATACGTTGGTGACGAAGTTGCTGATTTGAAAATTTTTATTCAAACATTTTTTTAACCAAATATTCAAGTTTATTGATGTTTATATTCAAGTTTATTCAAGTGTTTATTTTTATTCAAATATATATCTTTTTTTTACCAAATATTCAAGTTTATTGAAGTTTATTGAAATGTTTATTTTATTCAAAATTTTGTCATAAAAATTCTAACATTTCGGTCGATGTTATCTATGTACTTTTAAAAAAAGGTCTGAGGACGTTTCAGACACGTGAGAAAAGTCATTTTGTACCATTTTATTTTTTTTATGTTTTTATTTTTATTTTTTAAATCTAAATAAACGTTTATTGCATTGAATAATGTTCCTGAATAATCCCTATACGTTCCCGAATCCTAAATAAAATGTTAGAGTTGTTAAAAGTTGCAATTATTTATGAAAAATATAGACTTTCTGGAATAGCGGTATCACATACCGATGTTCCCATTTACCGTCAAAAAAAAGATGTTCCTTACGGAGGGTTAAATAGACTTTAAATGTCCTGTGTCTCACGAGGATATTGTACACGGAAAAGTGATCTAAATATGAGAGAAAGAGATGAGTGGGAATCATCGATGTGTATACACATTGATAGTGGGAATACGAAGATTGCTTATTCATCTCCTTTCTACTCCCATCGTCCTTCCGATAAATGTTATAGAATTGAACCTTCTTCGACTGTCCCAGGCATCGGAAACCATCGATGTAGGTATACACATCGATGGAGATGTCCCACATATCACATTTTACATAGAACAAGTTATTTCTGCGGAAATTCGCCCTTGCAGGATGCTAGATGGTCGCATGGAGGTTGGATGGAGCGAGGCTACCAGGATGGAATATCAAACACGACTGATATGGGTGGATACACGCCAGGCGGTTCCCTAGGATGGTTTCTGGGGCCACTGCGGCTACCGTCGTTCCGTTACTCACGTTTATAAATAGCTGGATGGTCGCCAGGCAGGTAACTACCATCCACCATCCTACCAACCTTCCTGCAGTGCGGCCTCGGGTTTATAGCTATGCTGCATGACTGAGGATGTTTTTCGGTTTATTATCTTTTTCTTCCTGTCTTCTGCAGTAGACCCCATCGATGTATATACATCGATGGTAGACCCAAAACTCCGTTTTATTGTCCCTTGGATTTCCAAGACCTGCGATTCTTGAGAGCTACAATAGGGCAAGCAAGTTCCTGGAAAGCAAAGCTTCCTCGTAATGTGTAGAAAAAAAAAAAACTTATGACGTCGCAGGTGTCGTTCAATCGGAAGGAGACAACTAACGTGGAGCCGATCGTCCGTCTTTGTCAAGTACTAACATGTCTTCCAGGAATCCCTTTCCTATTGTACAATTCTCATTTCTCCGGCTCAACCCCACCACTGTCTTCAAACCCTTCAGTATGTTCAGTAACTTCGCTCGGGTATGACCTACTAGTGCTATGGGAGCGGCTTACAACGTCACAGCAGGATTGAACCAGCAAAACTCAAACCTCAGTTCTTTGGAGGTATGTTCTACATCTACCTATTTTATCCTCCTAATCATCATTCCCTTCAAGAGGAATAGAATAGCTTTATTTATGTATCTGTACAACATCGGGCTCGGTAGCCCGCTCTTCCTGTCATACAGAAGATTCCAGGTTCAAGAGGGTCATAACCGTTACTTGTGACGATATCCAAATATTTGCGGACCCCTGGCGACCCGACCTTCCCTGTTTTAGGGTTATCATGGTACAAATTAGTAGTAAGTGGGGAAAATTGAGTTTAAAAGAGGAAAAATGACTCGTATGCAAGCGTTTACATTGGTTTGTCGAGGAGATGAAGGGGAGGAGGGGACAAAGAACCGTGAGGAGCTGAAGGGGAGGAGGGGACTAAGAACAGTGAGAAAGAGGAGATAAAAGGGGAGGAAGACACACAACCGTGAGGAGCTGAAGGAGAGGAGGGAAGAAGTCACCAACCCGTGTGGAAATGAAGTGGTGGAGAAGAGAAGAAGTGGCGGTGGAGAGAAGAAGTAGCGGGGCCGGAGGAGTGAAGAAGGGGTGGTTGTTGAGGCGGGGGTAGGTGAAGAAGACGAGGAGTCGATGATCGTGGGGTGTTAAGGGGAGAGGGAGTCAAAGATCGTGAGGTGGTAAAGCGGTGGACGAGTCAAAGATCGTGAGGTGGTAAGGGAGGAAGTCACAGAAAGGACGGCGGAATGTATCCCAGTAGCCGTTTTCCCGCAAGAATTTTTTTTCAAAAACCTTTAAAAAATCATATCTCGAGAACGGATTGCGATGAAAATCCGCAGGTTGGTGGCTCACCACTTCTTTGTGTAGTTTTACTCAACATCTTTTTGCATCTCGAGCAGATATGGAAAAACTCTGCAAATTCTTGACACAACGGTTCATTATCTTCTTTGTACAGATCACCCTTCTGTCTAGATCACTAGGTCTAAATGTCTAGATCCTAACTGTTAGATTAATTATTATTATGAATTATCACTAATTATTAATAATTTTATCAAGTACCTAGTGAAAATTTTTATGATTTATTGTTAGGTATTAATCATTTGTATTTATTATTAATAATTATTATTATTTATTATGATTAATTAATACCATATAATTCTGAGGTTTTTAATACTACGTCGGTGATAATTTTTCTATAAAAGAAGTACCTACCAACAAACATTCGAAATTACCTTCATTTCCGTAGCACGAAACGTATTTCAGAACAAAAAACTCGACATCACTAAAACCAGATGATGTTCCTCCCCTGGCTACATTATTAGTAAAATTGGCCAACCTTTGAGCCAGGCTCAACCTTTGAGCCGTCATTGTGAACGAACGGCTGGTCGTACAAAGCTGCGGGTGGTCTTGAAAAATTCTTAGGAATAAACATTCTAAAAATGAAATGAAAAACACACCGTTCTGTATGAATTTTTCAGGATATGAGATTTTCAAATTTTCAAAATTCGTTTTGAACCCCTTCCCCCTTGACCTAGGGTTATGAAAAGTTTCGAGGATCATTGTGGGGCTGGTCCAAACCCAGAAACCAAATTTCGTAATTTTAACTCAACGCTAAGTTGGCAAAGTGGCGCGTACGGCGGACGGACGGATTTTTTTTAATTCGATTTTCTGAATCTACGTATCTTGAAACGTAAACCAACAAATTTTGAGGGGGGGTTAAAAAAATGTTTCTTTGGGCGATTCCAATGGTTCATTATCGAAAATAATAAACCAATAGAGTTCTAGTAAAGTCTATGGTAAAGTGAATACGACTGTCTAATAGACATAAATTCAGACTCCACCTTGAAATTTACTTTCGAGTGTGATTCTTACTCCCATTTTTCGGAGAAAAGTCCGCTTGATTTAATTGGCACAATTAGAAATATCTGGTTTAATTATTGATGGCCGGTGTCGGGTTCAGGATCTTGACGGCTTTGGTGATTATTTTTGGTGGTTGCTTAGGTCTTGCAAAAATGAGTTTTTTATTGCTACTGCCTCCGATTTCAGCACTTGCAGTGAGTTAAAATAATATAGTGACTTCGATTATACGGACTAAGGATGGGCATAACGGTTATTTTCGAGAAACGTAAAATAACGTTCGTTACATTAAAATAACTGTCGAAAAAACTAGTTACAAAAGAACTAGTTTCTTTTCTTCTTAACGAAAAATGGGTGTTCTAATAATATTATGTTGTTAGAAATGTAGTTACAGAGAAAACGAATAACTGTCTTTTTCAACTGATAGGAAAAACGAAAACTTTGCCGACACATTTGAAGATAGTCTGTTTTAAATTAGTAAGGAGATTGGTTTTAATGAACAGTACTTCAAAATAGTATTAACTCTTCAGTAAGTACCTACCTAAGTAGATGATAACATGTTTGTAAGTAGATGATAACTTGATGACTTTTGGTTAAATTTTTCTGTTCACGGTTCTTTGCATGTCATCAAGTTTTGGAGAACAATCATCAAATAGGTAGAAGTGGAATGTAAGAAAAACCGATCAAACATGAGAAAACATAGAAAACATTTGAATGAGTAGAGAATTTATCATATTTTTCTGATAACACACAAACGAAGGACACCAATTTTTTAGTTGAACCTATGTGACTGTTTACGTTCCTATACATTTATATTTAGAAAAAAAAACTATAGAAGAAACAGGATCTCTTTAACATTAGGTATTTTATTTTCAGTCCTATCGCACAATCATTTGAGATTATTTTTTCAACAGTAATACGGGAGTAATAATAATATGAAACACGATCCAACACCAAGCGAGAACGAGTTATTAGGAAAAGTCTCTAACTCTAACTCTGTGAAGAACGTCTCAATAACAACCACGTTTCTTCACCTTTAACGTGCTCCAGTTTGGAAATGAAATGAGATATCGCAATTCTGACTTCACCATCGTGTTCAGCATGAAAAAACCTTTAAAATGAGGTGTCACATGTCAGACTGTTTCAAATTTGGACTTCATGGGTAATTTTCCCCCCCTTAAAACTCCCCTACACCCCCCTTAGAGTGGCCCGATTCTGCCCATCTTCGAACTTAGCCTGTCGATTGCCAAGACAGATTTTGTGTGCAAATTTGAACTTTTTATCTCAATTCTATCGAGAGTTATCTATCGTCTGGAATGACACATACATAAATATATACATATGATTTTTTGTGTCTTTTGGCAGTGAATTCAGGATGGTCTGAAACGGATTTTGGTATACAAATTTTGCGGAATTTCGAGTTTTAAAAATTTTGGACCGAGAACAATAGCTTCCTTTTCTTCGAAAATTCGCTAAAAGGAGCTCTAAATGGTCCTGCGACAATTTGTATGTAAGTAAATAATTGAACCTGTCTATATTTAACAATGTGTGTCGCAATCTTTTCAAGGCAACAATATTGGGAAGAAACCCTAATGCAAAAGTTTTCCTTGGATGTTCTAATATTGGTACACCTTCAGCTTTGAGTACAGATATAAATTTGACCGCATCCTCAAACATAGAATCATGGACTTCTGCATTTGATAGTTTAATAGGGCCTTTGCTCCCTCCCCCGAAACGATCCTTACTGTTCATTAAGGGCCGGTTCATCAATCAGCCCTATAAACCGGTGGGTAACAATTCAAGGAATAACACTGTTCGACGAATAAAATAGTAGCAGTGTTTATAACTGTTCATCCAACCAAGTTTGTTGAACGAATAAGTGTTTGTCGAATAGTGTCAGAATCGATTTTTTTGTATCGAGAAGGTGCTGTAACCATAGTGTTACCTTCCAGTTTCTGTGCATTCTGAGCAGTTTGTTGTTTAGTTTCTACGTTTGGTGGTTAGTTCGTTAAGGCTCAATAGCCCTTGTATAGTTCTAAAATCAGCCACCACGTAGCAGCACCAAAATGAAGGAAATTTAGATAGGGGATAATTCGAGTTCTATTGAACCGATTTTAGATCTGAAAACGGCTATGGACGTAAAAAGAGCGTAGAATTTTCGGAAATTAGTCGAAATGAGTCATAATCAAAAATTGAAAAAGTTGCGATCGTTTTTTTACATTTCCAAGCCATTTTTTGAAAAACTGAGGTAGCTCTGCAATGCACTGCATCGTCCTGAGTCCAAAACAATTTTCAGATTTCAAATCGGTTAATTAGAACTGACCGAAACGCGATTTTACGGTGTAGGAGAGGCAAGGGGTGGAGGTGATGAAGGAGAAGCGGCAAGGGGCTGTTCTCTTCGTCGAAAACGATATGGAAAATGGTACAAACACGGTGCGTAATAGCGTGGAGTTTGGACTACTTCCTAACTAAGAGTACCTAGAAGGCAACAAGGCGATGATTTGGGGAACCAGTGAGTGGGGGAAGCCTCACACATCGTCGGGTCCCACTCTAGTATATTGAGATTGGTCCCTATCCGCAGCGTTTCTGACCCTCGAAAACATCGAAGTATGCCAATAAGAGAGCCGTCTACATTGAACCAACCATGATACATTATGTTGCTACAATCTGTATAATAAAATCTTCATTTACTGGTATATAAAAGAAGTACCTACTCATCTTCCTGTATATTTTGAAATTTATACTTTCTTCACCCTATCACCAAAGCTTGAAAAAGATAGGTAGTATTGCAATCGGCTTGAAAACCAAATTTCGAAATGACTTCCGAAAAATTCCTTTATCAACATATAAACCCGTTTCAGAACATTCTAAACAAATTTCTGTGTGTGTGTATGTGATTATGTATGGAAGTCGTCACGATTGCGGCCGGTAGGAAGAATACATTTTTATAATGTAGGTAGTTTCTTCATAATATTTTAATTATGGTTTATAAAATAGTTTTATCGTAATATTGAGATATACTCAATATTATACAATACACCACATTAATAAACAAGTAAACTTATACAATAATATACAAGTATACTGTACAATATTATATGGTAATAAACAACGCCATTCTTTTGCCCGCTGTTCGAATCAACTTGCAAAGGGAAGTGGTTCCCCAACCTCATTGGGATCATCTAATGTGTTGACGTTTCCAAGGAAACGAATGATGACCTTGGTTTACGTGCTTTGATGCCTACCGGAGCGACGCCCGCCCGTTTGTTGCCCCCTTCTCCCTTGCCGCGATTCCTTCATCACCTCCACCCCTTGCCTCTCCTACATCGTAGAATCGCGTTTCGGTCGGTTCTAATTAACCGATTTGAAATCTGAAAATTGTTTTGGACTCAGGACGATGCAGTGCATTGCAGAGCTACCTCAGTTTTTCAAAAAATGGCTTGGAAATGTAAAAAAACGATCGCAACTTTCTCAATTTTTGATTATGACTCATTTCGACTAATTTCCGAAAATTCTACGCTCTTTTTACGTCCATAGCCGTTTTCAGATCTAAAATCGGTTCGATAGAACTCGAATTATCACCTATCTAAATTTAGGGTCGATGGTGCAGCCATCTATTGAATTTTCTTACAAGTTTTTTTTTGGGCTATTGAGCCTTAATACGAAAAAGTTTTAATTTGAAGGAAGAGAACGAGAACACCATGGACAAAGGTAAGTAAATTGATGTTATCCTGGTCGAGTCGCCCTGCTCCGTGTACAATTACCTACGTAATATTTCAATAAATAGGTATTCTGCTTGGCTTTATTCTAGCGAAGCGGCAGAGATCGGCAAATTTTTCAGAGGCTGATTCGAAGCTATTAGTTGAATTGGCGAACCAGTTCAAGCATAGCTTCGAATCAGCCTCTGAAAAATTTGCCGATCTCTGCCGCTTCGCTAGAATAAAGCCAAGCAGAATACCTATTTATTGAAATATTACGTAGGTAATTGTACACGGAGCAGGGCGACTCGACCAGGATAACATCAATTTACTTACCTTTGTCCATGGTGTTCTCGTTCTCTTCCTTCAAAATTAAAACTTATTCGCGACGAACTAACCACCAAACGAAAATAAACCACCACTTTTATCCTTGAAAATAAAAAAACGGACGCGCAAACGAACAAATCGAAAGCCAGCTCCTCGCTGCTGAAGCCGATCTTCGCATCAAATTGTTACAGGAGGAGAAGTTCAAAATGAATAAAGTTTTCTAATATTCTTTCAAGCCATGATGTTTTATTACTTTTTATTACATAATATACAAATAACCCTATACATAATAGGCATAAGCATAATTATTACATTATTGGCACTCAAAGTGCCGCCATTTTGACTCGTCTGTTCGCCGAATAAAGCCTTGTTCGGAGGTTTCAACGGTCCAATAACTTTATACTCCGAATATATCCTATTCTCCCAATAACTCAACTTGATGAACAGTCATATGAGATCTATTCGTAGAATACGGCTACTCGCCGAATAAGATGGCGCTATTCGTCGAATAAATGCCATTGATGAACCGGCCCTTAGGCGAATAAACTTAACAGTTTCCTCACTTCCTTTAAAATCAGGGTGATTCTTGAGGCACAACAATTCTATTGCGTCTGCAACGCTGCAACTAAGCGTTTGAGCCGCAACCTTCACGTTCATTTTACGATTGCGGTAGAATATGTGCTTGTCTGACAATTTGTTCCGGAATGACAGTGCTTCTTTTTTCTGCAATGCGTTCAGTCGCTCAATGTATTTGAATTCTATAAAACCTGTCGGAGATTGGATTGTTCTTTTATCAGTGAACGATAAACTTCTAACTAGTGACGTTCCGATATTACCGATATTAGTAATATCGATACATTTGTTTCGATACTTCCGATATCTGTATCGATATCAAGAATTCGATAATATCGGGATATCGAATGAAGCTTTACAGTATCGAATCGAAATATCGAATCCAGACAACATCGGAAGGAGGTTACTTACCTACGTCCAACATAGTACACCTAAAGAGAAGGGGAAAGTAGAAGAAGAAAGAAGAGGTTACATAACATCATACAGGCTACCACCATTGTGGTGTGCGTTTGCCATTTGTTTATGTTTATGTATGTTCGTCTTTCACCGGAACATTTGGACAGATTGTTGTTTTTGGCGAACTTTACTTCTGAAGAGTGGGGTTTGTAATTTTTTTTAAACATTCGCCACAATATTTTTTCCACTCTTTGTACTTTTTGATATAGATAACAATAACTTCAAAAACTTCAAAATCTACCCAAGGGTTTATTATTTCCACTCCTATAGTATGTACCGAAACTGATCATAATGCTGAGGTAGGCCTAAACACGATTTATTTTTTGAATGGAATTACAGAATTTGAGGACAATAATATTATCCTCAAATTCTGTAATTCCATTACTTATATATAAGTATTGCAAAAAAAAAGTAAGAATTATCGATATCAAATGATACTTTCAATATCGATATTTCCTTTCGATAATATCGGAGTATCGATACCGTGCTTTCGATATTGATTTGATACCAAATATCGGATCGAAAGGAGTATCGGAACGTCACTAGCTTGGGGTGGCTGACGTTCTGCAACACTCTGACCGAAAACCCGACCCTCCCAACCACAGCAGAGCGCGATCCAGGTATATACATCGATGTCGGAAACCATCGAGGTATATACATCGATGTCGGAAACAGACCATTGTGAAATGTAGAGATCGTTTTGTAGACCAATTAAATTGGTAATACATTCTATAACCTACACAATAGCTGCTGTTAGAACGTCTCAAGTCTCGTTGCGTACCAAGAATCACCCAGGTTGTAAACAACGTGATTGGAATTCTGGAAATGGGACGTACGTCCGCGTTCAAAAGGCTTTCTCAGAAGATCGCTCGATACCTCTTCAAAGATCTCAACACATTCCACTTCATAGGTCCTATACCTACGCTGGCTATAAAAGTCCCTGGCTGTGAACTGTTACTACTCGTACTTGTAAATAATTCACACTACTTTTCATACCGATTGGTTTCTAACTCATTTAATCTGGTTAATAAGCGAATGATTAAATTCCATCCTTGTTCATTTGTATAGAGCGTACAATGAATTCCTCAACTAAATTCACCAAAATCCCCCACACGTCATCAAAATGCTTCATGGACTACCTAACGCTAAGATAAATTGGATAACTGGTGTAATGAGCTGAAATAATGTTCGCTCGAGAAGGTGCCCAGATAGTCATCTCAGAGGGGGTCGTTAAGTATACCTACAATAATTGAGGCGTTTGCTATCAAAACCAGCTCATTCCATATTTTTCTGAAATCCACTTGCATAGTTTTAAAGTTTAGAGGGTCCTTCATAACCTGACGGATATAGATCAATGTTATTTTTATTTTTATTTTTTTATTTTGTTTAATATCAAATTTTATTTGGCTTTGTTAGGAGTACATACCGCCATGCACACAGAATCGTCACATTATGGTCATGTGTATAAATCAACAATCAAAATGCCTTCGTATACAATAAAGAATACAATTAAATAAATCTTATTGGATAAACAAATCAAACCGATAATTTTAAATTAACAAAAAACTCATATACAAAATGAAAGACACTAATTTCCGACAAAATTTGTCGATAATGGAAAGGTAAATCTAGAGTGCCTACAAATTTGTTGTACATTGTATCTCTAACATCTTTATAAGAAGCACACTCCATCATTATGTGTTCCAGCGTCCCTTCGCCCTCCCCGCATGCCAGGCACTGCGGAGAAAGCTCCGGATTTAGGAACCTATGCGTGTAGCTCGCGCACAAACCATGGTTTGAGCGCAACCTACACATTGTAACAATCATAGATCTATCTGAGCTGACCCCAGCAAACCAAGGGTTAAAATTTGGTTGAACTTGAATGGCTTTGTACTGCGTCCCTTTTGCTGATCTTATGTACTCGGCAACCCACACAGATTTATAATGGCGGTTTATAGTCGGGTAGAAATTTTTCACATTGTACCAAAGTTTATGTCTCCACTGTGAAATTTCATATCATTTGAAAAAGTTGAGTTGATGTCATTTATTTAAAACTCGTAAAAACACAAATATTAACTGGAAAACTGGAAAAGAAAACCATTTCACACAACTTAATTAAACAAAAAAACTTTAAAAAAAGCATGAAAAATCGTGTTTTTTGCATCAAAATCAGCTCTTTCCAACCTAATTAATGTAATTACGCCCAACGTAATGCACCTGCAATGAAAATGAAAAACTAATGAAATTCTAGGCGGTTATACCTTCAATTAAAAATTTTAGAAAAAAATTAGCTTTAGAACTCTGGTCGGGAGAGGTTTTTGTCTCTCCTGCAAAATTTCCAAAAATGGAATCAGCTGGTTTGATGGCAAACTCCTCAATTATAGTTTCATCATAATTTATTTGTATTTATATAATACGTGAGGATTCAGTTGTACCTACCTGACAAAAAAAAATTTAAAAAAAAAATAAAAAATAAAATAAGTTCCATATAGAATTCTCTATGACATTTATGAAATTCTTCGGTTTAGAGGAACCCGAATTTTAAATTTATAGTACAATTCTAACTGGGCGAAGTGACGGACGGCTCACCTGAAACGGATAAAGTTCCCCACAACCTGAATTGGGGTTTGGCGTTTTTTCAACTCTTCTTGTGTTGTCAACCCAGAAACTTGCTTTTTTGTTGTCAAATAACTTAATTAGGTAATTAACCACGATTAGTTACCTACTGTCCCGGATCCGCGTGACTAGCGTGGGCAAGTACTGTGTTGTGGGATTGAATTTTAACTCGAAATTATAAGTAATGCAATATAGAAAACATGAAGAAAATAAGTACTTAGGTACACAATATGTGGAAAAAGTTATAGAATGAAATAGGTAGGTAGGTACTTTTAAAATGACAAATCAAAATTTAAGTTGCTTTTCAGTTTTAGTTATTAGGTACTTATCGTAACCATGGAACAAGGCAGAGCAGGGCAAACACAAGCCAGGAAGCCCAGGGCAACTAGGACAATAAAAGAATGAACTTTGCTATGTTCATTTGTGAGTATCGCCTGCGCATCTAGCGTTTGGTCTCATTTCCTTGTTCATCAGGAATTTCGATCGGTAAATAGACCACAGATGAGATTTTTGGGGGTGAAACTTGCCAATTCAGTCATATAAAGTCACGTTTTGCAATCGCTATTATCACTTGAAATGCTGGAAATGTTTATAAATATCTACACAAGTTAATACTGAAGGCGGTTCACTGAGGTAAACGACGTGAATTCCACTGAACAGATGCGGGAAGGGAGAAAACGTTGCGAACTGGTTAGTGAGCATTAGACATATCTCAAAATCTTCCCAAAGTCAAACAAAAACTGAGGGGTAGTAGTAGTTCTGTAGGTCCTCCCCGAGCGCTAGGATCAACCGGTTCAAAACATTGCGGGAACTCTTCATGAACCATTTCCAATATTATAGACAGCGCGCTGTCCCAGATCCGAGCCACCCGCACGGCTTTAGGGCTGAATCCGGCTCGAATCCAGGACGTCCGCATGCATAGAAAGCAAATGATCAAATGATCAAGAAAGGTAATTTCTTTAAGGGATTTTGTTTTTATTATCAGAAAAAAAAACTAGAGAATCTCACGAATAGAATGGCGTGTTAAAACCAAATTTCAGGCAACCCTAAGTGTATTAAAAAAAATCGTAGTAGTTGGGCTCTAGAACTGCCCGGCGCCATAGGATGGGTTGTCTGCTTCGCCCTCGACAAATTCGTACTCTTTTGTGACATTTTGTTCAGTTCTTGCGAATCTCTTCATTCTTTCTAGGTCAACTTTCTCAAAAATCTTATAAAATAATCTCCTGGATTGACATTTAGAGTAGAATAGAATAGAATTGAATAACTTTATTTATATATCTGTACAACATCGGGCTAGGTAGCCCGCTCTTCCTTTCATACAGAAGATTCCAGGAGATGGGTGGTGGCAAGTTTTTCAGAAAAACTGCTCTCCTGAAAAATTACCTTTTTTACAATTTTGAGTACCTATCATTTTCTCGAAAACGGTTCGTCGCAGGGCGATGATCCATTTTTTCGCCTGATAGAAACATGAAAGAGCTTCAAACAAGTTGGATAGTTCTGCGAAATAAAGCTTGGGTTATGTGTTACGATTTTATGAATACCAAAAAATTGGTGTCAAAAAAGCAACTTTTTGGATCGTATGAAAAACATATTTTTTTATTATATCAAAAAACTATCCGACTTGATTGAAAAGAAAGACTATATGTACATGCTGTAAACATTTGAACGAGATAGCACTGACAGCACCCCAGAAAAAGGTACCTGAAAATCGCCTATCTCTTAACGGTAGTTACCCACTAGGTACCCTTAACCCGAAAGAATTGGTGGGTGTACGTCTCATGATGCATAGAACCTGAAATTCGAATTACGCTGTCGGTGACACTTTTCCCATTTGAAATTGACTTAGAAGTTTGGAATTCGGGATGTTGGCTGATCACCTTTGAAGCTTTTCATAATGGCAGATCAATAGCGAAGGGTGCATAATGAAGTATGAAATTCGCAAAACGCCATAAACCGTAAATCTCAAAAGAACGGCTTAGTTCTTTGTACATAGTTGAATTCAGAGCTTCCTTTATAATAATGGAACGGCTGGACTGCTCTGAAAATCCAAGGGATGATTTTTTCCCTTTCTTGGACCTTTTCACTGGTCCATCACTGAAATGAATGTACGATTAGAGTGATTTGCCCTGAGAAGTTTATATTTTTAAAGCATTCACGAAGGATATTTATTCGCGAATGAGGGTATCCGATGCTGGTGTGCTTCGTGAGCTTAGGAGCTTTGATGTTTGTAAGGGCATGGACCGATATGGTGTCCAACCAATGCTTCTGAAGGAATGCTCCAATGTGTTGTGGAGGAGGCAAATTTAGCAAATTAGCAAATAAGGAAAAATACAAAAGAAGAACTTTGGCTCGAAAATTGATGTAGACCACGTACCTTGGCGGTGATGAGTCGGGGGCCCCCTGGATGCGTGATGGCGAATTTCTGAAGAAAATCTCGAGGACTTGGTGATCGAAATTTCCGAGCCAACGTATTTGAAAGTAAACAGTTTAGCAAACGAAAAGTTAAGTGATAAATCGCACAATTTGCGAACTTGCTAACTGGAGAGAACTTGTTTTGGGAAGCGGGGAGAAGAGGAGCGGTCAACACGGATGTCTTTCTAGTACTGGTCAAATGAGAAGTCGTTACCTTTTATCAGAACGTAATCTATTCCCGATTAGACACGTTCGCCCCATCTATCGGTGGCTTCGTGTATCATAATCAAACGTCGCGATTTAAAGAGTTCCTCCATAAACCGCCCACCCTAAACATACAAATTTAATGAATTTGGATTTTTAGCAATAATAAGACAACGCGACTTCACCAACGAAACAATCATAAATAGGAAATGTATCTAGCATAAGTTAATATTAGTAATCAAATAAGTTATTTAGAAGAATAATAAATAATTAACAAAGTAACTTGCGTTATTAAGAACGATAAATTGGACAATGATAGGATAAAGTGTTAGGAAAATTATTAACAAAGGAAAGTAAGGAACAATGGTTGATTATTTTAGTGGGTACCATCCACTGTAGGAAGCGCAATTAATTTTTGCACAGGGCGAACGTAAGCTCCAGTAACCGTTCGAATTTTCGCATTTCGTACAACGCCGTCTCGTGGTAAAATGAGAGGGTGTTTGGTAGCGTAAGGAAGAGTTGATCGTCTCAACCTTCCGCCCACCCTTAAAAAACCAAGATTGTCGATGAAAGGGGTTAACTTCATCAAAATAGGCGAGACTTTCAAATTGCGTAGTAAACATTTTATTTTGCGGGCGTAATAAAATTTGTGGGTGGCTCGTACACATGCATTCAAGGCGTCACGTAATTCTGAAGGCGTAAGTGGTCCGTCAACTGTATCATGCCCCATTTTGCGTGCTCTGAAATTGCGTACTGAGCGTAAGATACGAGCTATGGTTCGTTGGAGGATCATCAAATTCGAAATTCTTTCAATCATACAAATTATGGCGGGTTTTTCGCGTGTAGAAGCATGTAGTGTCTGTTCTAATGGTTGTTTATGTCCCAAAAGTGCTTCTCCTGTGTCCGGCTCAAAGGGAGGGAATGTCCATGATCTTATTGGTTTGTATGCAAAGGACGGTCCTTTCCACCAAAGCTCAAAATTCACCAAATTTCCCGGTGTTACTCCTCGGCTAGCACAATCACTAGGATTTTCATTCGTTGAAACATGTGACCACTGACGTGGATGTGAATGTTCCAAAATTTGAACAACTCGATTTGCCACAAAAGTTTTCAATTTATGTGGAGGCGTTTTTATCCAAGATAATACGGTAGACGAGTCGCTGAATAGATGGATTGCGGAGAAATCAATTTTTTGTCGAAGTGAATGAAGTGATTCCAATAGTCGTGAGAGCAAAACCGCTCCACATAATTCTAGGCGGGGAACGCTGACAGTTTTCAATGGAGCCAGCTTGCTTTTAGCGGTTAGCAAGTACATTTTGACCGATTCTTGGATTTCTACTCGAGCATAAATTACTGCAGCATAACCCTGTGTGCTAGCGTCGCAGAAACCTATTAACTGGCGTGAAGAGTGGGGCGTATAAAGTGACATATAGCGGGAAATGCGGATTTGAGACAGTTGGTGAAATTCCTTATAGAATTTTTGCCATTGATCACCTATTTCGAACGGTAAAGGATCATCCCAGCCAATGCCCTTTTGCCATGTTTGTTGCATTAACTTTTTTGCGGTGAAAACTATAGGTGTTAGCCATCCTAGCGGATCATAACTTCGTGCAATTTGCGAAGATAAGCCTCTTTTAGTTGAAACAACATCATTCAGAGCGGTTGCGTATGAAAATGTGTCGTCTGAGGGTTCGTACTGTAGGCCTAATATTTTGATGCATTGATCGTCGTCACTATCTCGTACAACTAAAGCGTGCTCACGATGATCGAGAGGGACTCTGTCTAAAATTTCCTGGCGATTACTAGCCCATTTTCGTAGAGTAAATCCACCCAATCCAAAAAGTTGTATTAGCTCATTTTGTAGGGTAGTTGCAAGTTCGATAGAATCGACACTTTGACAAACGTTATCTACGAATGTTTGATCGAGAATAGCGTCAGACGCTAAAGGATATTTACTGCCTTCGTCGTGAACTAACTGAACTAAAGTGCGTTGAGCCAAAAAGGCACTAGGTTTTACACCAAATACTAAAGTGTTGAGCTCATACTCAACTATTTCTCCATCAACTTGCGGGCGGTAAAACAAATGCTGGTACTTGCGTTCAGAAGGATGTACATTGATCTGTCTATACATTTGTCGTAGATCGCAACAAATGACAACTGAACCAAGACGAAAATTAGTCAAAATATCGCAAATATCCTTTTGAAGTTTCGGACCGCGTAATAATACATCATTAAGACTGGTGGAAGAGGAGTCAAGACGAAATGAAGCGTTGAATACAGTTCTAACTTTGGTGGTTGTGCTATCTTTTAGAACGCAGTGATGCGGGATTACATAATTAGCGGGGTGAGGCGTAGGACTCATATGTCCCAATTCGATAAATTCGTCCATATAGCGACGGTATTCTTCGAAAACTGCGGGTTGGCGTTGCAAGCGGCGTTCAAGACAAATTAAACTTTTTTGAGCGAAATTTCGAGTATTGGGAAGAGTAAATTTTCCGGGCATGAATGGCAATTTCACCATGTAACGTCCTGATTCATCTCGTGAGTGCGTTTCTA
This sequence comes from Stenodema calcarata, assembly GCA_963920205.1. NCBI lineage: Eukaryota > Metazoa > Arthropoda > Insecta > Hemiptera > Miridae > Stenodema > Stenodema calcarata. Next base: position 55,039,356 of record OY986048.1, on the reverse strand, counting down.
TAAAGTGTCTCTCGCAAAAGATATCGTCAGGATCTTCGGGGCGTGGCACACTAACTTCTTCGATTTCCCAGAATTTTCGAATAGAACAATCAAGTTGTTCGCAACATGTGAGAAGTGCGGTTGGAACTGAACCTTGATTTTCAGCGTGATCTGAAGGTACAGGTCCCCCAATAACCCAACCAAACATGGTGTTGATAGCAGCGGGTTCACCTTTGATGAGTTCATAAGGTTCGGCCAAGATGTTGCTATATAAATCAGCTCCCAGTAAGAATTCTACAACAGCTCTCTTATGGAATGATGGGTCGGCAAGAGAAAGGTGTTTGAATCTGCGATACAACTTCTCATCAACTGGAAAATTTGGTTGCGGTACTGAGATTTGGTTCAAAATGTGAGCATTGGCGTAGAGAATGTTACTGGGCGATCGATTGGAGGTTATTGAGCAATTTACCGTTCCTCTTACTTGGAGTGGTTGTGCGTTCGAGACTCCAATAACGCCGAGAGTACTATGTTTCCTCGTCAATCCAAGTTTTTGAACACACGACTCGGAAATTAAACTGACCTGTGAACCATTGTCTAAAATGGCTTTTACCGGTCGCGAAACACCATTTTTGTCTCTAATGTGTATAATTGCGGTGCACAATAGAACACCTTTACGTGCGTTTGACGAATTAACGCTATTACAAGTTACTGCAAGATGAGTGGCGGGGGCGGAGTTACGATTTTCATTTGCTTGCGGAGTACCATGAATAACGGTCGAATCACTCTTAGGAGTTTCTTGAGCAATAAGAGATCGAGGCGGAAAATGTAACAAACTATGATGAGTACTAGATTGACAATCGTTACAAGTAGATGTAGATCGACAGTTAGATCTCGAGTGCGTTCCGAAACAACCATAGCATAAGTGGTTTTGTTTTACAAAAGCGTGACGTTCATGTACTAACATTTTTTTGAAGTCAGTACAGTGATATAATTTATGAGATCCATTGCACTTTGGGCATGCGGAAGAATCTGTTTTAGAATTGGCGGTTGTTATCAAAGCGGTTTTAGATTGAAATGTTTTTGACGGTTTTTCCGTATGATGCTTGGGTTTTTCATAGGATTGCAATTTGGATCTATCGGAATTTCTGCAAGAATCGGGAGCCAATTCTAAAATTCGAACTTGATCCTGCACAAATTTGATCAGATCGGCAAACTTTGGCGTGCCATTGTTTACATTTCTATTTTCAAATTCCACGCGTATAGATTCTGGAAGAACCCTGGTTGCGATTTGCAACACGAAAAAATCAAACAGATCCTCAATGTTCAGAACTTTCAGGGCATTTATATTTGTATCGAAGACTTCTATAAATTTTATCAAAGCAGCATGAGAATTTGTTGTCATTGGATTGAAGGATAATATTTTTCTAATGGAGTGAGCACCCAGCAATCTTACGTTTTGAAATCGGTTGGTAAGGGCTTCGTATGCAATTAAATAATTCCCTTCGGTAATAGGTAGCGATTCCACTAATGATAATGCGTGTGATCGTAGCAAACTTCTAAGGTGCGTAAATTTTTCAATCTTGGAATAGGCTTTACTATTGTGAATGAGCGTAGAATACAGAGCGAAGAAATTAGGCCATTTTTCAATATTTCCATCGAACGGCTCGATTTCAATCTTGGGTAGACGACACTTAGGTGAAGGGGGGTCCGCGTTGGAGGTACTTGGGGGTGATTGAGTTGGGTGCGTGAACAACATTGAGCGCGAAACAGATTGAACCGCAAAGCACATCTCTTCATATTTAGTATAGGGTAGAATAACATCGATCCGATCCTCGGCTTCTAAGAGCGCGTTAAGATCGCCCATTTCGTCACTTATTTCATCAAAAATTTTGAAATCGATCTCCAAATTCTTATATCGAGATATGAAGGCTTCGGTGTCATTAGATGACGGTTGAAGTTTTTTAGTAAGTGCATCCCGGCATCTTTTGGCAATGTCGTTAAGTGTTGTGAGGCGTAGAAGATATTTTTGTCGCCTGCGCTCAAGAGACTGAATACGGATTTTGTCATTTTCAGTCATGATGAATAAGGACAAAGGTAATAAATGATGGACGAGCAGATAGGAAGAGAATAACGCAAGTTACAACAAATCAAGTGAATACGTTTGAAAAACACAAGAAATGGGGGTCAACGAACAAAGTCTTGGTGAAAGGTTTTAGCAATGATTTTTTCCGATAGAATTTTCAGCAGTAATTACTGTAATAATCCGCAGATCGAAGGACCATAAAAATTTGGAGGAGGCAAATTTAGCAAATTAGCAAATAAGGAAAAATACAAAAGAAGAACTTTGGCTCGAAAATTGATGTAGACCACGTACCTTGGCGGTGATGAGTCGGGGGCCCCCTGGATGCGTGATGGCGAATTTCTGAAGAAAATCTCGAGGACTTGGTGATCGAAATTTCCGAGCCAACGTATTTGAAAGTAAACAGTTTAGCAAACGAAAAGTTAAGTGATAAATCGCACAATTTGCGAACTTGCTAACTGGAGAGAACTTGTTTTGGGAAGCGGGGAGAAGAGGAGCGGTCAACACGGATGTCTTTCTAGTACTGGTCAAATGAGAAGTCGTTACCTTTTATCAGAACGTAATCTATTCCCGATTAGACACGTTCGCCCCATCTATCGGTGGCTTCGTGTATCATAATCAAACGTCGCGATTTAAAGAGTTCCTCCATGTTGACTTACCCTATGACATGCGTAGTCAGTAAATAGCTCGGATTTGGCTTTTTTAAGCAAATATAGACGCCTTCTTTACTACCCTGTCTGTGAATATTCGAAGAGCTTTCGGCCCAATTACCGCTGTGTTTTTGTTCTACGTTGTACCTGAGCAACATGGCTCATTGAGACGGAGATCAACGGTTAGAAACGTGATTGATTTTCGGGAGTTTGTCGTGGATGGTTTCCAGAGGAGTTGTCAGATGGATGTTATGTCGACGGACTACGCCAAGGCTTTCGACAGGATGTCACATCGAAATCTGCTGTCTTTAGTTGAGCCACGTATTTGTGTCATTCCTGAGCCGGTTCTCTAGCTACCTCGTTGGGCGCCAACTTGTACTTCGGGTGGGAGACTTTCTGTCGTCCCCTTTTTTCTGATACTTCGAATGTACCCCAGAGAAGTCATATTGGGCCAATTTGATTCCTGATAATGATCAACAGTGTGAGATTCTCTATCATATTGACTCAATGAGGGATTGTGAGATTGTAAAATGATTGAATTCATATATTGAATCTCTCCTGTATATGGTATATACCATATACAGGAGAGATTCAACGGGGGAAACCCCAAAATTTTTGCAGGAGACTGAGACTTAATATTAAGTCTCAGTCTCCTGCAAAAATTTTGGGGTTTCCCCCGTCGGTCTCCAGCCTCCCCATACAACCGTCCCTTTCCTCTCATAATACTATCAGAATAATGAACTGTACCAAAACCATCTCACGCTATGAAAACAGAAATGAGTGTTTTTATGTCTACCTCTTTTATCATGAGATTGTGGATTAAATCTCCGAGCGACGATATATCTGGGATTGTGGATTAAATGTCCGATCAACGATCTATCTGAGATCGTTGTGTTGCTTTCTGAGCTCTAAGGGCTATCCCAGCGATGTGTTACTCATATGAAGAGTCCTTCATGGTGATATCCATCTTTTCTGATTTCGAGATGAACAAGTTTGAAACTTCAGCAAAATTAGTATGTATTCTTACATGTCTGCTGAATGATCCAGTGGGTTCCTAAACTAGTTGTTAATGCATATGAATCATCAGGAATTAAAAATAAAATACGTACCATCAATTAAAGCATTTAATTCAATCAAAACTCCAACTTAACAGGGAAGAAAAGAGTGATGTCCATCAAAACACGGAAGAAAAGGGGCGATAATTTGACTAACACCATCAGGACATAAAAAAATAAACGGGAAAACTTGACTTAATGACCATTCTTGTTTATATTGCTGATTGATTTTTCTTCTCCTTCTTGTTATTATTCTTTGTTTTTACTCGTTCTTTCGTTTTTCTTGTCATGTGAGCTACAAAACTGTTTAAGGTGATCGAGGTCTCTATACTTCTCGTTTGATATTGACCGTAGCTTTTTGTACAGTTTTGATGCAATATGAACTGATTGTAAGGTGTGAACACGTGCGATCCACCAACATGGCCCATTTCTTTTCAGTTCAGATGGACATAGCCCCTTTCCCCACAGTATATTATCATATTATGATATTCTCAAACCTTAATTTCTCTGTGAGATACCATCTTTCGTCCCTGTTTTGAAAGCTCATGTGAAATTACTCTTTGAGGGCTACACGTTGCCAGCCCTAACTCAAAACAGAAAATAATGGATATCATCCCTTTCTCCCCTGGACTCTTCATATGCAACTGTTTAATAATTAACAGCTTAAGAGATTACTTAGACCGAAATAGAACAAGAGTTTCACATGTTAACTTTATGAACAATATGGGATCTGTAGCTGTAATACAATACTGTATGATTACGACTCAACCAGTGTTTGAGATCGATCTATTATAACTCACCTTACACCGTCATTCCACAGATCATTTTTAATGTAATTATTTTTCTTCAGTATACTTGCGACCTCCGTGACAGAAGACGTTTTGATCCTCGCGAAGTCGTCTGTGTTACTAGCGACAAAAAACGTGTGAAACGTTCAAAATGAATGAAGAAGTGGCTGGAAAGACGTGAACAGTATTCTCACGTTTTATTGTTGACTGAAATTCGAGAATCTGATCCGGATGATTACAAAAACTATTTTCGTATGAATGAAGCTACGTTTGAAATCATACTCAATCTAGTTACACCTTTTTTAATCCGAAAAGATACAAATATGAGGCAGTGTTTGCCTGCAAAGGAAAGACTAGCAGTTACATTTAGATATCTTACCACTGGGGGAAACTTTGAAGATGTCAAGTAAGTAGGGGACATAAGAGACTTGAGGCAAGTTGCCTCGCTCCGAGGCAACTGGAGTCGCGGTCTGTTCACCTCCTGGCTTTTCGAACCCTACTACAACTACCACTACCACCTTATCCTATGAGGCATCCTAGTGTCGACGTATGCAATTTTACTGGATGTGCTGTGCCACTCACACTCGGCCTTTTGCTCGCCTTGACCCCACATACGTACATTGTAATTGAAAAGTGGAATAATAATTGACCACCGTAGAATTACCATCATCCCGATGGTGGGGCGATGGCCTGTAATTCTCCGTCGGTGAGGAAACTGTCTAGTTCCCAATGAGAAGGCTTCCTCGTTGATCTTGACTGGCCTCGAATAGTACGTCATTAATAGCTTTCTCAGCTAATGTTCGCTGCTGGGGTTGAAACTGAATTAATTTCTCTTCCCAAGCTTTAGCAATAGTTGGTATAGTAGGTTCTTTGCTGATATCGGCCGAATTGTCCAGGTACGAACAAGCTTTTTGAAAAAGTTCATTTTGTCGGGCGATAGGACCACTTAGTTTCATTTTTTTTAGCCAAGGGCTGAAGGAGCGTAGCAGGCTGTGTTATAATAATTGAGGACCGTGAAGGAGTTATTTGAAAATTTTCGCTCTTATAACCATGCTGCATGACTGTGGATTTTGTCCCATTATTTTTTATATTTTCGGTTTGAAGGGAATTTTTATTTATCTTTTTTCTCAATTTCTATTCATTGTGCTGTGCATGTTTTTATAATTATTTAATTGGGCTTACTCGTAATTTAAAATTAACAAATAAATGTACTAGATGGATATGAGGAGTAAAGGGCTAATATGGGGAATTATGACGTTGTATTCGATTTATTCGGAAACCTTCTCGATCGTGGGTGTTGATTAATCACGTCACGGAACTGCCGACCACTCATAGCCGGTCACTTTTGAGCCCGCTTAGCATTAGAAAGCCCCCGAACCGCTTGCCGCCTCGTTTTGGAGCGTTCGATTAATTTGAACATAATAGTCTGGTCGGTCCTACACTCCCTCTTGCCCGTCCCTCGCCGCTCATCCCAATTAGGCGGGATCCCGCGTGCTTGCCGATTAATCCACGGGTTAGAAGAGCAGACGAGCATCCTCGGTTTATCGCGGCAACCCCTGAGCCAACTAGCTATCATTAGTTGGGCGGAACCGTAAATTTATGTGTATCGCTAAGTATGAAAAATGGGAAGCCCTCGCGGATTCGAGCGTAGCATTCCGACCATATCGAGTGAAGACAGTTTGTACCAACTGCAATCCGCTCGCTGAATGAAGTATGACTTTTCACCAAATCAGACTGTGGCAACCCACCCTCTTGTTGCAATGTCATAATATCTTTTATATTCCTGTACAACCTGCGAGACCATTGTATAGGTGGACTATCAGTACAAGGAAACCACCCCACATATTATTACTGGTAAAGATTATTTCTCTAAATGTGTGTAAATAATTTCACGAAATTTGATAATTCTGTATTACTGGTCACGATGGTTTTCCATAAACCAAACGATCTTGGATTCATCAAAACGAATTGTATTAGGTGTAGGCTCAATCCACTTGTGGTATATTTAATGTTCTCATTTAGGAGGGGGGGGGGGGGACACAAAATTTGTCATAAATCCAGTAGAGTGGAGACATTTTACATAAAACCAGTTATTTCTTCGAAAATTCGCTCTTATACCCATGCTGCATGACTGGGGATTTATTTATTTTTTTTTTCTTTAAGAAATAAGTCTGTTATTTGGCTCTGTTTTGACCGGTTGACGATCTGAAGAACAACAGTGGTAAACGTAAACGAGCCCCAGGGCCTTCAGTTGTAGATTTAAATGCAGCCAGAAAAAAATAATAATAAAAGCTTGCAGAAGAAGGAGCTAAACAGAAAAGACGTGAAGAAAGGATAAAAAAAAGCAACAGAAAGAGGAGCAAATAAAATTGAAGAAAAATGAATCCCAGAGGAGAAAGAATGAGAAAATGGAAGAAAAAAAGAAAAAGAAAAAGGAAACCATTCAAGTACTTCAGTAAAAGAGGGCAATGAGGAAGACCGCAGCCAAAAAGAAAAGGGAAACATCATGACTGGATTATTTACTAATTAATTAATACTAATGACCTAAATATTTTCAGACGTAATCTAACCTATACACAATTCTTTATAATTCGTTTGTCAATACATCTTAAAGTTCCTGTATTTAAACTGTCCATGTCTGGTTCCTTGAGTGTCTACGTGTTACTAAGAAACCCGTTTTTTCAAGTGTTCATAATTGGTCCAAAAATGTTGAACTCGAAAATTATTTACCATAAATTTAATTTTCATTCAATTTGAAATTTTTGATCTCTGTAAGGTTAGAGGAGATGTGGGAGAGAATGGACGAAAGAGATTAAAAATTACAGAATTAAGGTGCGGCTTAAAAGGGTCAAATAAGATTTCACTTTTATTAACACTGTCCATCACGGGCCCCTTTACCCTACTTTCTTACATACAAAATTACATTTAAAGTAGCTCGGGCTGGAAAGACCCCACGCGTAAGCTGAAGGATTTAATAAAAAATCATTTCGTTACATCATCTATATTCCGTCAAAGATTAAAAATTGTTGGAAGGCGGACCAAGGATTTTATCGAGTTTTTTGTTTGCAAACACGCTTTTTCCCGAAACTGTGAAGAAGTGTGATAGCATGTTCTTCCCCTGTAGTTTTTCAATGTATATAAAACACTGTAGTTCAAAGGCTGTTGCACGAAAACACACTCTCTCACAGTATTAATCATCGCGTCTCTTGAAATGCGCTAGTTGTCCCTCTTAACTTATTATCCCGTTTTGGAGAAATTTAATTACGAAGCGCACCGAGGAGGGGGTTCTTTGAGAGCTGAAACAAGGAGTCACTCAATACCCTGCGGATCCGAAGGAGAAACTGTTGCCAGCCCTTTACAGTTGATTTGGCAGCGTTCATTGTCAAAGTGAGGTGAGCGTATTCTGACACCAGGTGTGTCTGATTGGTGGGAGGACAGAGGCCTTTTGGAATAAGTTAAATCTAATCACTGGCTCTTGTGTAGAAGAGAAGCGCGGATCACCAAAGTCATTCATTGCATTCGAATGTGTTATCCAAGGGTGCCTTTTTTGTTCTGAGGGACTCGTGATTTTTCCAACATCTTTCAGGAACGAATGTTCTTATTCAGGGAACAACCACTTTAAAACAATATGAATTTGCGAGTATTTGTTAAATTTTGTAGTGTTTCTTACGCACGTGTATGTTGACCTGTAAGAAGAATCAAATACTATAATTCATAGAGCAAGGTTGAATTTCTTCATACTTTCATGTTGGAGGAGCCCCGGTTTTCACTTCCCTACTGCGCTCTAGTGATGGATATCGATGTTATGAATGTTATGTTCAAGGATTCATATCGAAAATAAATTATGAGAGGCCATGAAAGAATATTCGAATGACCACCTACTCACAGATTTGTTCAATCGAACTTCCCAACCTCCCAAGTTTAATGTAACCTATAGGTTAAACTACTGTAAACTGTAATACAATAAAGCCATTGATTATTTAAATATCAAAAATTGGGTAGGACCGGAGGTTTCATGAGCAAAGCCTGTTTAACTCGTAGTTTCTTGTTCTAAAAGTGTTTTCGAACGCAAGAATATGTGTACTTGTACTTAATAGTTTCATCCATGTTCAGACTAGTTCCATCTTCCACCCATATCAACCCTAAGAGTCGGAATCGACAGCAATTATTATTATGGTCTCCTCGTCCTAGAAAACATGGTAAGCGAGACCTCGCAAGCCAATGTCAACTAAAACTATTACCCCAAAACACCCGATTTTTCCAAAGTAGAAGATGTAGAAATCGATCATGCGGCAGACAGGAATGCATTTGGGACCTTCTTGGAGCATAACAGAAAAGTTTTGAGGGGGTGTTCGAAAAATTGAATTTGAACCGAATTCATACCTAGGTGTAAGTACCATTAACAATGTGATTCACATGAATTTAAGTCAGCTGGTGAGCTCAGAAGAAATTACCCTATACTTCCATTTGTGAAACGTAATTGGATCAAGTACTTTCGATGTTGAAGGCCGGTAATATTGATGTCGAAAAACTTGAGCAATAAGTGAACATCTATTTTAATTATGACTTCGATCAATGAAATGTGAATGGCTATTTATATACAGGCATTTCAACATCAATAATTTCATAGTTCGACAATGTTGAAGAAACGATGTTTTTGATTATCGATGTTGACACCAGTAGTAACATCGGTATTATTGCTTCGATGTTCCAGCGCTATTGGCTGGAACATTCGGACCTCTTGAAAGTTACGAGTGCGGATAGAGAGGCCTTTTCTCTCCTGCCATCAACTTTGACTTCATTCGAAGTGATATTTGAACGGTTCCGTGTTGGAGAACGGCTATTTTTCATCGGAGTTAGAAGACCCTCCATCGCCTGGGGAAATCCGTTAAAAAACTCGCTAATCATTAACTGCAGATTCCAAACCGCTAGACAAAATTTAACATCTAGAAAGTTTATTCGACGCAGAGCGTAATATGCCAAAACTTGATAAAAGTTACTCAGTTTCGCCGTCTGTTGGCTCCCAAATGTTAATCTCTTCTCAGAAACAGTCGCTAAGCTATATTGATCTCAATTTGGACGACCAAAGTAATATAAAATAATTTCCAGCTTTCTGAGAACTAGTGGAAAGCAAAACTCGAATTTGAATGGGTTAAACCCCAGTAATCTCGGAAAATGTCATTGTCCGTCAAATAGTTACGGAGTTATACTTGAGGCACGATTTTGACCGCAGATAGACCAATACACAAACATGAGGCCGACTCTGTGGAGGGTTAGAAGATGCACAACAAATTGGAAATTTCCAAATGGGCCTACAACGTTGTTTCTTAGTTATTAATTTTTGGGGTTTACTTGGTTAATTCATTATTCACGTCATGTTAATTGGGCACAAGACGAATTAGTAGATATATTAAACAATGCCGTGCGTATGAAAAAATTGCACTTGCCAACCTTCATCATAATCGTTTTAATGGGTTAAGTACAAATGATTCACCTAATACGGTTCCCCAATTTGACGTAATCCAACGGGTAAAATGTAAATTGAGGCCAAGCTTTTGCCTTCATAGTCCGACTTGTTATTCAGTTTATGTTAATCTGGAGATTTCTGTGGATTGGTCGGACGGGTGAGGGGATGAGGCTGTTCCACCCCTCGCCCCGCAGAGGCAGAGGCTTCGGAACCCGGAGAAAACCCAGGATTAGCTTTCATGAATTCACTAATATTCTGGCTTTTAAACGGACTAAACGGCAGAATGAGAGCCTTCGTGGCGGAGGGCATAGGAAAAAAAAGGAAGAGAGAAAGAAGAAAAGTGGGGCTGGGGGATGAAAAGAAAAACTCAATTCATTAGTGAGCATGGGGATCAAGGAAACCAAAGGACGAAAAGGGAAGAGGAATAAGGAAAGAGAAGAAAACGGTGTAAAGGAATAGGAGAAGTAGGGCAGAAAGAGGCGTAGTTCATTAGAGAGCACATTACAATTCCAAGTGGTTCTTGGGGTCTCAACTTTGAGTGCAGAGAGCGGCATACAGAATCAATACCTCTCTCCCAGCTTCCTTCGCCCCATCCGGCTTGCACGAGGAAGGTATGTTTGTCTTGTTCCTTTTCTTATATCTACCATTGCCCCTCCTCTGCCTTGTTCTGGACGTTAATTGATATTTATTTCCACTACTAGGGTTCGAAAGGGTTTATGAGTTTCTTCAGAATCAACGTCCATCAATAATGATGAAGTACAAACAGCATTCTGTAACCACCCTTAACTAACTCATTTATTCTTTACTATCTATTTACGCAATTCATTAACGAATAAAACCATAAGTCCAACACTTTTTACCCTCGAATTTTTTAATCAAGTAATCCAATTCAAAGCAAGAATTGACGACATTGATTCATTGGAAAATACCTTGGAAGGCAAAAAAATATGTGCCAGTATCTTCTTGGATGTGGCACAAACGTTTGACAAGGTTTGGCATCGAGGGCGTTGAATACAAATTGCACAGGGATCTCCCGCGACAGTATTGCCTACTCCTTAAATCCTATATTCAGAACCGACATTTTAGAGTGAAGCAAGGTCATCATTACTCCAGCTTGAAGCCTATAAAACCTGGGGTCCCGCAAGGAAGTGTTCTAGGTCCTGAAGTGAACTGTACTTTTTTGTACACAAGGGACCTACCCATACGGGAAGACACAACTGTTGCTACTTTTGCAGATGACACGGCAATCCTATCTGTTGGAAAAGATGTTGAAACCGCCACCCACAAATTACAAAACTCCACTAATGGGATTGTCAAGTGGACTAAGATGTGGAGAATGAAGCTGAACGAGTCGAAGTCGGTTCACATCAATTTCACAAATCGAAAAATGTTGAGATCAGTTGAACTAAAATACCGTACGCTGACACCATCAAGTACCTGCGGATGAATCTCGACTCAAAACTTAATTGGAATAAGCATATCGAGAAGAAAAAGCAAGAACTGAAGATCAAGTTCAGAATGAATTCCGTTCTTTCACTTCACAACAAGCTGCTAACCGTTCATTATACAAGCAGATTCTTCGCCCTACTTGGACCTACGGGATACAACTCTGGGGGTGTGCAAAAAAGTCAAATATTAAAAAGATCCAAACCTCGCAGAACAAAACACTGAGAAGTATAGTAGGCACTCCATGGTACATGCGAAATTATGATTTTTTTTTTAATAAGATCTGAGGATAGAGTCAGTTAATGGAACAATTGCCAAGTACGCGCGGAAGCACGAACATCGCTTCCACAAACACGAAAACCTGGAGATGCTCAACGTTCTAAACAACGAAGAGGAACTCCAGCGGCCTCAAGCGTAACAAGTCACTGGACTTGATTGTGCTGCGGGAATAGTTCTGTGCAGTGGAAGTGAACCCCAGTGATCATGCTGCAAACAAGGGTTAGGTTCTGCTGAAAATCCTACCCTATACAGTGAATTTTTTTTCTTCTTTTTTTTTATTCCAGAAATATCCAGGTTAGTACAAGAAATAAAGTACACTTTTGATATTTCTACAATAGAAAAACAGAAAACAATCCACTGAAATTAATCTTCCATCTGAGATGAACTCGTGGAGGAAGATGAGTCGTTGATCCTACCGTCTAGTTATTAGAGGTTTATTTAATTTATCACTTAATATTGTCTTGATCACTTATGTTATCAATATTACACTGTAGGCAATCTATCTATACTATATAATAAAATCGTGTCTGTCTGTCTGTTTGTCTCATCATCAATTGAGAACGGCTGAACGTAGAAAGTTGCGGCTGGTACCATTTGACGCAGAATTTATCTGGGAAGGTTTATGAAAGATCCGCGTTTGAATCCGTCCATCCGTTGAAACGCTATGAATGAAATACTACTAAAAAAACGTGCTATAATCACTTCTATGAGGATAACTTTTGAACGGTTGAACGTAAATCCGATTGTAAGTAGTCTCTGGATTCAGCTCGACAAGTGGTACTTCAATCAGCATGTTCGAAGGGGCGGGGTGCCGGTTGTGATGGGGGGGGGGGTTACAGGCATTCAAAACTACTTGACCAGTTGGAGTGCAACTTTGGGAATTTGTTGTGTGAACATTGAGGAATGTTTCTAAACAGGTAGGGTGGGTCAATAGTATGGGGGGGGGGGGGGTTACCGGTAATCCAAAAACTACTTGACGAATTGGTGTGAAACATTGAAATTGTGTTGTGTTTCTGACCAGTTGAGGAGGGTGGATACGGGTGTCTGTTCTACCGTTGCGAAGCGCGGGTACACAGCTAGTATATTATAAATAGAAATAAAAGTAGTTTCGAAGTTCTTCCCGTTTTGATTTATTAAAATGTCCAATCATTAGGCTCCTTCTTAGCTCTAGAGGTAACTCATTGAAACCTTTTATACCACTATAGTTAAAAGCATTCTGGGCAAATGTGGTTCAAAGTAATGGAAGGCTAATTTTATAATCATTGCTGAATCTGGCTCGAGACGTATGTGCAGGTAGGGGTGTTAGATAGTCGATAGTTGAGACTATCGATAGTCTCGATACTATCGAACACCAACTATCGATAGTATCGATAGTCTATCGACGTGGTTTTTGAGATTACCTTTGCTCGGCATATAATTACGTATTATCCACCTACCTAGTATGTTTTAGGGCTTACTCAGCAAGCCTTGCTGTGGGCCAACATGGTAAATTCCACAATTTATCCACAAAATGAGCAGTGACGGATATGTATGATTCTCCTCTAACAGATGTCCATAGGTCAGTTGTTATACTAACAAACTGAATACATTTCAGTTCATTAGTGAGCGAATTTGTCAGTTTTTCTTGTAAATCAGGAACCATTGCTCTATTTTTCTTATGTCGTCACATTTGTAAGGTGTTGATGACTTACAGTAGCTCTCCGCCGGAGGCGGAGGGTACTGGTCACTGTGTTTCCGCTTAAGGTGGTCCCTTAAGTTGCTAGTATTTGCAAAAAATTTAATAATTTGACGGCACAATTTTCAAATACAAGTTTTCCCCCTCACGCACATCTTTATCAAAATAATCCCGTACATCAGACTTGGGAGGCATAATAAAAGGAAAATTCGTCTCTTGAAAGAGCCCAAATTATAGAACGCACTGAATGTCAACTAGTGACGTTCCGATATTACCGTTATTAATAATATCGATACATTTGTTTCGATACTTTCGATATTTGTATCGATATCGGGAATTCGATAATATCGGGATATCGAATGAAGCTTTACAGTATCGAATCGAAATATCGAATCCAGACAACATCAGAAGGAGGTTACTTACCTACGTCCAACATAGCACCAGCCGTGAACAACGGAACATTTGGAATGATTGTTGTTTTTGGCGAACTTAACTTCTGAAGAGTGGGGTTTGTAATTTTTTTTAAACATTCGCCACAATATTTTTTCCACTCTTTGTACTTTTTGATATAGATAACAATGAAAACTTCAAAATCTACCCAAGGGTTTATTATTTCCAGTCCTACCGAAACTGATCATAATGCTGAGATAGGTAGGCCTAAACACGATTTATCTTTTGAATGAAATTACAGAATTTGAGGATAATAATATTATCCTAATTATTAAGTAATTATAAGTCATTATAAGTAGTGCAAAAAGAGTAAGAATTGTCGATATCAAATGATACTTTCAATATCGATATTTCCTTTCGATAATATCCGAGTATCGATACCGTGCTTTCGATATTGATTTGATACCAAATATCGGATCGAAAGGAGTATCGGAACGTCACTAATGTCAACTGACTAATATTGAAGAAAATTAGAAAGGCTTAGTTGCTAGTGAGTGGGGAGCTGAATTCAACGAAATTCAATCCCAGGAATTACAAAATCCCAGCAGCTATTTCTTTTATGTTTTTTAATATAGAGGGGGATTCATAGAAGTCATGTGTGTGTGTGTGTTGAGCAAACAGTTTCGAGAAGAAGAAACAAAAGAGCAGATCGGGGTATTAGGAACCACTTGACTCAGTTTGACAAATATTGAAAATAGAACAATGAAAGGAAAAACCCCAATTCAACGAAAATCAATCACATGAAGAGCCTTCAGGTTATCTTTTTCTAGTCCTTACTACAGGGTTCGTGCCGGTCAGGGAAGTCAGGGAAGTCATGGAAAAGTCAGGGAAATATAAATGGGCACTGGAAGTCATGGAAAAGTCAGGGATATTGGATTTTGGTCAGGGAAAAATCTCAAATCGGGTGCAGATGCGAAAAATCCATGCTACGCGTCGAAAACCCCTTTACCAGTTGAATTTTCGCGCCGCGTTCTCGTCCTCGCAAAGGCTCGGTACCGTCCGGTGCTTCATTTGCTTCGCCGCCAGCGCTGGCCGTCTGGCTGTCTAGGAATAAGACTTTTAAGTTATGTTTTGTTATTGTGATTCGACCTGTTTGTTTGAAGTGACAACCAAAGGCCTATGGTGCTGGAATAATTGGCTGAAAGAAAAGCCGGACTGAGCAGATAGCCGCCCCCGATGACGCAAACGCGGCGTTTTAACGAGATAGGCTAGGTTCTTTTATGAACGGTATTGTTCCTAATATATTTACTACTTAATTCCTGCTTTAAAAAACTGTAAAGTACCTTTGTAAGGTATGGTTTATGTAAACCACGTACTCAAAACTTTTATGTGTTTTATCTTGTGATTCTATCTCTTACTTTGTTTTAAGTAAACTTCGTTTTTTTATGAATAAAAAAACTTGTTCCTTATATTGTTTTTCTTCATTTGCGCATCTAAAATTTTCGATTCATGCAAAACGTTACTGTTTAAAGGATCCTGAAACGTTGTGAAAAGTCAGGGAAAAATCGAAATTTTTGGTCTGGAAATCAGGGAAATTGAAAATTGAAAATCGGCACGAACCCTGTACTAAGAACAAGAACTTTTTACAAACCTCTTCTTAGAATGAGGGGTGTGCCAGGTAGTGGTAAGTGGTAGTATCTAGTACCTGTTCCCTTTCCGTTTCGAGAAATTCCAAAGTTGAAATTTCAAAAACTATCGAACAAAACTATCGATAGAAAAAAAACTGTCGATAGGAGGTCACTATCGATCAATCAATAGTACTATCTAACACACCTATGTGAAGGTACGGAATAGTCTCTAGTTTTAATGATATGTTTTATATTATTAAACTCAATCAATTTTGGGAAGTGTAGAATGTTTAATTTTTTGAAAATTGAAAATTGGAAATCCTACCCTATACCTATTATGAAATAAAATATTGCTGGATGAAAATGTATCAATTATTCAGTTGCAATAAATCAAAAAAATAAATAAATAAAATAAAATGAAAAAAAATAATAATTACATAAAAAACATTTCCTCGCACGATTATTCGAAAAATTAGAAACTTTTCAGAGGCCTTTTTGTTTTCAACATATTGGTAATTTTTGGTGTGTAGGTACTCTGATCATTTTCTACAAATTGTCACGACGCAATTATCACGGTGAAAGAAAAGTTGACATTTGATGGTTTAAACAAAACGAACAGGAAAACCGAACTCAGCAGACGTCTAGCGAAAGCATCCTGATCTACAGTAGCGAACTCTCTTGGATGTCTAACGAGACTTCGCTCCAAGAGAGTTCGCTACTGTAGACTTAAGGGTCTAGGTTGGGTTGTCTTGGTTGTACGTCTCGACGACCCCAGTGTCTAATTGAGGGTCTTGCGTATCCCTGTGCGTGATTCTGCTATTATCTTGTTAATATTGTATTAAACTACTTGTTTCCCTTTTGTAATCGGGCTCGCCCGTATTTTAATAATGAGTAATCCGTTCAAATTCGGCTTCCTTCCCGACACTTCGGTTTCCACGATGCGAGAGGTATATATAAAACTCGTCGACCATTATTCAGTAGGGAGGTCTGATGTTTCCAAATGTACAGAGTGTCCAGTGCGCTTCTGGCCCTCATTAATCACCTATCATCGTATCAATTTCCAGAGTCTATCGATTCACATTTCGGGAACGACATTGACCTCTCTTTTGCCAAAATTTCCTTCTGTTATGGTTTATTTTCTTCGATTCAAGTAAAAAAATATAGAGTTGCTAGTATTTGCACAAAATTTAATAATTTGACGGCACAATTTTCAAATACATTTTTTCCCCCTCACGCACATCTTCATCAAAATAATCCCATACATCAGACTTGGGAGGCATAATAAAAGGAAAATTCGTCTCTTGAAAGAGCCCAAATTATAGAACGCACTGAATGTCAACTAGTGACGTCCCGATATTACCGATATTAGTAATATCGATACATTTGTTTCGATACTTTCGATATTTGTATCGATATTGGGAATTCGATAATATCGGGATATCGATTGAAGCTATACAGTATCGAATCGAAATATCGAATCCAGACAACATCGGAAGGAGGTTACTTACCTACGTCCAACATAGCACCAGCCGTGAACAACGGAACATTTGGACAAATTGTTGTTTTTGGCGAACTTTAGTTCTGAAGAGTGGGGTTTGTAATTTTTTTTAAACATTCGCCACAATATTTTTTCCACTCTTTGTACTTTTTGATATAGATAACAATAAAAACTTCAAAATCTACCCAAGGGTTTATTATTTCCACTCCTACCGAAACTGATCATAATGCTGAGATAGGTGGATCATTGTAGGCCTAAACACGATTTATTTTTTGAATGGAATTACAGAATTTGAGGATAATAACATTATCCTAATTATTAAGTAATTATAAGTCATTATAAGCAATACTTATAATTACTTATATTATAAGTATTGCAAAAAAAGTAAGAATTATCGATATCAAATGATACTTTCAATATCGATATTTCCTTTCGATAATATCGGAGTATCGATACCGTGCTTTCGATATTGATTTGATACAAAATATCGGATTGAAAGGAGTATCGGAACGTCACTAATGTCAACTAGAGATGGACCGTTCCAGCTGTAACGGAACGGGGAACGGTTACACAAAAGGAACCATACGTACCGTTACGCTTGCTGAGTTTTCCGTTCCACCTGGAACGAAACGCCAAACCTGAAGTCTCACTGGAAACTAGTGGTGGACCGTTCCGGGCGTAACAATAAAAGGAACGGATCCGCTGTGGGATCGGTTCGGATCGGTTCCCACTCCCATTTTAAGTAGAGATGGGCCGTTCCACCGGTTCCACGTACCGTTCCGATCCAGGGCGGGATCGGGTATTTTTTCCGTTACGATCCGGAATGGATCCCGGATAAATTATATAGAGGTATTGTTTTATTCATAGAATAAATTAGGTTCCTTTTTTTCATTAATTTTTCCTATTCGTTTATTATTCTATTATTGATTCTTGAAGACGTGCAATAATTGAGTTAAATAGGTACTTGGAAGATGATATTCTCGGCGATGATAAAGATCCGATATTGTGGTGGCATGAACATAGCTACAATTACCCGCATTTGGGTAAAATAGCAACCGAAATGTTGAGTGTCGTAGCAACTTCCGTGCCTTGCGAGCGAGTATTCTCCAAAGCGGGACTGATGATCAACGACCGACGCACGCGTCTTTCTTCTCAGAAGACCAAAATGTTATTGTTTTTGAATGCAAATGCTGAGTTCATGAAGTGATACCCTTCTATTTTTTTTTTTTAATTTTGGAACTAAATTTCAAACAATAATTTTATTAAAAAAGCTTAGCGAAGGCTTAACTTTGGTTTAAATAGTTTTCTAATTATGATTCTGTTACTCACGTTTTCTTCTCACATTTTCTATGAATGCAATATATCTCTGTATTTCATTTCATGAAATTTTGTTTGATTCCACACCTGAAATCAAAATATACTGTGCTGATTGATAAAAAATCACGGATTCAATAAATATTCAAGATTTTGAATAAATCATTATTCAGTAAATAAATTTTATTTATAACGTTCGATAGGCAGGTGCCTAGCTAAGTAATAATTTTTATACGAAATGATCTACATTTTTTTATAAAAGGAATACTAGGTACTTTTTGAATGTAAAGATAGAATCATTACAAGCATAAAGGGAACATATTATAGCTTTATCGTTCCATTCATGCCCCAGAAATTGACGAGAAGCGAGAACATAACTGAACGTTTCTGGAATGAATCCGTAAGTTACGGTCCGTAACAAAAAGAAAAACGACCGGATAGGTCGTAGAGATAGGAGTAGACAAGAAGTTTTTGGAACGAAACCGGTAACGGAACGAAAAAAGGAACCGTTACTTCCCTGGAACGGAACGATCGTAACGGTTCCACACAATCTCTGGAACGACCCATCTCATTGTCAACTGACTAATATTGAAAAAAAGGAGAAAGGAATAGTCGTAGTTGCTAGTGAGTGGGGAGCTGAATTCAACGAAATTCAATCCCAGGAATTACAAAATCCCAGCAGCTATTTCTTTTAAGTTTTTTAATATAGAGGGGGATTCATAGAAGTCATGTGTGTGTGTTGAGCAAACAGTTTCGAGAAGAAGAAACAAATATTGAAAATAGAACAATAAAAGGAATAACCCCAATTCAACGAAAATCAATCACATGAAGAGCCTTTAGGTTATCTTTTTCTAGTCCTTACTAAGAACAAGAACTTTTTACAAGAACTTTTTAGTAGAATTGTACACTGAAATGAGATCTCACCATCATATGATGTGGCAAAAACTATATAGTCAGGGGGAGCAAGGGGCGTTCTACAAGAAATTAAACCCGAAAATCAGCACGGTACCATGGTTCAAACGAATAGATAAACCGAAGCGATTTATACGCATTTTCTGCAGACTGAGATCTAATCACGCCATAAGCCCTGTGTATTAGTCCTGGAGCCGAGGCCGAAAATGGGTGTTCATTTTAGGAGAAGGTTTGATATAAAATTATGAAAATCTAGTCAATTCTGAGTAAGAAAATCCAAGTCTGCCATTTCAAAGCGGTTGCTTTCAAAAATGGCAGCCATTTAAAAAGTGACGAAAACGCACAAACATGACCTGTCTTTAGGATGGATGGAACTTTTATAGATGATAGATTATGTCCAAACATAGATGTTTTCACCAGTCTGCCACTTTCAACCGGTTGAAAATGCGTGGCAGACTCAATTTCAAAAATTGCATTTTTCGGGTGTAAAATTTACAGTATTTGGGACGCCTCAAATTTTCACACATGATTATATATGCCCAAATAAGGAGTTTGAGACTTGTCTGCCAATCTAAAGCAGTTGAAAAGTAATGGCAGACTTGAATTGAAATATTGCCAAATTTGGTGATAAATTTCATCAGTTTTAGGAAGATTCAAATTTCAATACGTTAAAGTACCTGTGGTATGAGAGCAATAGACCATGGTCTGCCTTGCCTAGCCAGTTGCTTTCTACCGACAGACTGAAATGCAAAAATTGCCAAATTACTGATCAAAATTTTGTGATTTTAGGATGCTTCAAATTTCGGCTCAACATTGTTCTCCTGCAATAAGACTGAAAAAGAGTAGTCTGCCTTCAGTAACCCGTTGTTTAAGTTAGGCAGACTGAAATTGAAAAATTGCAATTTTCAAGGTCAAAATGAATGTATTTTGGGAAAGTTGTAATTTTGGCATGTGATACTAGCATGTTAGTGTAAACTTTTTGACGCAGTCTGCCATCAATATTCCGCTGCCTTCTGGCGGCAGACTGAACTCAAACGTGGGAAAACAGAAATAATTTCAATTATTGACCATTTTTATGGTAAAAATGCATCTTCTTTAGGACGATTCAAATTTTGGCACATGATACTACATTGTAAGAAGAAACTTTGTGACATGGTCTGCCATCAATATCCAACTGATTTTTTCGGCAGACCAACAATATTAGGTATCTTACTTACATAATATGTTACAATTTGCCATCCCTCAACACCTTTATTAGCTGCAAGTAATTTTTTCTACATCCATTTTCCTTCATGTCCGACTGTAGAAAATATCTTTAATTTATAAATGAAACAAGGGAGAAGCAGAAAACAGAATGGGAAAACACTAAACTTCGCGTCGAAAACGGCCGTTAGGTGGGTCCCGGGTAGCCGCCCAGAATAAAACTGCCTTTTTTTCATCTTCCAGGTAAACTACAGTCTAGAAATTTTAACCGTCAGTCGGGGATAGACCACATTGCAATATTCACTCGGTTTCTCATCTGTAAAATTGTTTAAATAATACCTTTTTGTAATAATACAAATTAAATTTTGATGCTGAGCTATTGACTTGAAATTTTAAAAATAGGTCAGAACTGGATCACAATGCAATATTCACTCGGTTTTTTGTCTGTAAAATTGTTTAAATAATACCTATTTGTTTAAACAAATGAAATTTTGATGATGAGCTACATACTTGAAATTTTAAATATAGGTCAGAAATGGATGACATTTCAATATTCACTCGGTTTTTTTCTCATTGCAAACCTGTTCATTGTGTACCCAAGATCCTTTCCTAAAAGACCTGGCAGCGGGAAATATTATTCAACATGGTTTGAAAAGGGAAAAAGAAGTTTTGTAAAAAATCCCAATGCTCTAGGTAGTAGTCGATACCAGTGACCAACATTTTCTTCAGTAGTCGACATGGTTTTGCACTAGTAGTCGACCTACATGTGTTAGAAGTCGACAGTATCACTTGAGTCAGTAGTCGACAGGTTTTTCGTCATTCCATCGTTTTCGAATTTTACGACATCTAAATAAAACACATTCAACTGTGAATCGGAACTTGAAAATAGATTAATAATATGTACCTAATGAAGTTATCAGACTTTTTATTTGCAAACAGCTCATTATCAGTCTCAAATTTCAATAAGTACTTAAGTAAAAAGGTATGAAAACTATAGTCGAAAACTCATTGTCAGAAAATTGACATTACAGTTGGGCTTAGGTACCTATTTACACATTTTTTTGACATTTTCATGTCTTTGCTTTGGCACATAAACTGAAACGGGAAAAATTTGTTCCCTTGATTCACCCTTTCCCTCAGATCACGTCAGAACACAAGCGACCGGCGGGAAATTACGTCAGATCCTATGACGCACAAGCGTATGACGTAAGACGGCTGGCAGGAGGCCAACTAGTACGTCAGAGCCTATGACGCACGAGCGTATGACGTAAGACGGCTGGCAGGATAACTAGTGCGTCAGAGCCAATGACGCACAAGCGTATGACGTAAGACGGCTGGCAGGTGGCCAACAAGTACGTCAGAGCCTATGACGCACGAGCGTATGACGTAAGACGGCTGGCAGGAGACCAACAAGTGCGTCATAGCCTATGACGCACGAGCGTATGACGTAAGACGGCTAGCAGGAGGCCAACAAGTACGTCAGAGCCTATGACGCACGAGCGTATGACGTAAGACGGCTGGCAGGATAACTAGTGCGTCAGAGCCAATGACGCACAAGCGTATGACGTAAGACGGGTGGCAGGTGGCCAACAAGCACGTCAGAGCCTATGACGCACGAGCGTATGACGTAAGACGGCTGGCAGGAGACCAACAAGTGCGTCATAGCCTATGACGCACGAGCGTATGACGTAAGACGGCTAGCAGGAGGCCAACAAGTACGTCAGAGCCTATGACGCACGAGCGTATGACGTAATACGGCTGGCAGGAGCCAACTAGTGCGTCATACGACGAGACCTTTTATGTCTCTGCGCCCCCTGTCACACCCACACCGCGTACCTCGTACTTCATTTTGGTTTATTATCTTCGATAATGAACCATTGGAATCGCCCAAAGAAAAAAAAATTTTAACCCCCCCTCAAAATTTGTTGGTTTACGTTTCAAGATCGAATAAAAAAAAATCCGTACGCCGTCCGCGGCACTTTGCCCAGTTAGCGTTGAGTTAAAATTACGAAATTTTTTTTATGGGTTTCGACCAACCCCACAATGGTCCTCGAAACTTTTCATAACCCTAGGTCAAGGGGAAGGGGTTCAAAACGAATTTTGAAAATTTGAAAATCTCATATCTCGAAAAATTCATATAGAACGGTATGTTTTTTATTTCTTTTTCTTTACATGGGCTTTCCACCTCAGCTTGCAGTCGAGAGTCATGCCAATGTATTTCGCCTCGTCCTTTTAAGGTACTGTTTGTGAGTTAATATTAACTTATTAAATTTTAATGGGATTACGTATGTCTTCAGATTCGTGAAGTTTATATGGATAGGTTTCGTTTCGTTCAACTTCTTCCTAATCGCTTCGTCCATTTTAGGACGTAATGCGAGATTGCAATTCTGACTTCGCCGTCGTGTTCAGCGGTGAAATGTCCAAATGTCGGATGCAATGTGGCGATAAATAAATAATCAAAATTGTTGGAAAAGTAAACAAAATAATGTTATTTCTGGATTCGGTTGATGTTACCAATGTACAATGGAAAATAACTAAACTTGCCTAAATCTATGGCCATAGAAAAATAAACTCCCTTCTGTCTATACCAGACTGTGTTGCAAATCGGCACCATACCATATTCTCACCGTACTCATACCATACCATACGAATTTCTTTCCTATCATACCATACTGTACTATACCAAATCATACATACAATAATATACCATACCATACTCATACCATGTCATACAAACCGAGTGAATATTGAAATGTCATCCATTTCTGACCTATATTTAAAATTTCAAGTATGTAGCTCATCATCAAAATTTCATTTGTTTAAACAAATAGGTATTATTTAAACAATTTTACAGACAAAAAACCGAGTGAATATTGCATTGTGATCCAGTTCTGACCTATTTTTAAAATTTCAAGTCAATAGCTCAGCATCAAAATTTAATTTGTATTATTACAAAAAGGTATTATTTAAACAATTTTACAGATGAGAAACCGAGTGAATATTGCAATGTGGTCTATCCCCGACTGACGGTTAAAATTTCTAGACTGTAGTTTACCTGGAAGATGAAAAAAAGGCAGTTTTATTCTGGGCGGCTACCCGGGACCCACCTAACGGCCGTTTTCGACGCGAAGTTTAGTGTTTTCCCATTCTGTTTTCTGCTTCTCCCTTGTTTCATTTATAAATTAAAGATATTTTCTACAGTCGGACATGAAGGAAAATGGATGTAGAAAAAATTACTTGCAGCTAATAAAGGTGTTGAGGGATGGCAAATTGTAACATATTATGTAAGTAAGATACCTAATATTGTTGGTCTGCCGAAAAAATCAGTTGGATATTGATGGCAGACCATGTCACAAAGTTTCTTCTTACAATGTAGTATCATGTGCCAAAATTTGAATCGTCCTAAAGAAGATGCATTTTTACCATAAAAATGGTCAATAATTGAAATTATTTCTGTTTTCCCACGTTTGAGTTCAGTCTGCCGCCAGAAGGCAGCGGAATATTGATGGCAGACTGCGTCAAAAAGTTTACACTAACATGCTAGTATCACATGCCAAAATTACAACTTTCCCAAAATACATTCATTTTGACCTTGAAAATTGCAATTTTTCAATTTCAGTCTGCCTAACTTAAACAACGGGTTACTGAAGGCAGACTACTCTTTTTCAGTCTTATTGCAGGAGAACAATGTTGAGCCGAAATTTGAAGCATCCTAAAATCACAAAATTTTGATCAGTAATTTGGCAATTTTTGCATTTCAGTCTGTCGGTAGAAAGC
The DNA here is from genome assembly GCA_963920205.1 of Stenodema calcarata. Classification (NCBI taxonomy): domain Eukaryota; kingdom Metazoa; phylum Arthropoda; class Insecta; order Hemiptera; family Miridae; genus Stenodema; species Stenodema calcarata. The sequence continues at coordinate 55,015,215 of OY986048.1, read as the reverse complement.
AACTGGCTAGGCAAGGCAGACCATGGTCTATTGCTCTCATACCACAGGTACTTTAACGTATTGAAATTTGAATCTTCCTAAAACTGATGAAATTTATCACCAAATTTGGCAATATTTCAATTCAAGTCTGCCATTACTTTTCAACTGCTTTAGATTGGCAGACAAGTCTCAAACTCCTTATTTGGGCATATATAATAATGTGTGAAAATTTGAGGCGTCCCAAATACTGTAAATTTTACACCCGAAAAATGCAATTTTTGAAATTGAGTCTGCCACGCATTTTCAACCGGTTGAAAGTGGCAGACTGGTGAAAACATCTATGTTTGGACATAATCTATCATCTATAAAAGTTCCATCCATCCTAAAGACAGGTCATGTTTGTGCGTTTTCGTCACTTTTTAAATGGCTGCCATTTTTGAAAGCAACCGCTTTGAAATGGCAGACTTGGATTTTCTTACTCAGAATTGACTAGATTTTCATAATTTTATATCAAACCTTCTCCTAAAATGAACACCCATTTTCGGCCTCGGCTCCAGGACTTAAACCGTAGAGAAAATGTTATCTGTGATTGCGGTCATCCGACAGGTAGCTCGGAACACCAGGTGATGGAATGCCCTACTTACAGCATACAAAGAAAAATCATGTTTGACAGGCTAGTAAGTAAAGTAGCATGTCCTTTCAATTACGTGACCTTATTACTCACTGAAAATATAGAAGCGTGGAACGACATACATATTTTCATAGAAAAGAGCAACATGAAAGTATGAAAATAAGTTAAGAATAATTAGATTATAAGTGAGATAGATGTATAAAAATGATATGATATCGATTGGACATAAATTGTACATAATTGAATAATATATTATCATGATTATATTGACAAGAGAATTGTATAATTATTTTGAACGTTATAATGGTTATTTTTAAATGTGGAATCTTCATTTGAGTGGTAAATTTATTAAATTAATGATAATTAAGAAGTATGAATTAAGTATAGATTGACCTTGGAATGTTATGTGACTATGCCAAATAAAAATTATTAAAAAAAAAAACTTTTTACAAACCTCTTCTTAGAATGAGGGGTGTGCTAGGTAGTGGTAAGTGGTAGTATCTAGTACCTGTTACCTTTCCGTTTCGAGAAATTCCAAAGTTGAAATTTCAAAAACTATCGAACAAAACTATCGAGAGAAAAAAACTATCGATAGGGCTATCGATAGGAGGTCACTATCGATCAATCGATAGTACTATCTAATACCCCTATGAGAAGGTACGGAATAGTCTCTAGTTTTAATGATATGTTTATATTATTAAACTCAATCAATTTTGGGAAGTGTAGAATGTTTAATTTTTTGAAAATTGCAAATTGGAAATCCTACCCTATACCTATTATGAAATAAAATATTGCTGTATGAAAATGTATCAATTATTCAGTTGCAATAAATCAAAAAAATAAATAAATAAATAAATAAAATAAAATGAAAAAAAATAATAATTAAAAAAAACATTTCCTCGCACGAATATTCGAAAAATTAGATACTTTTCAGAAGCCTTTTTGTTTTCAACATATTAGTAATTTTTGGTGTGTAGGTAATCGGATCATTTTCTACAAATTGTCACGACGCAATTATCACGGTGAAAGAAAAGTTGACATTTGATGGTTTAAACAAAACGAACAGGAAAACCGAACTCAGCAGACGTCTAGCGAAAGCATCCTGATCTACAGTAGCGAACTCTCTTGGATGTCTAACGAGACTTCGCTCCAAGAGAGTTCGCTACTGTAGACTTAAGGGTCTAGGTTGGGTTGTCTTGGTTGTACGTCTCGACGACCCCAGTGTCTAATTGTGGGTCTTGCGTATCCCTGTGCGTGATTCTGCTATTATCTTGTTAATATGGTATTAAACTACTTGTTTCCCTTTTGTAATCGGGCTCGCCCGTATTTTAATAATGAGTAATCCGTTCAAATTCGGCTTCCTTCCCGACACTTCGGTTTCCACGATGCGAGAGGTATATATAAAACTCGTCGACCATTATTCAGTAGGGAGGTCTGATGTTTCCAAATGTACAGAGTGTCCAGTGCGCTTCTGGCCCTCATTAATCACCTATCATCGTATCAATTTCCAGAGTCTATCGATTCACATTTCGGGAACGACATTGACCTCTCTTTTGCCAAAATTTCCTTCTGTTATGGTTTATTTTCTTCGATTCAAGTAAAAAAATATAGATTAATTGTAATTATTATTATGAATTTCGAACTGACAAGAAACCGAGTGAATATTGCATTGTCATCGGGCGACCATCGTTATCTGTGCTATTATCGATATCTCCCGTGTGAAAAAGAAATTGGTTGTAAAGCCAACTTGAAAGCTGTCGGGAAGTGCGTGACTGAGGCGATTGGTGAACAAAATCACGAGGCCAATGAGCAAGATAAGGAGTTATCGATAGTAAGAGCAGGGGTAAAAAGGAAAGCAGACGAAGACATTTCGAGCTGTCCATCCAAGGTAAATTGATCGTGTCATTAATATATTAAAACTTAGGTGTATACTAAAAAAAGGTGATTGTTAGTTCGGTTTGGGAATTCAGCGATATATTATGTTGGTGCTATACCTTATTGACGACTCACTGTGATTGTGATTTATATTATAATATGTATTGATATTGATATTAAGCTGTACTGATGATGATACTAAGCTGATCTGATGATGATACTAAGCTGATTGCCCGTTTCATTAAATAGCTTCGTAGTATTTCAAAATCTACTCTTACTTTTCCCCCATGGCATGTATTTTGCATGGGGAGATAACGACCACTTTTGAACGGGGGGATATCGATGGAATGCTGTCATCTGGGGAGATATCGATTCACCCCTTGTCATCCATCAACCCATGTTTAAAATTTCAAGAACAAAAATTAATTTGTTTAAACAAAAAGGTATTTTTTAAACAATTTTACTGACCAGAATCCGAGTGAATATTGCATTGTCAGTCAGTTCTGACATACATTTAAAATTTCAAATCCTTAGCTCATCGGGATCATGAAAAACAAGCAGTGTAAATTATCTAAGTATAATATAATCTAAGTATTATATTATAAGCTAAATTTAGAGACGATTTTCGTGTTCCTTAATTCATAACAAGAAAAAGTCTGAGGGAGGCCAAGCCTTGGTCTCTCAATTCTATCGAGAGATGTTGTCTGGAATTACACACACCCACTCATATAATATATTAGGTATATGATTTTTTGTGACTTTTGTCAATGACTTAGGATAGTCTGAAACGGATTGTTGTATACAAATATTTCGGAAATTCGAGTTTTAAAAATTTTGAATCGAGAACAATAGCTTCCTATTCTTTGAAATCTCCCTGACACTCTGGGATCAGCAAGAACTAGAAACACCCCTCAACCCCAGGGCCGCTCCGTCTCAAAGCATGCAGGATTTTATATTTTCCGAGGTATTTTCCGCACATAGAACAACCCTACCTTTGAACGTTTAGCCCACTTTTAGCCAAGGCCCTACACTGGCGAGCCATTTGAACAGTAGTAAGAATTGAATACGTGAGAGTGGCATCTAATGATGCGATTCTCGGACATGTTAGATCAAATCACTAATCTGCACTAGCGGGTTCAGTGGAAATCGTTTAATAGCCATCAATATACTGCGTGTTATAAATGATGAATTAACCCTGATAAATTAGTAGGAAAAAAAGTCATATTAAATTTCACAGTTTTAATCTATTCGTGATAAAATACTTGTGTAAAAAATGTAAAATACCTACAGTTTTCCACACACAAATAGCCACAACTGTTTTCTGCGATTATGCGTATTCCATTGTTCTAGTTAAGGTCCTTAGAAATGCCACAGAGAATCTCCTATCTATTCCGAATTTGTCTTCAGAGCAAAAATGTTTTAAACGCTTTGACATTCAACGTGAATCGAGTCATCTCGGTACGACAGACCAGTACATGAAAAATAAGTTGTAAACGATTTGTACGTTATAAGCAATTAGAGGATATAAATCACCACGTTTAAGAATTAGTAAGTACGAGATTGTAACTAATGCAGTTTTAAACGATTTCCACTGTACAGGAAAATCAATTATGGAGATGATAAATTTTCATTAAATTGAGAGTCAGCGGTGATAGTTTCTGAATTTCATCAAAATATTTCATTCGTGAGAACGTGTAACAATAACAAGATATACAGGCTGGTCCGTAAATAGTGGATATGAATTTTAATTTTTTATTGGGGGATTTTGAAAAAACGGAAAAACCCGAGAGGGGGAACAAAGAAGGGGAACTCCGGCGCATCAAGCGTAAGAGACCACTGGACTTGATTGTGCTGCCCCAGTGTCTATAGTGATCATGCTGCAAACACGGGTTAGGTTTTGCTGAAAATCCTAAACTAAACAGAGATTAATAATTAATAATTATTATTATGAGATGAAATATTGTTAGGTGAAAAATGTAACAAAATATTCAGTTGCAATAAATCAATCACAAAAAAATTTGATTCATGTAGAAAGCGTCGCTCGTCGCTCAACTTGGCTCCAGTGTGATTTAGGATAGATATGTCTGTGAACAGTTGATAGAGTTTGTGGTTGATTCCTAGGAGATTCCTACTTTCCCCATCCATTAGCCGGTCCGAAGCTTCGTAGTCGAAAAATGAAGTTCGAATAAGCATTATAGAGTTTATTACGAACTAAGTTTGGACCCATGAGACCAGAGCTGATCGATTTTATCACTACTCGCCCTTAGTACCTCGTCGACCAACCCCACGAACGTTTCCGTTCTCTAGACCTCGAAAACGGATTGAAACGACGGGAAAAAAGAGCGTCCGCTCCATTTGTGGAGAGCATCCTTGAAATATGCGAATTTGCTAGTCATTTCCTCGAAAAACTCCGTTTGGGAAAAGTGGTTTATGAGATTTCCGATATTTTGTTGGATTCGATAACATGGTTGGTTTTCTGCGCATAAAAAACCGGAAGGCAACGTCGCCCGTCCCTGTGAAGAAGGTTTATGTGCTGGCAAAATATTCCTGGCCCGCCAAGGCCCCATACTCCGGTTATGAATGGGGCGGCCGCATTTCCAACGCCTAATTTTCATGCTCAACTTCAATAAGTGATGGCGCTGATTTAGTTGGCATCTATACGTCAATCGACCGATGCTTCATATGCAAGTTTTCGTACCCCATCACCAAAAGTTGAGTGATTGTTCATTCTCTTCGCAATTGACAAGGCCGCTGGTCACTCGTATCAGGCTAATGATAGAAGATGAAGAAGTATTCTTATTTAATATACACTCTCCAAAATATATAAGGACTTTCGTATACACTGGCGCTGACATTTAATGATTTGCGTAAAATCCACGAAAAAGGAAAATGTGATGGGGTACGAAAACTTAACATAAATTAATGTAAAAGAATTGGAGATATTAAATACATACATAAGAGACTCACACGTATTATTTAATTTGTTTGTGTTTTTGATTGTTTATTTATGTTATAACTGTATTACAACATCTACCATCGTTTTTCTAATATCTTGGAGCGTATTTTTTGTGGATCATTTATCAGCTACACTTAATGAGTCGATTGGTCCATGAGGTCCATTGGTTTGGTCCTCTTCAGTCTTTGTACGTCATATTATCCAGTAGGCACAATACTTAAACGTTTGGATGTATGTGGAGCCGAATTTCGTGATACATCGCAAGTTTTCAAATAGCTTGGATATGACAGGCAAGAGAGGAATTGGTCGATATGATTTCTTGTCATCACTAGGGTTGCCTGTTTTTGGTATCATTATAATCTCAGCTATTATCGATTGCTTCAGCACGTACTTTAATATGAAGAAGGACGAGGTTTTTCGGGTAATTCCTTCTGTATTTTCCCAGTTATTAGATCGTATCGTTTAGCTTTCTTGGAATTTATGTTGGTTTTTGTTTCATTCTTTATGTCAGATAGCGTTACAGGTAGTAATACACACACATCAATATCTGTTATTTTCGTTGAATATTTTCTTCAGTCTGCCTATCAAAGGGTTTATATGTGTATTCCAGGTACTTTATAATGGAAAACACAATATGTTCGAAAAATCCCAATCTCTTCTCTCGCTGCTTCAAACCCCGGCCGGGGTAAGTACTGTCGACGGCATCATCGGTGAGTGACAACCTTCTCTCTGTACCTCCTCATAATTTCCAACGTTATTTTTTCTTGTCGGATCCGAGTGATTTGCACCCATTGTACAAAACCACAAAAAATACAGTCCACTAAAAATACGATACAGATTCTTGGTCCCTGATCGATCCGGATTCGACGCATACAGAAAAAAACGCTACGTGGAATTCGCCCCGTGTAAGAATATCTCTTTTGTACATACGTCACACCTTTACTTTGATTTCATTGGTTGTTGCCCTGTTTTCTCGTCTTAAATCTGATTGACTGTGTTCTTGTATCCTCACTCGCAAAGCATCACGGATAGCGACGACGCACTGAAAATATCGCCAGCCATGGCTGTGCAATTTGATTTTCTTCGAATGAAACGGGAGCAACTGCTTGCCAAAGTTCAAACAATATCTCGTCGAAAGTAGCACCGGGAACTGTGTATTCCTTCATTAATCGTTGTAATGAATTATCGCGGTTGAGGATACATTTGAAGTCATCCAGGATGAGATCATGCAGTTGAACGTGGAGGTGGAGAAATCATTATGGGTGGAGGTTGATCAAGTGACTACTTCGTTCAACGATTTGTACTATAAAATCAAAGTTTTTGAACTGGAGGTTTTAGGTCATATGCACTCCATGGCTCCTCCAAGAATGGAAATGAGTCTCCCAAAAACAGTTCCTGTGTGGGATGGTGATCTGGAAATGTTCCACAATTTTAGGAGTATGTTCAACACCATTTACACCGATGTAATTAAGATGGCATATCTCAAGCCCTCCCTCCGAGGTTGAAATTAACCGCTGAAATTGATTCAGAATCTTCCTAATACTAGTTACTCCGTCCCGTATAATCTGACCAGCTAACGGTATGGGAATATGCGCAATCTAAACTCCTTTCATGTTGATAAAATGTTGAATTTTTCTCCACTCTCCGGTACGTCGTTAAAGGAACGTTAATCACTTCACGGCGTTTTCAGCACTACTTGTATCGCATTTAATAATCTTGATCTAAATTACCATACAGATTTCGTATTGTTTCAAGGTGCATTCAGGGCCCTACCATCGCAAATGCGGACGTTATTTGAATGTTCCCTTGCAACAGGCGATGAGGTTCCCATGTTTCATGAGTTGGTCGATTTCATCAGACACCAGTGTAAGATAGAAGAGTTGAGTCGGCGTTCTAATTCGTCAAAACCCCCCGTTACGTCTTATAAAGCGCCTGCGAAACAGAGTCAGAACCCGCAAAGCTTGTTGGGGAAGTGGTCCGGAAGTGAATGGAAGGGTTTCTGATTCTTCCTCATGTACCCCCACTCTTCCCTACAATGCTTCTCCACCTCAATGCCGATTCTGTGGTCGCTCTCACATCTTGTTCGAGGTATTCTTACTTGAGTGTGACACCTTTACATTTCAGCACTGAACTGCCTGAACTTAAAAATAGAGTGGTTGCTATGCAGGTTGTAAATACAACCCCTACGTTGGCCAAGGTTAAGCGAGTTGTAGCATGGATGTTGCGATGGACAAGATGGACTTCTGTTATGTACAATTGTATGTATGTTATGTATAAGTGCTACACAACGTCATCATCTCTGAGTTGTACACACAGCTTTGGAAAAAGGTAACCAACTCCCGCGGCGTATACTTCGTTTGGCTCCCTTTGTTCACCACCGGATACGGATACTAGGAGGACGTTCAAAACACTCCTTGTCACCTGAATCGGCGAAACACCCGTATATCCTTCCCTAAGATTCACATCTTTCTATTCTAATATGTGACGCAACGTCTGATGCATGCCGGTCCTCAAGCAACCCAATCTTTGATTTGTCAGAAGTTTTGGATACTGTCCATGCAAAACTTGTTGCGCCAACGCATACATAAGTGCATGATTTGTTATTGCAACACAGTCAATGAGTCCCACCCGCTGATGGCTGGTCTGCCTTCGTCGCGCATCACTCCCTGTTCACCGCTAGCACGCTCTGCTGTCAGATTTGGCTGGCCCTCTCTTAATCAAGCAGCGTACCTACTGGACGTAATGCCCGTGTTGTCAAATCCTACAAGTCACTTCTTATGTATGGTGACAAAGGCCATACATCTTGAATTAGCAGGAGATCTCTCTACCAATGTTTCATTGGGGCTCTAAACTGATGCGTTTCACGAAGAGGTTTATGTATTCAGGTATTCTGCGACAACGCTACTAACATTCATGGAGCTGCTAATGAACTGAGTCAGTTTTTCCAAGCATTGAGAGATTCTTCCCATTCGATTGTTTACTGTCTTGCTGAGCAGAACGTCACCTTTCCGTGATGGGTGGTCTTGCGGAGCAGAACGTCACCTTTCCGTGATGGGTGGTCTTTCCGAGGCTGCTGTAAAGGCTGCCAAGCGTCACATTCGTCATATTTCCACGAGCTCATTGACGTATGGGGAGATGGCGACTGTTCTCGCCAAAGTCGAGGCCATCGTTATGTAGTAGGCCTCTCTGCCCTGTTGGGGACACCCCGGACACGCTCTTCCTCTCACCAGTGCATTTTCTCGTCGGCCGTCCGCTTGTCCCGCCGTTGGAATACGATCTCACTGCTGAGCCCGTTTCTCACTTGTCCAGATGGCAACGGGTCCAACATGTCTTTCAACCGTTCTGGAAGCGATGGATCACAAACCAACCTGCACACATTGATCGAACGACAGAAGTGGACCCAAGCCAAGCCTCCTCTTAAAGAAGTATACGCACATCCAAAGGTACCTTGACGAGACCTATCGCTAAGCTCGCTCCCTTACCCAACATTCCCGATGATTAGGGTAATGATTAAGATGAGCCAACAAATATTCCTTATTATATTGTTCTTCAATTTATTCTTGCATTCAATTAACATACAATATTCGTGACTTGTATGTTCCATTGAGATTTAATTGGTTTGTAAAATATTTGTATTGTTTGTAACATGTTGCAAAATTGCAATTAATTGGAAGATTTCAATTTTGGGTGGGCGATGTTCCGACTAACGATTGATTTAAAAAAGACACTTAACAGGTATGTTCACGTCTAACCGATAACTGATCACTTGATCGCCTCCTTCCACCTATGAAGTCAACGTTCTTGTAAACCCGCAACGTGTGAAATCCCGGGCGTCTCCCAACGCGAGTAATAGTTACACTTTTGAGTGTTTATCGGTCCATTAGAAAACACAATACGTTGGAAAATTCCCAAGCTCCTATCTCTTCCTACTCCCTGCCACCTTCAGGACAACTGGTCTTCTCTCGGTGCTTCAAACCCCGGCCGGGGTAAGTACCTACTGTCGACGGCATCATCGGTGAGTGACAACAACCTTCTCTTTGTACCTTCTCTTTCTCGCGAATTGCATCGTACAAAATCACCAAAAATACATTCCACTAAAAATACGATACACCCTTCGAATAAGAGAATAGAAAGCCTCCATTAGACCTTGAATACACACTAGCCGCCTGCAATTCTCACCTCAAATAACAGTCCTTCATATTAAATAAAAGATAAAATGCGACCCCGCATCCGATCGTAAAACGATGAATATAACGCAAGCGGTGAGATCGAGTAAGGGTTTTCCCATTTCGTATGCCCGAAGCAGTAACTCACCCAAATGATAAATACAACCCAAAGAACCGCTCCAAGACACCCTTTCTTACGTTTACGCAAACGTAAACTCACTACTCAAATATTGTTAAAGTTGAAGGCCTTCTTCCCCTGAGCTTATATTAGGTTTCTTTCCAAAGCTTCAACTCTTGCTAGAGAATCCCACTCGTGGGAGGAACGATGGGAATTGTTTTTTATTTTTTCTTCTTCGTCCCCGCTTCATCGCTTGTAGATATTTCTACCTCGTACGCTCACTCCGTTTCCTACCTTCGATATCCCCTTTTATCCTATTGTCCAAACGGAACCAATTATTTACCAGCGTTCACCTACCGAATGCTAACATGTTTAACCCTGACAGGATGAATTGCTTCGTCTCCTCTCTATTCCCGAAACATCCCCCGATATTTATTAGTTTTGGGAAATGAAAAATGGGTGAGTGCGAAGGTGTAGCACGACCCGGTTTTCCATGGGAATTTATTGCTTTTTTCTCTGCCGTTTCGGGGAACATAGGGGCGTATTTTAATGCGGATGTCCAAAGCTTTGAACGCGTTGGTCCTCCTGACCTGGCAATTGGTTATGTCTTGATTTCGGCTCACAAAAACTAGTTGAGAGTACTCTGAACCTGACTGGGTTCGGAAGGTTGAAAAATATGGCAGGAGATGAACACTAAGAAAGAAATCGAAAATAGTTTATTTCAATTCAAACAGGCTTGAGTTTATTTTGTGTTTATTTTTATTCACGGGAAGAGTTAAGTAAGCGAATTACGTCGGGAAGTCGGTGATTTATTGGTATATAACAACTGAAAAATAAGGAAAGTTGGGGAGCACGAAATATCATTGGAAAACAAATTTGACGATATTTTGACAAAAATGACGAAATCGGGAGGGTTGCAAGATGGCGTCACATGACGCGGTTCTGGTATAAGATTTTGGTATTGTATGGTTTGCCCTTTTCTCTTCATGTCACCCACACTGGCATTTATTATATATATTTCGGAAATATTACGTGTCGGGTGAATTGTGTTGGTGTAGTAATTCGGTAAATGTATGTGAGATAATCTGGAAGTGGTATATGGAGTGGTTAGTGGTGACTGTATGTAGGAAGGTGGCAGGTCGAGAGCGCTAGTAGCGGGGAATAAGGGAAGCTGAGGAACTGGGGCCACAAAGAGGAACTGAGTTCCCAAGAAGCCCAAAGAGCTTCGGGAGCCGAACAAGGCCTATTCATTTTGGATTATGAAGATTTTTCAGATTGGGTGGTCAGGATCTCTTGTTCGGATTTGGGAAATTAGGGTGGCATCCCGAAGTATGGTAATATTACGGCTCGGTACCTACTTCATTTACTGGTGGCGATGGACCTTTCTACGATGATTCCACAAAAATTACACAAATAATCACCAAATAAAAAGTTTGCACTCAATTTAAATCCAGCTGAATGAATAGAACGGTATGTAGCCAGAGGCGCTGAAAGAGGCCGTACCGTAGCGGGGCGTTAGCGTTTTCCCTTTGATTGGAACTCGATTTGAAAAGCCGGCGATCACACTGGCAGCTACAGCTGCGAGGGATGAAAGACCAGGCGGAGGGAGAACGCTTGATTATGGGCGGATGCAGTGAACTTGGGTGGGAGATTTTAGCTAATAGCATCACGGTCCTTCTGAACATTATTACATCCATCCACATGGTTACCTTCCCAAAGGAAACCATAGTTTAATGTTAATAACTCCCCCTAACCTTCACACCCTATCCGAAACCTAATGTACAGGCGTCGACCAACAGGGGTTTCCAGGATGAACGGCTGCGATGGAATGCGGTTTCGGAAATGAGGCTGAATATATTATTGTTCCTTACTTCAAGCCCATTTTTCCAGTTGCAACTTTACATTACATATTATTTGTAACTCGGTGTGCGAAAAATAGGCAAATTAACCATTGAAAAGACCAAATTGCAGATTTGAAGATTTTTGATACTTTGCAGATTTTAATACTTTGGTTTATTACTTCAACAATAAACCTATTCGCTCACACATTTATAACATAGAACAATGTTTGTTATAAATGCCATGCTTTTGTTGCGACCTCTCAGCCAACTAAGGTTAACAAACACACGTTTAGATTTATTATCTTCAATAATTAACCATTGGAATCGACCAAAGAAAAAAATTGTTTAACCCCCCTCAAAATTTCTTGACTTACGTTTCAAGATACTTAGATTCAGAAAATCGAATTTAAAAAAATCCCAGTTAGCGTTGTGCCAAAATTAAGGAAATTTTGTTTACGGGTTCGGGCCAACCCCACAATGATCCTTGCAACTTTCATAACCCTAGTTCAATGGGAAGGGGTTCAAAACGAATTTTGAAATTTTGAAAAATTCGTAACTCGAAAAATCCAGAATGGAATGGTATATTTGTATGTTCTTTTTTTAAAGACTAATTACTGTACTTAGTACTTCTGGTCAGTATTGATGAAACATTCATTTCATCGTCACTTAGAAAAGTAACCATTTAAATAAACTGGGAGAGGTACCCTAATGACTACGGCATTACATTAACAGGCGAAACAGAGTAAATGTTAACTTTATCATATTCATTTCATTAACCTTATGATAAGTGAAGCGGTAAAAGCAGAAGAAGGAAATATACTATTGATATGCAATCCAATGCACACCGGATCCGGTCCGTCGTTTCTCTCGAATTCGATGATTTTCTCTGCCGTCTACGTCTATGTTTTGGTATCTTCTATCTTCCGCCTCGCAGGCAAATTAAGTCGGGAACAAGACTATCTTTTCTTCCCCTCGCCCACGTGTCGTCGGTTCCGCTTCCAATTGTCTTTAAATAGTCTTTAAATACTGTAAATATTTAAATAGCCTTTGGATTCGTAAATATGTAATTAGCGCTAGTTTTTTTATGACCCCACAATCACCCAAAGAGTTTTAAATTGTTTCCCTTTTCTCTTGCGAAAATTCACTCTCCCCACCTCCTTACGCTAAAACACAAAATACAATACTATTTAAGACTACGAGACATTTAAGGCCGGCAGGCCGATATTCTTCATATATGTACCTTAAGACACTTGAATTTAAACCAATGTATGTAACTTTATGCCAATAAAATCTCATCAATCAATCAATCAAACTTATATCCGCTCCCCTCTTCTTTACTCAGCGACAACATCGCGAAGCCCCCCCCCCCCCCCCTGTTCTAAGGTTCGAGACCCCCACAGACAACACATTTTTCACGTTAATTTGAGGAGAACCATTTTTTTTTTCTATCGACCAAAGGAGCTCTTTTAAGTCATTCAGTAGTCTCTTAGTTACGATGCTTATAATTTTTACCACTACAAAATCAGTACCTAAAATTTATTCTTCCTTACAACATAACAATTGTTATTTTCTTTATAACAATTCTTCCACTGCATTCTATCCTCAGCAACCAGCATTTAGAAAAAAATCAATGGTCAGGAAATTCGCTAATATAATATATTATGTTCCATGTTTTTATCATTATCATTGTACGAGATGAAAATGTAGGGTGTCTTATAACATCTGATGTCGTATGCCCGACCGTATTCTTATGCTCAAAATGATAGTATATTTTTGGAAACGTATGCAGCTATGCTCGGTTTCATTTACCGTTTCTTGGTGTCAAAGGTATTGTAAAATGTGTAAAAGAAAAAAAGGGTATTGTAGAAATATGTTTTGTAAAATACGTCACACAGTTGATTATGCGTTTGTCGATGTTTAAACCGAGAAAATCGTGAAGAGTATGCACACTCAGCAATTTGATCGATCTTTCGTTTCATACCACCGCCTTAGCTCAGACGTATTATACTGCTCTGACTTGAAAGGTCGACACGACATATTACCGAAGCCAGTCCGCTTTCCAATCAAACCGAAAGGTTTCGTCATAGAATGATACAGCAGTGATCGCTTCAACTTCACCCGAGAGGGAGTAATATGGGTGAATCAAAACCGCATTACAGACAGCCACCAGAGTGCAAAGGACGAGTTATACTGAGCCGGCTCAACAGTTGGTTTTCCTCTGTGAGTGAGTCGAGCTTTGAGTGGTCGCTGAAATGGACGAACTTTTTTCCCCCCTCGAACCGATGAATCGCTATTACTTTGCCGACATTTCTAAAGACCGACAACGTTCGACGGTGTAGGAACTAATGGAACCAAGTACATAGTCGGTCGGCTGTGTGATGTCCCGCCCGTCACACGAAGAAGACAATTGAAATGCACGACCAATGCGTAGCTAAGGTCAATACTTACAACGAGGAGCTACTCAAATTATGTCCGTAAACTCCACGTTACTGGATACCGGACTGTAACTACTAAACGATGAAATGTCAAAGCGTCAATTTGTATTACATTATTTCTTATTTTTTACCTGTCCGTAAGATATTAATGTTATAACTATTCCAATCGAAACGTAGTAAGTAGTAGTACTTCCTCTGTGAATGAGTCGAGCTTTGAGTGGTCGCTGAAATGGACGGACTTTTTTCCCCCCTCGAACCGATGAATCGTTCCAATCGAAACGTGTAATGGTTGTAAAACTACAGAAACAGGTTATTATTAAACAGACAGAATTATTGTTCTCAGGAACTATACGTTCTATTTATCTAACATGAAGTTGGTAAACCTGCCAACTTCATGTTAGATAAATAGAACTAAAATAAATACATAACTACAATAATTATGTTCCTGTACATAATTATTGTTGCAGGTAAACTTCTATCCATAGCAGGGTTGTCAACAAACATGTTTTTCTTGTTCAAAAAGAACAAAAAATATACAGTCATGCAGCATGGCTATAAGATCGAATATTCGAAGAAATAACTGGTTCTATGTAAAATGTCTCCATTTTACGGGTTTCACAACAAATTCTGTCTCTTTTTTTCGCCGAGTAACACCTTAGTTTATAGATTTTTTTGAGGTGTGAATTGACAGGTGGTTTCATTTTTGGGAATTTGTGGGTAATCCCCCCCCCCCCTAAAACCCCCCAAACCCCCCTTGGACTATAGATTTCTCGCCGAACACGATGGTGAAGTCAGAATTGCGATATCTCATTCCTTTGTCAGAATTAGAGCAGATGAATCATGAAGAGCATCCCAAGTATCAGCCACGTTTCTTCATCTTCAAAGTGCTCCAGTTTGAGAACGGGATACGGTATCGCAATACTGACTTCACCATCGTGTTCAGTGTAACAAAAACGTCTTTAATGAGGTGTCACTTGTCAGAAAATAGCATTCTTTTCTTCGAAAATTCGCTAATAACAGTTTTATTTGTTTAAAACAGTTTTTTTTAACATAGATATGTTTTTGGACTAGGGGTCATTCTAAAATTTGCGACACCAAAAAATGCAACGCAGCAACCAATTAACAAAATTTGGTTGTTTAATTATCTCTAATATACCGATAATACTACAACCTTAGTTGCCTGGGTACTTGTAAATTATAAAGCCCTACGTCTCAAACCGAATCTGTATCAGTTACGTTCAAGTGCCTCCTCCTACACTAAGTTACATGTGATGCCTCCTCTGAATAAGAGATCAAAACGTTTTTCAGAAATCAAAGAACTGCCATCGAATTCATCCCATCCACTGGACCATGACACAACTAAGGTAGTAAACGTGAAGGGCTGACACTAGTTACCTACATGTTACTTTAAAGATAATAGGCCCTGGGTCAGCTGAGTGGCTCCTACAGATGATTTCTATGATATTCACTCTATGAACTCGGGCGCTTAGGGTTAGGAGTTATGCTCAATCTCAATCCCTCGAAAATTGAAAGTGGGTTCGAGGGAGAGAAAGAACAATGCAACTCAATGGTAGTAAGTATAGACTATGAAGATATTTTTCCAATTCCCAGCAAATAAAATAGGTAAGCTTGGCAGATAAAATAGGTTTATTGGGTTTTGAACATTGTTTAGCTGTTTTGAATATGTTTTGAACAGCTGTTTAAAACACAGCGTTTTTCTTATGTTTTTGCTTGTTTAAAACAGCATTTGTTTTAAACATCTGTTTAAAATACCTTTTAACTGTACTTGTTTTAAACATTGCCAACCTTGCTCCATAGTAAAAAGAGATCATGACGATTCGACAATACAGAAGAAAATCTACAATATAATAAAAACCCAGTATTTTCAGGATCAGCAAACGAGCGATTAAAATTAGTTCTTACTACTAATGTTCAGTGATGTACCAGTGGTATAGTCAATATGAATCCGCTCCTCAGGTTAGTGATTTCCTACTAACTTGAAACCAAACTCATCTGGGAATGGGTATGAGGCAAGCACCCATGAGCAACACACGGGGGATGATGTTAGCCAATGGTCAAGCTCACGTTATCCCTTGTATTCTGCCGATCTAAGCCAAATATAACCTATGGCGCGGCGCACATAGTTTTTCCCTCCTTCAAGACCGAGCAGTTGAGCGGGTTATTCGTTGCTTATCGGTGTAGGTACACAGTACTCTATCCACCGACGAATGTGGATAGGGATCGGCTGTTCCACCGGTTTCATGGATCGGAACTGTAATAAGGTTGCCATAGATGCCATACGTTTTCGACGTAGGTACCTACCTTCCTATTTAATTGTTCTATACAGGGTGTCAAGTGTAACTATGTAACAAACTCAGGGTATCGATTTTACAGGTAATTTGCAACAAAAAATGCCTCCTAGAGATTTTTTCTTACTCAACTAAAAATCCGACTTTTTTAACATTTAAGATTTTTTTCGTCATCTCAACCTCCTCTTTGTAAAACGAACTCCCTTAAATTATCATATGAAGTAAGCTCTTAGACTACCGTTGGAAAGAGCGTTAAATTTCCTATCTCTTTGATCCAAAATCCGATATTCTTTAGTCTGGCCTAACTGGTGAAAAAATAGCGAAATGTGAAAATTTGAAGATTTTTTGAAATTGCCGTTTATTATTGAGGTACCGTTTTAGCGAATTCTCGAAAAAAAAATGTAGCTATTGTTCTCCGTCCAAAATTTTTAAAACTTGAATTTTCGAAAAATTTGTACCTATACCAAAATCCGTTAGTCTGCTCTAATCTGATGCGGAATTCTGACTTCACCGTCGTGTTCAGCGTTGAAATGTCCAAAAGCTGAGGGGGTTTTGATGAGTTGGCGGGGGGGGGGGGGGGGTCACCCAAAAAATGAAAGTCTGACAAGTGACACCTCATTTTAAAGGTTTTTACACGCTGAATAAGATGGTGGAGTCAGAATTCCCGTTCTCAAACTTGAGTACTTTGAAGATGAAGAATACGTTCTTCATGGTTAGTCTGCTCTATTGTGATGAGGGAATGCGATAAGGCAATTCTGACTTCATTGTCGTGTTCGGCGTTGAAATGTCCAAAAGCTGAGGGGGGTTTTGGGGACTTTTTGGGCGGGGGAGTTTCACTAACGAATTCTAAAAAGGAAACGGTCTGTCAAGTGACACCTCATTTTAAGGGGAAAGTGGACGACAAGTGTGCGAGAGAGAGAGAAGACACCAAAAGTTTATGCAAAATATTTCAACAGCCGGTTGAGCGATTTTCAATCTGAAAAAAGTTATGTTCATAGTTTTCCTAAACAAAATGCTGCATCAAAAAAAAATTTGAAAAAAATTTCAAATTCAAATTTTAGAAAACGAATTTTGGACAATTTTAAATTTAAAAAAAAAACTTGGTTCCAGCCCCATTTTTGAGAATTTCCTGATTTCAAATTGCCAAGAACCAAAATTCTGCGATGAATAGCACGATCGTAAAACGAAAAATAAGAGTCAGTGATAGCAGCTTTCATCTCCCCTTTTAGACTGTGAATCTGCTGCGTCAATCATTCATAGGAAAGGTGATGAGTCCGAGATTTGACAGGTAGCACTTCTGACTGTAATGAAGGTGAGTGAGCTGAATCTATTCCCATTCGTCCAACATTGCAGACATTTCCAATGGAACCTTTGAGGTAGAGGAGACTGTTATTAGAACAGTCAAATCTTACACAAAAGAGGCACCATACCATATTCTCACCGTACTCATACCATATCATACGAATTTCTTTCCTATCATACCATATTGTACTATACCAAATCATACATACAATAATATACCATACCATATTCATACCATGTCATACAAACCGAGTGAATATTGAAATGTCATCCATTTCTGACCTATATTTAAAATTTCAAGTATCTAGCTCATCATCAAAATTTAATTTGTTTAAACAAATAGGTATTATTTAAACAATTTTACAGACAAGAAACCGAGTGAATATTGCATTGTGATCCAGTTCTGAACTATTTTTAAAATTTCAAGTCAATAGCTCATCATCAAAATTTAATTTGTATTATTACAAAAAGGTATTATTTAAACAATTTTACAGATGAGAAACCGAGTGAATATTGCAATGTGGTCTATCCCCGACTCACGGTTAAAATTTCTAGACTGTAGTTTACCGGGAAGATGAAAAAAGGTAGTTTTATTCTGGGCGTCTGGCGGTTGACCCACATGACGACCGTTTTCGACGCGAAAGTTTAGTGTTTTTCCTAGACCTTTGCGCGCTGACTGTGAACGAACGGCTGGTCGCACAAAAATCCAATTGGTCTTAAAAGATTCGTAATTTTTCAGGTCATTCAAAAGTGAACTAAAAATTACACGGTTCAGTTGAATATTTTGAGATATGACATCGTCGAAATTTTAAATTTCGTTTTGAACCCCTTCCCCTTGACCTAGGGTTATGAAAAGTTTCGAGGATCATTGTGGGGCTGGTCCAAACCCAGAAACCAAATTTCGTAATTTTAACTCAACGCTA
Organism: Stenodema calcarata; assembly: GCA_963920205.1. NCBI lineage: Eukaryota > Metazoa > Arthropoda > Insecta > Hemiptera > Miridae > Stenodema > Stenodema calcarata. Next base: position 54,996,680 of record OY986048.1, on the reverse strand, counting down.
ACTGGGCAATGTGGCACGGACGGCTGACGGACGGATTTTTTTTTATTCGATTTTCTGAATCTACGTATCTTGAAACGTAAACCAACAAATTTTGAGGGGGGGGTTAAAAAATTTTTTTCTTTGGGCGATTCCAATGGTTCATTATCGAAGATAATAAACCAAAAATAGAATGTAGAAAGCGAATAATAATAATAATAAACGAATGTAGAAATAAAAATTTTTTTCTTTGGGCGATTCCAATGGTTCATTATCGAAGATAATAAACCAAAAATGAGGCGCTAGTACGAGCGATGCAAGCTGAAATGAATGTATGAGCAAGCCTACCGAAGATCGGAGATAAGAGGTTCGAGACCGCGAAGGGTGGGGGGCGACTTAATGTACATACGCGAGGACTTTGCCCATTTGATGCTATTGTAGGGTTATCGTTTCCACGAAGAGAGACGGATGGAGAGAGGAGTGGTTCAAGAGAACGGATTGACACAATGGCTACCGAGGAAAGCGAGCGTGGTGACCTTGAGCGCCGAATTGGGGTCTGCAGCCATTCTTTTTTCCTTCAAAACCAACATTACCATTTTTCGTTTTACGTCTTGTATATTTACGCAATCATTGAAATGATGCTCTCAAAACCCATCCAGCCATATTGGGAAGGGGGCTTGCACCGGCTTTTTCCAAATTTCAACCTCTAAACCTCAAAATTTTCAAATTTTCCAATTTTAAATTTGTATAAAAATTAAATGAATTGATGCAGCAACTTGTAGGGGCGTATGAAGGCAAACTGCGTTTCCCAAACTGTTATAAATTGGATGGTTCCAAAATGAGATTGCAAAAACTTTTGATGCGTCAGTAACGCCATCTCTTATCCCAGAATCATACTAAGGGCCCGTCCACTTCCCCCTTAAAGGTTTTTACACACTGCTATATCTTATTCCGCTCTAAAACTGGAGCACTTTGAAGATGAAGAAACGTGGTTGAGACTTGAGATGTTCTTAATGGACATCATGTTCTTTAATGGAGACATTTTACATAAAACCAATTATTTTTTCGAAAATTCGCTGTTAGAGTCATGCTGCATGATTGTGGATTTTTCTTTATTTGTTCGCTTTGTTATTTGGCGGGCACTCCTTTGGAAAAACTTGCACAGAATCTCAGCTTTCCAACGGTATAATTATTTTGTATTTTTTAGGGGGAACGTTTTTGAGAAAATGGATTTTGTATGCAAAAATGTGTATTTTCAGGCATATTTCAGGCACATTTTGACGCTGAATTGAATGGTGACGTACCCTGAGCTCCTTAGCAACGAATGAAATGAGTGTTCACTCGCAATATCTCCATTTCAGGGTGTAGAAAGTGTCAAGTCGACGGCATTACTTATGAAATTTATTTATTCTTGAGGTAGGGCATTCATAAAATAAAATTACATGATATGGTCAAAATAAAGAGGGTCGCTCGTCTGCGAATGGAATCGACCGCACGATGAAGGTCACGATGGATCTGGCCAATCAGATCCCCGAGAACAATTATTGTAAGAGCTTGTAAATTTCACTGATATTAAAAGCTTATTGGGAAACAGGCCCCTGATTGCGCGCCCAGTTGGATATTTTTGAATTTCTGAGTGAAGTTGGTACTACTGCTATATCTGGATTGAGGCCTAAGTGGGGTCTGTACGTACTGGAAATGATGACGTTGCTTTTTTGTAGAATCACCAGTCAATGAGTATTGTTTGTCACCGTATCTTTCTACTGCTGAACTACTTGCTTTCGAGTTATTCAATTGCCTGTTTTTGTTGTTGCAGGAGTTGACAGCACAGAAGTTGGTCCGTGGTGGATCACAGAGCCTTGGTCGGTACTCCTCATTTCAAATTCGACGGGAGGTCAAGTTGACTGCAAGGCGGGCGGCGAACCGGCACCGTCAGTGTCGTGGAGATTCGCTGACGGGAAACCTCTTGCCGTCACTCCTGGTCTCATCGAAGTCCTTGAGAACGGAACGCTCCGGTTCCTTCCTTTCCATCCCTCAGCCTATCGACACGACGTCCACGCCGCCACTTACCGCTGCGTCGCTCGAAACACAGCAGGCGCCATCGTTTCAAGAGACGTCCGCGTCAAAGCTGGTGCGTACCACAACTCAATTCAGAATGTTTGCGAATTTTCGAAAAAAAGGAAGGTATTGTTCCCGGTCCAACATTTTTAAAACTCGAGTTTCCAAAAAATCTTCACACCAAAATCCGTTGCAGACCATCCTGAATTCACTGCCAAACTAACTCCCAAGCTCTACAGGCCGATGTGGCCTGGCTTTCCGCCACCGGGTGCCCTCACTAGGCATGGCTAATACGGTTATTTCTTGGTTATAGGTTATCGAGTAACAGCGACCGTTTGGTAATAGGTTGTGGTATTAGGTTATTTTGGTAATAGGTTCCCGAATCGCCGGCAACCTATTACCGAAATGACCTAATATGTACCACAACCTATTACCAGACGGTCGCTGTTACTCAAAACTAACTCAATACTCACTCAAATAACTTGTCGACAGTTATGATCGAATTTTCGTTCATGTGTGCTTTTCATGCCCATTTTAACCCCATGTCAAAATTTGTTGGTTTCCGTTTCAAGATACGTGGATTCAGAAAATCAAATTTAAAAAAATCCGTCCGTCCGCCGCGGCACTTTGCCCAGTTACCTTTGAGCTAAAATTTCGAAATGTTTGTTACGGGTTCCGACCAACCCCTCAATGATCCTCGAAACTTTTCATAACCCTAGGCCAAGGGGAATGGGTTCAAAACGAATTTTGAAATTTTGAAAATTTTATATCTCGAAAAATTCATACAGAACGGTGTAGTTTTTAGTTCACATTTTTTCACTCTCTAACACAACAAGTGACGCCTTCCAATATTGAAAACAGTGAAAGGTGAGAATTATAGGTAATATTTGAAATAGAGGTTGATAGGGGGTGTTATCCTAATACCATAGGTTGATAGGTGGCGTTCTTGATAGAACATTTGATTGACATGCGCTGTCAGCGAAATGAGATCGATAGACTTTCTCTGCAAATCCAAAAGTAAAACAATTTTTATTAAACGAAAATTGTCATTATTGATGCAATGAGCAACTGAATTGGGAACCCAGCTGTTGAAAAATTATGCAGCGCAAGGAATAGCATCGACGCTCGTAACCGAAAAATTTAAGATGAGTTGTATTAAAATAAGCTGGTAACAAGCGTAATGAATAGGAAATTTCAGGGACGTTAAGGCATCACAAATTTACGTTATTCTAAAAATCAGTCTGAGCAGCATCCTAGAAAAATGAAAGCACAGGTCTAAGTTAATAGGAATTCCTACTCCAAGTTCAGCAATCACCAAATTTACGTTAGGCATGTCTAATACGGTTATTTCTGAGTAATAGGCTTAAGGACTGCAAAAGTATGGAGGACTTCTCGGCGTAGCCATCATTTTCCACTCATGTTCACTTTAAGTTCAATGATTCTGGTGTTCGTTGAAAACAGGCAGTGTCTCATTGATGTGAGCAATCGTTCATTTGTGGGTCACGTTCAGCTAATATACCTCAGATTGTTTCGACTTCCTGGTCGACAGAAAACCACCTTGTGGGTGAGCTACAGTAACTGACATCAGAAACTTTTCTCAAGGATGTATCTGCCAGTTCCAATCCTCGGGATTCTAACTTTTGTTTTGCCCAACTAACTACGAAACAGTCGGTGATATGGTGATTTTGAAAATGTTCCAACACATACATTTCGAGGATGTTTCCCTTTTGATTTTGGTTTATCATTTTCGATAATGAACCATTGGAATCGGCCAAATCAAAACATTTTTTAACCCCCCTCAAAATTTGATGATTTACGTTTCAAGATACGTCAGGGGCGTAGCGTCAGGGGAAGCGCAAGAAGCGGCGCTTCCCCACAAGAAATGACGAACGAAGGTTAAACGAATAACAAAATATTTAATCAACAGTAAAACATTCAATTGAAAATTACCTACAGCTACCTACCTTTGATGGTTGCATTGAATCATGGTTCCAATGACGAAGATAAGACTGGCATGTATTATTAGATAAGACTGGCATTATTAGATAAGACTGGCATAGACGAAGCCAAGTCATCTAAGAAGAAGAAGAAGAATAATGTAAATATTGTAATTATTACAAATATCTGAATGCAGTCGAGGCCAGTGGGACAAGCGCTACAATCTAACGCGGGCCCCATGACGTCATCCTACAGCGTGTGTGTTTGTCTGCGTGTTTTTTATCGCGAGTGTGTGAGTATTTCTCCTGATCGTTATGAGAAAGAAGGACAGCGCAGGCAGCTACGGAAGAATGGAAGAAAGGTTCTTCTAGGATCCATTGAAAGGTTCTTCTAGGATCCATCGACAGGTTCTTCTAGGATCCATTGAAAGGTTCTTCTATGCCATAGAAGAATGTATGGATTTTATTTCCGAACTCACCTTGTTATCTATTTTTTACGGTTTGGACACTTGTTTGTTCCCGGATTGTTCGTTGTGTGCTGTGGCTGTTGTTTGATTTCGTAGTTTTTAATTGTTCGTTTAGTTTTTACATAAACAGTTGATGAACAGTAACTCGACATAAAGCCGGCTGTTTGAGCTCGCAGGCCTCAAGGGAGTTCTGAGCGTGAGTACACTCGAAATTGTTTACAATTGTCTTGATTCAACCTATATTTGACTCAATAGGGCTGACAAATTAATTAACCATCCTATACAAAGAGGACTTAGGTGGAAATTCGTGGTTTTGTATCTCGCTGAAATGCCATGGATTTTACCTGAAGTTTTTCGATTAGCGAAACTCATTTTTACAATTTCAAGCACTACTGCGTCTGTAGAGCGCTCATTTTCAGCTCGAAGCGCATTAAAACATATTTGAGATCCACACAGGGACTACAATCTCTCTTTAATAGGTATCTATTGTGAGATCTCGGGTAGCAAAAAGCCCTAAATCTGCATCCGCCCCCTCTATGTAAAATGATCTCGTTATCGATAAGTTCCGCGGAAAAAAATCGGGGTATTAATCTCATTTTCGTCTCATTAGTCGTCTCTTAGTCATCTAATTTTTATTCCTATTATTTTCTCCATTTTTGCGTACCTTTACAGGTGTTTAAACCGGCTTGCCTGTGTATTCTTATGCTTTTGCACAGTCTATATAATTTTATATGAGGTATGTTCCAAGTGTATGTTTTTTGTTTATTTCCTCTTCTTGCTATTTCCTATTTTTATAGAATAGTCATTCCGGTTGGTTGGTAGGGGCGGACTGGGGGGACTTAACTGGAGTCGCCATCCTGCTGGCAAGTCCTGTTCGCAAGGGAATTTTATAAATTAGCTATATCTAGTAATTTTAGAAAATAGGTAAATAATATCATACAATTCCTTTGAACAAACAGCTTGCTTAGAACTGCTTCACTCTTTCCTCATTAGGATGAGGGAGTTAAGAAGTGTGTGTGTGAGGGGTGTGAATTGAGTGCGGTACCCCTATGTCCAGAGCCACGCTACGCCACTGAGATACGTAGATTCAGAAAATCGAATAACCGTAATCGAAAAATGGGCCCAAATTCAAGTCAACACACTGCGTACAGATTCTTAGACTTTTTGTCATTATGTCGTCAATATTATTCAGAGGGCTGGTTATGGGGCGTAGGGTTTGGTGGTGTCGCCGCCAGATATGGTTGTGACAAGGTCGAATTAATTACACCTACCACTCACGTTCACTCCTGTCAACATTCAGATTCATGTATGTTTGATCACAATGCTCCTTGCAAATCTTCACGACGGGTCGCTCGAAATGGATTCCAACTGTTACGTTTCGTACCTCGAATAGGAGATGGTTAAATTACCAGTTGATGAAGTGATAGACGGTTCTTAGCGGTTTTCCAATGACGGCTGGGTTGAGAGGGTATCTATTGGATATTGCCCTAGTAACATGAATACGCCTCCGTCGAGGATGAAATGTCGAATCCATACGAACAATTCATACTCAATCACGATGCGCTGCCGAGTTATTCGATTTAACAGGGGATACATGAAGAACCCAAGCCTATAGGCACTTCCTACACATTCAACGGTTATATTAACCAAGTACAAGGGGAGTTATGAGTAGGGGGGTAAATAACCATAAATTCCCAAAATGAAACAGTCTGACAAGCAAGCAATCCCTCATTTGTAAGGGTTTTTTTCGGCAATATCCTATTCCGTTCTCCAACTGGAGCACTTTGATGATGAAGAAACGTGGTTGATAGTTGAGATGTTCTTCATGGACACAACCCCTTCAATGGAAACATTTTACATAAAACCAGGTATTTCTTCGATAAGTGGCTCTTATAGCCATGATGCATGACCGGATTTTGTATTTTCCTAAAAAGCTGGATTTGATCCCCTCTTTTTCAATAAACATTTGTGTTGTATCTATGTGAGGCTTTTTTGACTGACGTGTGGCCTCCAGTAACGATGCCTCGTTATTATTTCGTCTCTTCATATACCTACATGTTGCGTTCTCATGGATTTAGAGCAATACTTGGTAGTCGACGAATAATTTCCAATTTATCCTCGATAAACTAATACGGAACGGTATATCCATTTATTTTCTCTGTGCACACAAAAGCTCTCCCATCACTGTAGTCCTCCTGAAACTTTTTGAAGCTGCTGGTTCCCATCGGGAAACTTCGAAATCATATAAAAAAGACCTAAATATTGGGACAAGGAAACCCATCGGACAACCTATTTTTGTCTACACGAGAGCTGTGTGTAATCAGAGAGAAACGGATCGCACAATATTTGAGGAGCGAGGGGATGAATAAATCTCTCACAAAAACATAATATTTCGTTGGCGTGTGATATATACAACTCCATTATCGGTGTTTACGTACACTCCGGCGTTTGAGTTTGCCATGATGATACAATTCGTGGTTTTTTTACGATTATATTCATCGCACCGAACACAAAAACTAGAATGGAGATGGATTATTGCTTATTAGAAAGGCAATAGTTCAATTAACTGTACCAGCAAGGATAATATTTTCCTTCCAAAATGTGGGCATTCGAAGCTGATTACAAACGTTGAAATGATTTCCTAAACGGGGGATATCAAGAAATAAGATCATAGGGGTCTCGAGTGCGCAGGGATTTTTTGGTTCTGTGTGTAGGTTTTTTTTTTAAATAGTTACTTTAACCAAGCAAACAGTCGAGAAGAACGAACGGTTCCGTGTGTATATTTACGGGACGTCAAAACCGCGTTTTCCAAGTAGGTATCCATATCTCGGGTCGTCTTTGACTGATCAACTTGAAATTTGGTGAGGATCTTCTTGATGTGGAGCCTAGTTATATAACTTCAAAAACCCTGTTTTCGGCTTACCTTGTTCTTGTTCTTCTTCTTCTCGTTCTTGTTCTTATTCAGACGTTCCGGGCTACAGCCTCTCCACCTTCACCGATTAACTTGAAATGTTGCACAGAGCTTCTTTTCAGCTTGTGACAGTGCCTCTTGAAAGATTTAACCCATTATTTCAACAACAACAACAACAAAATTTACAAACAAAAAACAGAAATTTTAGGCTCTTAGTGTCCACTTTGACGAGTCTACAGCCTGTGTAACACGACCAATCGACTTGAAATGTAGCACAGACCTTCATTATAACATGACCCAGTGCGATTTGAAAGATTTAACCCATTATCTCAACCCAGGAAATTTTTAGGAACAAAAAACTGAAATTTAGGCTAAATTTGGCCACTTTGACGGGTACACTGTTGTGTCATCTCTATTAATATTTAGTTTTCAAGTGGTTGTTGTTTAGTGACGGTTGCATCATCTCGGTTCTTCCTTGTGATTTCGAGCTCAAGTTTCGTAGTCCATTTCAAGTTGGTTTTTTAGTAGTATAATAGCAAATATAGTGGTATTTTCTAGTTTTCATTTGTCGTGATTTTAGTAGTTAGTAGAAACCTCGAACATTTGGCATCCCCTGTGGGGAACAGGAAAATAGTTCGTGACAATGGAAGAGTTTAAGCGGTTGAAGTTGGAGAGGACTCAACTTCGTCGAGTTTTCACTGAGGCGGTCTGAAAGTGTCAAAAAACCTTTGAGGCTGAGAACTTTGTCTACAACGACAGCGGAGGCAAGGAATATGTTGTGGCTGCAGATAAGGCAGACCGTCCAAATCGAAGCTAAGGTTAGTTCATTGCTTTACGAGTGTGTTCAGGATGGGGTGGAGATCGTGTCGGAAGTTGACAAAAGTGAGACATACCGTGAGAAATGGGTTACACTAGTGACTATAGTCCGGCAGATATTTCTGTGTGCACGGGTGAAAGTGGGCTGAGGTCGGTAAGCGCCCCCTCCCCTCTAATACATACCTGCAGGGACTAAGGGTTGCCAAGTGTAGGGAAAATCTCCCATTGAGTTATCGCAAGAAAGGGAGAAATCCCATGCAAGGGTAGTAGAAAGGTAGAAAGGGTAGTCCCATGCACACAGAAATATCTGCCTGACTACTACTAAGAAAGAAGTACACCCAGGCTCCAGCCCCACCAACTCCGAATGGAGAAGGTAGCGGGAGAAGTAATTCTATTACTTCTACTAAACGTTCCTGGATTACGCGTGAGGACCCCTTGAGAGTCCTTGTATTCAACAGGGTGAATGAAATCCGAAAATTGACGCCAACGGAGTCATGGCTCCACATTCCGGGGATTCATAGTCCAGCTGAACTTTTGAGTAGGGGCTGCAGTCCCAGTACGTTGGTTCAGTCAAAATGGTGGGAGGGGCCCTGCTGGCTGAAAAAACCTAGAGAAGAATGGCATAGTAAGACAGTCAATCTGGATGAGGATGAAGTTAGCATGGAGCATCGCAAAACTGCTATTGTGGATTTGAACAAAGACAGAGTCCCACCCACACAGGAATTTACGAAGTACTTTTCGTCTCATCAGACACATAGGCTGGATGCTCAGATTCGTGACCAACGCTAAGAAGGGGATTCGAACCAGGAAAACTCAAGATCTATGTGTGTCTGGGGATCTCTCTTTTGCATAATTTCGGCACGGATCAGACTTCTCAAGATAGTGCAAACCGAAAATTTCATGTTTTTGGATCCTCGGGATAGACGTATCAAACAATTGAAGCTTCGACTTGCTATTGAATATTCCTAATTGAACGTGTTGGAAGGATGAAATACTGCTATGCAAAAGGATGAAATACTGCTATGCAAAATTACGCCTCATGAATAGTTTTGAATGATTTTCACCGTATCACACATCGTAGAACTTCTATATTGAGGAGCTTTCATAATTATTATTATTATATTAATTCAATTTTTTTGACAATTTTTATATTCTTTGAAGTAGATGTTATAAGAGTTACAGAAATTTTACCAACCCGCAGAAATCGCACTTTGGAATTTACTGAAATAATACAGAACAAACCCGCCAAACGACTTTATATCACTGAAATGAAAAGATAAATAACATACACAGTTGAAATTTCTAACCCGTGCTAGTTCACATTATTTAGATGAAACATTAGACCCATGAATACATAGTATGTATTACATACATTGGATTCATTATAGCAATATAAAGTCACAATGGACATCGTATCCAATATTCTACGAAAATAATAGTGTTACATTATTGTTACAAGTTCTGCAATTAGACTATTATTCTGAACATCGTGTACATTGTCTGCATTCTACAAAATTAAAGGGAAACCGATAGTGTTTTAGGACGTGGAACCACGGGAAATACTGCTATGCAAAATTACGCCATATTCAGAAATTGGCGTAGGATTGAGACATCGATTTTCCATTCATAAATTTGAATACATTAATCTCCGGTACCCACCAGTAAAAAGCCATCAGCGCCTCTGAAACTGCATGCAATGTAATTCATACGCTCTCGCTCTCTGAATTTTGATGAGGCGTCTCATGGCACGAGGGAGAATTGATGTGAGAGTTTATATTCATATAATAACTCACAAGTCCCGCTGCTCCGATGGAAATGCATTGTTAGTTCCCCCGTAAACAACCTTTGACGATTTCCTACTCGTACATCGCCGATATTGTATCAGTTAGTGGGAAAACGGTTTCATTAACACCCGTTTGTTCTGGAGAACTGTATGATTGAAATGTGTTGATCAGGAGTTGTATGGAGTGAGTATTCTGGCAATTACGGGGATCCCAATAGACTACGCAAATACGAATTAAACTACGCGCGGTGAAGCTGATAAATTAAAATCACAGTCACTACCATGTCGCAAGCATTGTGATTGTGGGAGGGGGGGGATAGCGTTTTAATGACGTCATCCATAAGACATTTCCATCCTCAACATTTGAGCTCAAACGAAGCGAGTGTTGCAATAGTACGTTATCTCGGCAATCCTTATAGTGCATATATGTGGCGTCTAGAATCAAAACCAGCTCGTTCCATTTTTCAAATTTTACAGGAGATACGAAAAACGTCTGACGTCTATGTATCTTGATTTAAATGAACGGATTAGGCTTTTTTTTTAAAGATTTCAATCTTTATTCTATATTCTAAGTCTAAAATTGCTTTACAATAGGTAGTGTTGATTGGAAATGAGGCATTGTACCCACATATTTTTAAATTCAAATTGAATCTTGGAACGAGCTGGTTTTGTTGTGTTGTGGGTGGTTTTTTCCAAATCTCCCAATTTTTTTCTGAAATCAGTGTTTTCAGCTGAAAAACTGTTATTTGAGCAGATTGTTGCTTCCAAGAAGTATCCATTTGCTTCCTAAAAATCACAGTCATGAGAAGAATAGGCACCTATTATTTTTGCACGGGAAGGGCATAAAATGGAACACATTCATTACAAAGTGAGGATTTTAATTTTTTTGACTGACCATCTTTTTCACTTTTTAACTTCACAATCATTTTCGACTGTAAGAGTATACTTTCAAATGAAAGGGTAGCCAAGGAAGATAAATTTATATAAAATCGTTTTCATTGGAGTTGTTGTTTTGGCATTCTTGGGCTTCACCTGGGGCGCCTGGTTTTTTGTTTTTGTTTTCCTATAAGTATAACATAATTGCACAAGATAACTGCGATACCAGTTGTGATTAGATGTGGTATACAAATTACATGCTACTTGGTTAGGAGATGAAGCCCATTGGCTTTCTCCAAGAGTAATTAATAACAAGTTAATTAGCTAAGAATAAACAACAGCTACAGTACTTGATAGGGGTTCATGCGGAGCCATCGAGTAGGTCCTGGTGATTTTCCGCTTGAGGCGTCTTAAGGGGCGTTCTCGTTCCAATGCATTTGGTATGCTGGATACAAGGGGGTTTTCGTGATGCACGAAAGACCAGGCCAGTTTCCTTCTTTGACAGTGGGCACTTGCAGGTCTTTGTGGATGTTTCCATATGTCATATACCATGGTACGTCAGTTATGATTCGTAGCGCGCAGTTTTGAAAAACTTGAATCCTGGCTATTTGTGAGTTGCTGGCACTTCCCCATATTGGGCATCCGTACTGCCATACCGGTCGTAGTAGGGGAAAATACAGTAACCGTTTAGTTCCCAGTGACAGTGGATAATATTAAATAATGGTAAATTTTACTAGGTTGGACTTTTCAGGGTTCAACTTGATCCTCCATTTTTTGGTCCATTTCTCCAGCCGACTAGTGAACTCCTCCAGAGTGTCCGATTCGCCTCTTGGGGAGCGGAAAAGAAAGGCGGCATCGTCGGCGAACTGAGCTGTAGTGATGGTCTATGAAGTGGGCACTTCACTAACAGTAATGGGCCCAGCACACTGCCTTGTGGCACTCCTGCCTGAATTCGGCGAGGACTGGAGACAGCTGAGTTGTGCTTGACGGGGAACGTTGTGGCACGTTGTGGCCAATGACTTCCTTGTAATATTCAAGCAGTTCTAGGTTTCACCAGTCGTGCCCGTAATGTTTGACCAACAAATTTTCTGTCACTGAGTTTGGAACTCCCATCCTCACTGGGTTTGCTATTACATCGGATACGGTTTTTGTTTTCTTGCTAATCGTCTTGAAAGTACCACAGGATGTTCTGTAAAGCTGCTCACCTTTCAATTCAACATCTTGAAGAAGAAAATTCACAGGAACCGAACACAAAAACAAGAAAGAACACGAACAAGACCGAGAACAAGAACAGCAGAGTGGTGAAATGTGAATCACTCAACCGCATTTGTGCCACTAACGGTAGGTTTGGCTAAGCTTGAAACGAGCTGGGTTTTACGCAAACTGCGTTTTTGAGGCCTTTTTTCTATTGGAAGATTTTGTGGGAACCGTTCTAGTGGGTTAAAAGTGATATAAAGTGATTTTATGAAAATTGTAGAACGAGCTGGTTTTCATACTAAATGCCTCATATCAAACTTGAACCGTAAAATGAAACCCAACTTCGCTAATACGACCTAGCCATTTCATATTAATAGTGAGGTTGCAATCGAACCTTGCAGGGTTAACATTTCAAAGGGGATAGTTGGTAAGCTCTTCAATTCTGTTTGGATCCCCCATAAATTCAAACCTTTAACCTGATCGATGCTTATACTTCGAGGGATCGATACATCAAACGACCAATGTGTATGAATTTGGAGATGGTATGAGGAGGGTGAAATATTACTCGATCGACGCTAGGTCGACGAAGTTATCCTCTTGCTCTCGCAAGATGTTTATTGAGGGAAACTTGAGGTGGGCTATGGATCTGAAACTTGGGATCTGCTCATCTCCTTCAACGTTTACCGAGCTGTGGGTGTAAATGGAGAGGAACAGCGCAAGACAGAGGGATAACACTGATCGGGACTGAGGTAGAAGACTACCAAACTGGAAGAGACTTATCTTAATTAACCAGTTGACGCTTGGTGTATTTCATGAGAGTGAGTGAAAATATAGGAGAAATTGGGGAGGTGATGGTGGATTCATTCAATGGTGCATTCATTCATCAAAGTACAGTATTCCTTATAACCCAAGGTCTATGGTCCTCTACTTCAATAGTTGAACATTTCCAATCAGCCGATCACATATTTCCGTGTCTGGTTTAATTTCTCACGTATCCGTATTCTTAGTCATGTCTTTCCACAGTTGGAGAGAAGACTAGAGAGCGGTATTTGGTGTACAGTGTCCATGGAAAACTCAGAACCCCCAAGTAAAGGATACCGTCGGAATTTCATAAAATGTCCTCACCTCTCAAATTCGATCATGAAAGAGATTTTTTTAATTTTATTCTTTTATTAACGCGCAGTTACACCCAACGGTCCAAGGTTCCTATTTTCGAAATTTTCCATAAAAACCGACGTATCTACAAAAATATCAGCAGAAGTGACGAGAGTTGAAACACGGCCCCGTTGGGTAAGTGTGTTATTGGTGTGAGAGGCGCATCGCGTCTGAAATACCCAGTTATCGATACAATAGTCCACCTTCGGAGGATGGGGCCCCATTGCGATAATTTGCGAACATCAAATCCGCCAACAAAGCGCTTCCAGGGCGTGAACCAAGGCAACGTTCCTGCTTGAAACACCGCAGCAAGTTATCCGCCGGCCATGAATAGGAGTTACATAGTGTATTGTCCATTCGTATTGAGGTTGGTGCACACCTATCACTACCGGACGTACTGCTCAGATTCAGCTTCGGGTTGTTTCATAAACTGTCTGTTTGTCGAGCTGACCTCGCTCAGCGCACTAACTTCTCAGCAAACTCCTAGCGTGCGCCAGACGGATTGGAGACTTGGCATTTTTGGAGATAGGTCGTGGAATCCGAATGGAATCAAGTGCGCTGGTTCTTTTCTAAAAATTGTCTTTGGTCTTTATATTCAATCTGAAAATCGAGAACCCGGTTTTCCAAATGACTTGGAAAATAGCAGTGGCGTAACTCTGTGAAACTCTTCCTTCCCACAGAGAGAACCGAATTTTCCATGCCGCTTTAGGGAAATTAGGAATGAATAAATACTGGTTTCTTTGAGTTAACCAAATTGGGGTTCGCAACTTTTTTAAGTGCTAGTAGTGAGATTCTACGATAAGAGATGACAGTGCAATCGCCCAATTTCATATCGCGTTTTTCTCGGCAACCGTTCAACATTTTTTAAATCTTAAAAATGGTTCATTCCCAGAGAATGAACACAATTGAGGCCAACAAGAAAGTCTTGTAAAGAACATGGTCTGGTAAAGCTCGTTATCATCCCGGGAATCGAACACGTGACCTCTAGCGGTATTGAGCGGCTAGACCGCTACCAACCAATCAAGAATCAAGAATAATTTTATTGACAGGAATATAGCATACAATAATTTTGACAGAGAAGCTTGACTTAGGCTTATACAATACCGGCCTGGCGGCTTGAGGGATGATGGAGGGTAAAGGCATGAAAGGTGAGGTTTGTGGTGGGATGAAATTTGTAAGGGAAAATTTTACAGAATATACAATTAGAAATTTACAGATATATACAATTGAAATTTACAGATATATACAATTATCATTAATTAGTTACAATTATCACATTTATATACAGTAATATATGCACATTTATTTACAGTTCTATATACATATTTATTGACAGGAATTACATTCCTTATAATGGGAAGTAGTGAGGGGGTGAGGGAGTCTGTGCGGGTCTCTTTGTCAACGCTGAAAAGGAGAAAAGGCGTGTGTGCACATGTTAAGGAGTGCACTGCCAGACAGTTACTATCGCCTGATACAGTCCTACCTATCAGAAAGAACGCTTTCCGTCAAGTACACCTTAGCAGTCTCGACTTTTCTCCGCATTCGAGCCGATATCCGTTAACGGATTGCCCCCTTCTGACCAAATTACCGACTATGCTGCAACCTAGAGGAGTTCAAAAACCCGAGGTATGGGCAAAGAAGTGGAGAATCAAGTTGAACCCTCTTAAGTCCAACGTGGTTTCATTCACCTACTTAAGGGACTACTCGCAGTCATCACTTTCGATGGCCGACAAATCCCTACCCAGGACAAAGTGGAGTACTTGGGGGTTACAATCAATAAGCGGCTAGCATACAACGAAGATAATATTATAACTGTTATATTATAAGTTATATTATAACTGCCATGCTCCAAAAGTGTAGGCACGAATTGAGATCTCTCGAAAGTCTGCTTGAAAATACTCAACACTATCACTAGAAGTGAAACGTCTTCTTTATTTAACAATATTGCGATCATTGTGGCAGTATGGCTGCCCAATCTGGAGAAGTGCCAGCGACTCACAAATTGCTAGGAACCAGATCTTTCAAAATTGTGCAGTGAGAGTCAAAGTGCCTACTGTCAATGAAGTTCTAAATACGAGTACAATGTAAAGTAAGTACATAAGTAAGCAACCAATGTACTCGTATTACATCTCATGTTCTCGTATCACATCTTATGTTAATCTTATGGCAACCTAACCTGCTCTCTCGAACATCGTGAAAATCCCCTAGTATCCAGCATTCCACTTGAACTCCCCCCAGAACGTCCTCTAAATCGCCTCTCTAAAAAAATCCGCAGTATGGCTATATGAGCAATTTTCCAGCATGGCTATAAGAGAGAATTTTCACAGAAATGACTGTTTATATGTAAAATGTGATGTTTGGAACATTTCATTCGGCCATTTTTTGTCATGTAACACCTCAGTTTATGCTGAACACGATAGTGAAGTCAGAATTGCGATATCTCATTCCGTTATCAGATTAGAGCAGATTTTGATCTCAATGCTATCGAGAGTTATCGTCTGGAGTGACACATACATAAATATATCTGTGAATATAATATATTATTATATAAAATCCGAGTTTTAAGAATTTTAAACCGAGAACAATCGCTTCGTTTTCTTCCAAACCCGAAATCATTGCGGATCGTATGCAGTTTTGGTTGTTCAACGAGGGCATTCCTAGGGCGCTCGGGTTCCTCAAACTTTGAGAGAGAAAAGTCCTGGAGACTTCAGTAAAAAGTTCATTTGACGGCGTTTCGAGTCATTCGAAGTTTTCAACCACTTTCAACTACGTGCTTTCAATACGAGTGGATCCGGCCGACTTGAGTATGATTGCATCGTCACTTCAAGTGACTTCTTGGGTAAAGTATATTGGCGTTCGCCCGCAATGTTATGCAACCAATCGCCAAGCAGGTAATTCAACTGGAGTTGGGACACAAATGCATGCCTTCAACGCACGTACATAAGTTCTGATTTCAATTTTAATAACCTATCATAGATTAGGCACTGAATAGATATGTATTTACACCCATGTAGACCATGAATGTGCCACGTGTCAGTGCTAACAAAGATACACGTGTGGAAGGGCTTGTGGTTATGACGTGAGAGGTGATAGCTTGCGGTAGGTTGGGAATGTTACTATATTGGAAAATACCGATGTTTAGGACTCGACTATCGATATTTTGATACCAATATAGACTAATACCAATCGGTAATTTTTATTTTATATTTTCAATATCGCTAATATCCATTTTCTTTTTATAACTCTCTTCGATATTAATAATTTGATATTGGAGAGCACGATTAATGAACAAAAATTTGTAGATTTCAGAAACCCACAACCTCTGCCGCTTGATAACGAAATCGAGCGGATTATCACTCACCCATTTTGGTTTATTATCCTCGATAATTATCTAAGATAATTATTCATATAATGAACCATTTCAATAGCAAACCCAAAAAAAAAATAATCCCCGTCAATATTTGAGGGTATACGTTTCAAGATACGTAGATTCAAAAAATCGAATTGCAAAACTTTGCCTAGTTAGCGTTGAGCTAAAATTACGAAATTTGGTTAACGGGTTCGGACCGACCCCACAATAACCCTTCTAACTTTTCATAACCCTAGGTCAATGAGCAGGGGCTTGAGACAAATTTTGAAATTTTGCAAAATTCATAACTCGGAAAATTTAGATTAAATGGTATAGTTTTTAGTTAACATTTAAATAGATTTTAATTTTTAGCATTTTTTAGGACCACCCGGAGGTTTGTACGTCGAGCCGTTCGGCTCAAAGTTGGAACAGCTCAAAAGTCGTAAATATGAGGGTGAATCATGCGGTAGACTGTCGGGTCAATGTTCATACTGGCCCAGCTGATTCGAACAACACGTGGTTTTCAAATATCGATTTAATTATCAATAATTACTAATATTATTAATAACTAGCTGTCGGGCCCGTCGCTGACGGACAGAACTCGGGATGGATCCATGTGCCACTCTTACCTGTCACTTTACGGATTATACCTCTCATATTTCGCTTTACAAACCCTTATGATAGATAATAATTAGATACCAAAAATAATATTCATCTCTCTCACGGGAATGAAGAATTTAGGATTTTTATATTTCGGCTTTCCTATAAACCCCCACCCCTATGCATCGGATCCGGAAGTGAACCCCCCTATGTCCTTCCCCGGTCACAGAAACATTT
Organism: Stenodema calcarata; assembly: GCA_963920205.1. NCBI lineage: Eukaryota > Metazoa > Arthropoda > Insecta > Hemiptera > Miridae > Stenodema > Stenodema calcarata. The sequence goes on along the minus strand of OY986048.1, from coordinate 54,979,318 downwards.
AAATACGGGAGAAAAGTCCGATCCATTGAGCCGTTTTTGAGAATTTAAAAGTTTTATAGTTCGGCTTCCCCATAAACCCTCACCCCTATGTATCGGATCCGGAAGTGAAACCTCCTATGTACTTCCCCGATAATGGAAACATCTCAATACGGGAAATTCGTTCGAGCCATTTTAGGGAATTTTATTTTTATTTTTAATTCGACATGGTTCGACTCCATTTCACGCGAAACGAATAACTGTAAGTAGTGAAATTTTTCGAAAATACAAAAGGAACACGAAAATCGTCTTTAAATTCAGTTATACAGATTACGATAATTACAAATAATTACTAATAATAATTTACACTACTTCATAATAACAATGATAAATCATTATCTACCATTTAGTTATGTAGACAGACGGGTGATCTGCACGAAGAAGATAATAAACCGTTGTGTTGAAAATTTGCTGAGTTTTACTAGTTCCGTTCACCTTTGGTTTTAACGTGATATCCCATTGATTTGCTACTTACTAGTTTCATTACTCCAATTAGAACCTTAAAAAAAATCACAAATTTGAGATGCAGACTTGAAATCCTCATTTGGCAATACTAATACTTTGGCAATTTTAGTGACCCAAATAGCCCACATTTTCAATCACGCATTTGTCATCATCATTATGGACTGAGTAAGTTTAAGATTGCCCATATTCGAATGATATGTTCCAAGTATCACAATTTACATAAAACCTGTTATTTCTTCGAAAATGTGCTCTTCTAGCTATGCTGCACGACTGGATTTTTTGGCGTCGTCGTAGACCCAGGGTACTGTTCTTGGACCTTTGATTTTTTCTGTGTTCGTGAAGGATTTGCCATCGTGTTTCTACCACTTAATTGAAGATGATCTGGTTTACTTGCTGGCTAAGAGAAAAGGCGTAAACGGCGAAAAGGCAGTAGTATTAACGGGGACCTAGGTTATGTACGAGTAATTGGGTGACGGTTAATGGTATTTGTCTGAATCCAAGAAGAACTAGAACTAGTATCGTGTAGGTACTCTAAAATGCTTTTTCCACTGATTCTGGTCCCTTCTCTGCCTCAGTAGTCAACCTGGGGGTAATGTTTAATGAGGACCTTTCTTGGAAGAATGTTTGCAGGAAGATGTATGTAGGGCGCTGAAGAGTCTCAGTAAATCTTTTCCCCCTCAGTACTCCTTTGGCGCTTAAACGTAAAGTTGTCGTGGCACTAATAGTACCCATTTATATGTACTGCGTCTCTATCTTCAGCTCCTCTTTCAATCATTTTTCGGCTCGAAAAGAAGAAGCCTATAACAGCTGCGGTGCCTTCGAACTCAGGGCGCGTGACCACCTATCGGATATCAAAGCCAAATTTATAGGCCTCGACCTGTTCTCGTTCTACAAATATTGCTCGTCTCTGATGGTGTACAAGGTAGTGCGTGGAAAAGCTCCTCCCTCTCTTCGAACCCAATTTATTGGAGAGCTTACACCCAGGTCACGTGCCCTGAATATTCCCACACATGCTACCAAAGCATATGGTGACTCTTTTGCAGTTGCGGGAGCAAGACTTTGGAATGAACTCCCTATGGGGGATCGTTCATCCCGTGAAAACACAGGTGATTCTTTAATGTTTGCTAATTATTGATAACTTCTCTTTACATATCCCTTCTTTCCCTATCCAATCTCCTTCATTTTGTTCTGTATTGCAAATATATTATAATTTTTACCAACGTTTATTGTAATATGTACTTACCGTAATTTGATGTACGCTATGAGGTGCAACAGTCCTAAGTAATAAGAGGCTTTAATTTCAATACTGATGATACTAGATTATCAGTAATTCTAGTAAATACCTACTTTCAAATGTGCGTTATCATCGATAAATCGCAGAGGAGACCGGGGTTGGTTGGCATTAAGGAAAAGTTCGGATATAGCTTCAAATTCAAAGAAGTATCCAGAGTGCGCTGTGCCATATCGTAGGGATGGGTATCGATTTATCGATGTTTACTCTTCGATGTTTTTAAACATCAATTTTTTTCTTCTCCGACATCGATTTGCCTACCCAATTATATATTATTATCATACAAAAATGATACAGACCCGACAAACATCGATGTTGTTGATCTGATTCGTTTCTTATTCCGGAAAAGTCGATTGCTTTCAGTGTTACGGGATTTTCTCAAGCCTTCATGAGGCAGATGCCCGATTTGGAAGTTATATTTTTGTTTAAATTGATTTCTGTCTACATTGTCTTGGTAGGTACACAGCTTAGCCACAAAAGGACAACTCCATTCTCACAATGTAGACAACAAAAGTCTATCCCAAGCTGCGGATGAATTTTTATTGCCAAAAAGCGAGGGATGGAGATTGTCTTGACAAGTTCGTCGATGGGCAGAATCGGGCCACTCTAATGGGGTTTCGGGGAGATTTTGGGAAATTACCCATAAATTCCCAAAATGAAACAGACTTACAAGTGAGATCTCAGTTTGTAGGTTTTTTCCGTGCTGGAGATGGTGATGAATTCAGAATTGCGATATCTGATTCGGTTCTCAATCTGGAGCACTTTGAAGATGAAGAAACGTGGTTGTTACTTGAGATGTTCTCTACGGTTCATCTGCTCTAATCCGATAACGGAATGAGATATCGCAATTCTAACTAGCGTTGAAAAGCATTGAGATTGTTTAACGCTGAAAAATCTATAAACTGAGTTGTTACTCGGCAAAACGAGCTAAAAATAAGACAAATTTGAACACCATGTTCTCATCCTCTGCCATATCGTGGAATGGAAAGTAGTGTACCTTCAGGGTGGTCTACTTCGGAGGTACACTACTTTTTGTCCAGAGGTACTGTCACCACACTGAACCCTTCTTGCATGCTATACTCCTGCATGCGAATCCTAAATATTCAAAAATCTACTATCCCGTTTCCTCGTATGAATCCACTACCTCCGTAAGTTAGATGAAGTTGGTTTAACTGGTTGTATGTAAAATGGGGTGTTTGGAATATCTCATTCAAATATGGGCAATCTTAAACTCATTGGTTAATTATAGGTACCTACTTAAGTATGAAGCTATTCGATTAATTCGATATGCATTAGGTGTGGTGCTCTCTGCGTAGCTTCATACTATAAACCAGATATGTCTTCGAAAATTCGACATTATAGCCATGCCGCATGACTGGAACTCATATTTTAAATTAATGCGTCCTACTGTGTTTTCTAACAAAGGTATTGGGATAACAGCAACATTCATTAGAATATAATATATTCTGATGAATGTTGCTGTTATCCTAATATCCAACCATGATACAAAAAACGAAAATCAAAAAATCTTCACCATCTCTCCCCTGATGTAGTGATTTATTGTCTGGGTCATTGGAATTACTCGCAATTGTTATTACCAGTAAACACGCTTCTTTTCATTTTTGAAAATGAGCAGTAGTTAATGTAGGAAAATTGAATATAGTAACGATAGATAAAATTAATCATTATAGACAAATTAATTAATAAAAAATATAGACATTTGCTTTCATTAATATCCTCATATTGATATTTTCTATATCAACAACTATAACAATACGTAGCATGTTTTGATTTGATGATCATATTGAAAGACGGAATGCGATGGCTGCTTGTTTCCGGTCACGATGTCATCTGAGTTCCTTCAAAGGGACCGACAAATCATGTTATGAGGGAACAAGGGAACTCCATCGCCGACGATTTTGAAATGAAGAGTTTTCGACAGTCTCCGTCCTGATGTGACAGCTGAAATCCGAGCTACGATTCGAACGGAGTCGCTATCGAAAACCTCGCGTAATCTCGTGTTGAAACGTGAACGACAGCCGAATTAGGATTTGGTTCATCCTGGCGTCGCACAGCGGTCCTGCGGCGGTCTTAACGCACTTTTTCAAAAGTGAAGACTTTGGTAATTGAATGTACGTTTCTTCAAGTATTATTGTAGTAGAATCCAGTTTCTAGGCTAAAAATTTCCATCGAGTAGAAAACGTCGTTTCAAGTGAGAGAATATGGTGTAAAACTAGAAAGAATGAAAATATTTGGAAAACTCACGCAATTACATAATAATATTATGTAATGTATTACATATTACATATTATGCTATTGAACAATAATTGTTATTAGGAGGTATTTTGTCGCCCCTGTTGTACTCCATTTACGTGTCAGATATCGAGCCGATTATTCCTGAGGGTGTCAACATCATCCAATTCGCCGATGATATCTGTATTTTCACTGAATGCAAGAACATAGTTGATTTGAGCGATTCCCCTCTGGAAAATGATTCTTACTTTCGACCCCTGATAGAAACCTAAACGTTCCATCTGTTCGATTTTCCCCGTTTACAGTTTCCCCGGAGTACATCTTCCGATTTCAATGAGATTTCCAGGGATTGTGCTGGTGATGCCCTAAACAGCCCCATATTAATTTCATTGCGATTGGATCAACTGTAACCACTGCGCATGCGATTTAATAATATAATAATAATAAAACGTCGATATTTTCGGACTTTCTTCAGTTTTTCGCTTCCAAGCTGCAACTCCTAAACAACGCCTCCTAGCGAAAACCTTACCAAAAGACAACCTTAAGAACATGAAATACTGCGTCGATTAATCCACTATTTTTAAAATTGGGTCAATTTATAGGATAGTAATCGACCGTTGAAAAACGTCAATTTGTCCAATTTTGACGACTTTCTGTCATCTGTAGCATCAATAGTACCAGTCCTTTCAAAACATGGTTGGGATAAACGTTGTGGAGAATTTAACGGCAAGTTCAATGAACACCTAAACTTCATACGTTGACCATTATTTCTTACATTTAGTAGTATATTTTCAGTAAATATTCGTAAATATTTGTACCTAGTGATAATATATTTTCAGTAAACAGTGGAAGTTTAAGCTTTATATTAATCTTCCACCGGTTCCGCCTGCGTTCCTGACATGACCGGTCGCTTGTTGAACTGAGTTCAACAGCTACAGTTTCGATGAATTACTGTTTTTTGGAAATTGACATATAAGTTCAAATCGGTCACATTTTGAAATTTAGGTGTTCTTTGAACTTGCCGTTAAATTATCTACAACTTTGATTTCAAGAGTGTTTCGAGGACCAGTACTTTTGATGGTACATTTTAGCCAATATGGGAAAAATTGTCGTTTTTCAGCCGCCGAGTACTATCCTATAGATCGGTCCAATTTTGAAGTTAAGTGGGAAGTTAGTGAAGTTAGTGGGATGATGTTTAAGTTGTCTGTTGGTAAGGTTTCCGCTAGGATGCGTTGATCAGGAGTTGTAAGCGAACAACTGAAGAAAGTCCGAAAATCTCGACGTTATTGGGACTTCAGAAGTTATACTCAACCCCTGGAGGGGTACAAACTCTGATTACTCGTTTTTAAGAATAGATTGAGGGTTTAGAACGATTTCTCGCTTTCCCCAGGCTACTTGCCCCCCCCCCCCCCTCCCTCGCAACCCAACAGGTCGAATTTTACTGAACTATTATTCCTATAAGTGAGGAAATTTCATTGGATACTCGTGAAGTATCGATTGTTGCTTTCGATACCAATACCGATTGCTGGTATCGAATATTTTTCAAGTATCGTTGGGGTAGCTAATTTTCGTTGACGATTTAGATAGTTTGCTCCGGGGGATGTCTCTGACATCTAGCGGCGAGAGGTTGATCCAGTGAGTACCGCCGGCGGCCGCTAGACGTTTGACGCCGTCATACAACCCCCATTCAACTCGCCTCATTCACGTGGAAGCCGAGTACGCTCCTACAGTCAATGGGGGAAACATCAGAAGCTCGAATGCTAATCAGCGACATCAAACGCGGATAACGGCTGATGGTTCTCTTCGCCCTCTGAACCCTCTCACTGGGTAATCGAAGTCGAAAGAGCAGCCATCATTGACCTGATTGAAATTACCAACAGAGTTATTTGACGTGGACCAGAGTTGATAGTGACACACATCGGTAATTCCACGGTAAACGTCAAAATCTCGTCCCAAGCTGTTTTCGAGCCTTCTACTTGATATTTTAAGAAGGAGATAAATACTTATAAGAACTCATTGTTCCATCAAATCCACTACAGTAAATAAAAAATTTCTCAATTAGTAATCAGTAATTATAAATTAAAAACCCCTCTCCCCAGGCTGTCCCAATCTAAGATTTTAACTCTTCAAAAGTTTTTGTGAAAGGCCTTCAAAGGTTACCAGGCTCGTTTAAAATATATATTCCTTTGCAGGTTCTGGATCCAGTCTCTCCCTTGGCTTTTTCAAACCACCCACAAAACGCTGTTAAAAGAGAATGTTTGTGTCTCCAGCTCTGCAAAAGGTACAAAAGGTTCGAGTGGTTCCCACCTGTGGGGATGAACCCAAAGGCCTAATACAAAAAATTAAAACAACCAAAAATAAAGAAAAATATAAGATTATCAAAGTAGGAAAATAATAACTCAAATATGCTTCGGGTATATTGGAATATAATGAAAGGAATCTTCTTGTCAAGAAAAATAACGGAAAAAAAATCCAGTCATGCATTATGAAATAATTGGTTACCTACATGATGTCCATGAAGAACATCTCAAGTATCTACCACGGTTCTTCATCTTCAAAGTACCTACTCCAGTTTGAGAACGGAAAAAGATATCGCAATTCTGATTTCACCAACACGATGGTTCACCAGCGTAAAAAAAATCTTTGAAATGAGGTGTCACTTGTCAGACCGGTTTATTGTTGGAATTTATGGGTAAACCTACAACCCCCCCCCCCCCACTCCACAAAACCCCCTTCAGCGTACTTCTAAAATAACAATCCCTTATTTCTGGTAGTAGATTGTTCAAGTTTCATATTCATGTTGCTGCTGTTCTCTAGGAATTAGTCAGCAACTCGCTAGTCGATTTCGCCTACTTTTCAGAAGCCTTTAAAGTAAGGTGTCACTAGTCAGAATGTTTCATTTTGGGAATTTGTGAGGAATTCCCCCCTCCCCTCCCCTCCCCTCCCCGACGTTTTTCAGGCAAATTCGGTTCCTGTCGCTAGAGTGGCCCGATTCCGCCCATCTACGAACTTAGCTTTTCGATTGCCAAGACCGATGTTTTGTACAAATTTGAACTTTTTATCTCAATTCTATCGAGAGTTATCGTTCTGGAGTGACATAATATGTATACATTTGAGGGGTACAGGGGAAGAAGGGTACGATTCAAAAATTTGAAAATGTTCAGGAGAGCAAAAACTAACTTAACCATCTCATGGTACGTTGCCAAGGTATGAAAAAAAATTATCAACTATTCCAAACTATCATGGAATGAAATCGTTTTTCACTAGTACCGACCTACCAAGTGAAACTACTCCCAGAAAGCCTCTAGAAGGCATTGAAACCTCGAAATCGACAAATAGTGGAATTATACCCTTCTTCCCCTGTACCCTTCATTTGGCAGTGGATTCAGGGTGGTTTGAAACGGATTTTGGAATGGAAAGTTTTCAGAAATTCGAGTTTTAAACATTTTGAACCGAGAACAATAGCTACATTTTCTTCAAAAATTCGCTAATACAAATTCTTCAGAATAAACGAAAATCAAAATTCTTCAGAATAAACGAAAATAAAGTTGAAAAATAAAGTTACTATAACGAAAATAAATTTGACTTGGACGATCTTCAATTTTGCACAAATATATAATCTCGGAACTCGAGCGAAAACTCAATTTGGTACTGTACCGGAAAGGAGAATGTTGGGGAAGGGGGTATTTAACTTGAATCGGGACTTGCCGAATCGTGGAGCTCGACGAGTGGTGGATAAGTCAGTTCTGTCGCAGGCAGCAAATACCTTAGTGTTTGAATCCGAGTATACCTTCGGGGTGTGCAGCTAAATTCACACTAACAATAAAAAATTAACAGCCATGCAGCATGTCTATAAGAGCAAATTTTCGGAGAAATAACTGGTATTATAACAAATTTTGTCTCCTTTTTTTGCCCAGTAACACCTCAGTTTATAGATTTTTCAACGCTGAGCACGATGGTGAAGTCAGAATTGCGATACATCATTCAGTTATCAGATTGAAGCAGATGAACCGTGAAGTTTGTCTGCGCAAAATTTCAAGTCAATTGGTGAACGTGGAGAGGCTTTAGCCTTGGCTAACTGGACAATAAGAAAACGTGGTAATTGGTTTAAAGTTATATACTCGACCTTTGAATGTACCGACTTGAAACTCTCAGGGAACCAGAGTGAGACCCGCACTTAGCTGAGTGAGTTGGGGTCTCACATGAGTATGTCCCAAGGTGAATTTCATGGAGAGTTCACTCAACCAGGTTTAACCATGTATTACGAGTTCCTTTCCGATGCTTTCTGTAATGTTTTCACAGCTGTTTCATTTGTGAAGTTGGTATCTGCCGTTGTTTCTGTTGGAAGTTTTTGGTGTTGTCCGTCGTTTGGTTCCACAATAATCGATGCAGTTTTCAAAATTAACCGAAGAGTACGAACGGTGTTTTCCATTTTACATCCGTACAGTTTGAGTTTACAAGACAATCCGCTGACTCTCAAGTCTGGAAAATGCCGGAAGTAACTCTCGCACCAAAAATTTGATTAGGTCTTCATCACGTCAATATTAGCCTGCCGGGAACGCGGATGCACCGTCAAATTTTATGAAAGTCTCAACCTGTAACGTGACAGCGTGTATAGTGCTTCAGTATTGAATTTGAGAGTTGGGTTTGGGACCCTTTTCATTAATACAAACTCTTGTTTGTAGAATCGACCGGGGAACTTGTTACTATTTCAATTGGACCCTTGAAAACGTCATTTCGTCTCAGCTACCTGGTTTGATAACAGCGCGAAAGGTGATGAATTGCGGCCTAACCGTGTGCAAACAACCGGGCCCCATCGAGTACCTTTCAGTTAGCGCCCCAGAACTCAATATTCAAGAAGAGCTATCTATCCTTCACTCCTGACGCCCACGCCAAAGACAGTGCGTGCTATTAAGGAGCAATATACGGTACGCTGGTGGAAGACAAGTAGTGATTGATCGCTCTCGGGGTTGAACTCAATTTCCAGGAAAGTCATGGCCACGGGGGGGAGTATAGCATTCAGGATTGAGAATTATTCAGGACCCAGGACGGGAAAGAGGCCTTTGAAGGGCCTCATTGACTCTGCAGTGCAGCTTTTAGGGGATGGCTAATGGCATTTTTCTGGATCACAGACAGCGTAGTGTATCAAATATAATTAGGACGGAAAGATGGATGATGAATTGAGTTCTCCGCCAAAGAAGATCAATCTCTTTAAGAAGTCCGACTTCAGCGGCTGAAGTGAGTGATTGTTGTTTGCTTACGGTTTCAAGAATTTATAAATAGGATCAACTTTTATGTTGAACAACTCGTGAATTCCGAAGAGCTAATAAATGAAGCGGTAGTTACGAGTATTCAGTTTCTAAACACTCAGACTTAGGGCGCGTAAACCTTGAATAAATACCACACTACGGCTGTTCCCATTCGTTCCCATACACCAACAATTATCAGTGTGTGGGAGCAAATGTTCCAAGGCGACTCACGGTGGCCCCAAAGTTACATGGCTGGAAGATATTTGTGTGGACTAATCACGATGTTTTCTGGCGGAAAGAAGATCCAGATCCAGTGGGCCGCCCAGCGGCGTTCACGTAGATCTAGTCTGCTGTGAGTTGGCAAATCGATGACTAACGTACCAATATCTTGGTGTTGACCATCAGGAGTAACACAAACGCAAATTTACCACGTCCACTGATCCGTTCGGGGTACATTTTCAAAATAATTACATGCCGCAAGTTCTTTATTTTCCATCAAATTTTGCACGTTTTGGTTTATTATCTTCGATAAACCCCCCCTCAAAATTTGTTGGTTTACGTTTCAAGATACGTAGATTCAGAAAATCGAATAAAAAAAAAATCCGTCCGTCCACCGTACGCCGTCCGCGCCACTTTGCCCAGTTAGCGTTGAGCTAAAATTACGAAATTTGGTTTCTGGGTTTGGACCAGCCCCACAATGATCCTCGAAACTTTTCATAACCCTAGGTCAAGGGGAAGGGGTTCAAAACAAATTTTGAAATTTTGAAAATTCCATATCTCGAAAAATTCATATAGAACGGTATGTTTTTTATTTCATATTCAGATAGAGTTTGTTCCGTAGAATTTTTTAAGACCATCCGCAGCTTTGTACGACCAGCCGTTCGTTCACAATGACGGCTCAAAGATTGTGCCTCAACACGATCGTGAATCAAACTGTTGAAATACAGGTCCATTTTCATACTAACAAGCTCTTTGGAACATCATATGGCTTAAGTGATGTCGAGTTTGTTGTTCTGAGGTGCGTTTCGTGCTACGGAAATGATGGTAATTTCGAATGTTTGTTGGTAGGTACTTCTTTTATAGAAAAATTATTACCGACGTAGTATTAAAAACCCCAGAATTATATCGTATTAATTAATCATAATTAATAATAATAATAATTAATAATAAATACAAATTATTAATACCTAACAATAAATTATAATATTTTTCACTAGGTACTTGATAAAATTGTCAATAATTAGTGATAATTGATAATAATAATTAATCTAACATTTAGGATCTTGACATTTAGACCTAGTGATCTAGACAGTAGGGTGTTCTGCACAAGGAAGATAATAAACCGTTATGTCAAGAATTAGCAGAGTTTTTTTTTTGTCCATTTTTTGCCGAGTAACACCTTACTTTATAGATTTTCAACGCTGAACACGGTGGTGAAGTCAGAATTGCGACATCTCATTCCGTTATCATATTAGAGATCATCTTCAAAGCGGTTGCGGGAGGTTGAGTAATGTCCCTCAATTGGATGTGAGTGGGAATTACAGACAAGGGCTAGGGAGTGACCGGCGGACAGGACTTTAGTTTTAACCTTGATATGAAATTCCACTTCTATTTCTCTTTGCGCATGTACGAGTATTATGGCAGAAATTTGTATTATTAATTTGTGATTTCACAACTCAGGATTTGGACATAGCTAGGAAGGAGCGAAATGCGTTTTCTCCCATTCTTTTCCGTTAACTTATATCGAGTTCAGGGATTACAAAATGACACACAAGAGTTGCCCGCAATTATGACAATATTAGGTAAAATAGACTCTTCATACACGGGTATACCGAAATTGTGTGTGGACACGAATTGCACTTTTTAAGGGTTTTTACCCAATTGTCAAACAATTTCGTTTAATACATCGTTTTTCGAGTAATACTTGAGAATTTCACTAAACATTCGATAAACATTGTTTTATTTGTCACTCATAAAGAACGCGTACGAATTTCCAGTCTCCTCACTACCTCTCTATTTCATTACGAATTATTCGGATAATTCCCAAATCCGCATTTATGTTTTAGTTGTGTAGCGTGTTGCCTCTATTACACCTCCAAAGTTGTAATACTTGTGGTCACGTCCCATTAGCTACTAGTGATACATACAAAGTTTTTCAATGGATCGGCGCCTCGAAGAGGTGGAGGGTAGGCAACCCGTTGTACTCGAGTGAGTTGAAGGCTAATAGTATCAGAAGTGGTTCAAGGCTACGAAGAGTGTTCCATTCGCGGAGACTCATGAGTTCAATAGTGATTTACTGTTCTTTAAGAGCTATCAAGAGCTATTCGTGTTCTGTTATGTCATTATCAATATAAATTTCATATTGAATTGTTAAACTTGATAACCAATAACTTGTCTACCACATATTTTAATATTCATTCGATGTTGAATGACGCCGGGTCTCTCATTTCAATTTCCAACGAACGCGTAATATGAGGAACTTGTTGTCAAAGCATTGGTGCATACCTACGCATTAGGAACTTACATGATATATAACTATAAACATATATATATTATATCGACTTTAATTAAATTCATATTAATCATACCGAACATTTTTCGTGTAGCCCTTTTTACGTTCATACACCAATACAACTGATCGATTTGATTTGGTTACGTCGGCGTTTGAATATTTCCGCTGTGGATTTGACTACTCTGCCAAGGGAGCTATTAGAGGCTGCGCCAAATATCGTCGCATTTGTGCGTTGGAGGGACTGGAGTTTCCCTCATACCCACGACTATGGGGGCACCCAGGCTGTGATTCCACGTTGATTGTTGTGGTGCTAACCGGGTTTTGGCCAAAAATGGCGAAAAACACAATTGTTTGCATCACTCTAGATAACAATGTCATGCGGGTTTTTACCATTTTGGTTTATTATCTTCGATAATGAACCATTGGAATCGCCCAAAGAAAAAAAATTTTTAACCCCCCCTCAAAATTTGTTGGTTTACGTTTCAAGATACGTAGATTCAGAAAATCGAATAAAAAGTCTGCAAATTCTTGACACAACGGTTCATTATCTTCTTTGTACAGATCACCCTTCTGTCTAGATCACTAGGTCTAAATGTCTAGATCCTAAATGTTAGATTAATTATTATTAATAATGTTAGATTAATTATTATTATTAATCTAACCTAGTGAAAATTATTATAATTTATTGTTAGGTATTAATAATTCGTATTTACTATTAATAATAATTATTATTAATTATGATTAATTAATACGATATAATTCTGGGGTTTTTAATACTACGTCGGTAATAATTTTTCTATAAAAGAAGTACCTACCAACAAACATTCGAAATTACCTTCATTTCCGTAGCACGAAACGCACCTCAGAACAACAAACTCGACATCACTTAAGCCATATGATGTTCCAAAGAGCTTGTTAGTATGAAAATGGACCTGTATTTCAACAGTTTGATTCACGATCGTGTTGTGAGGCACAATCTTTGAGCCGTCATTGTAAACGAACGGCTGGTCGTACAAAGCTGCGGATGGTCTTAAAAAATTCTACGGAACAAACTCTATCTAAATATGAAATAAAAAACATACCGTTCTATATGAATTTTTCGAGATATGAGATTTTCAAAATTCGTTTTGAACCCCTTCCCCTTGACCTAGGGTTATGAAAAGTTTCGAAGACCATTGTGGGGTTGGTCGAAACCCATAAAAAAAATTTCGTAATTTTAACTCAACGCTAACTGGGCAAAGTGCGGCGTACGGCGGACGGACGGATTTTTTTTTTTTTTTTTTTGATTTTCTGAATCTACGTATCTTGAAACGTAAACCAACAAATTTTGAGGGGGGGTTAAAATTTTTTTTTTCTTTGGACGATTCCAATGGTTCATTATCGAAGATAATAAACCAAAATGAAGTACGAGGTACGCGGTGTGGGTGAGGGAGGGGGCGCAGAGACATAAAAGGTCTCGTCGTATGACGCACTAGTTGGCCTCCTGCCAGCCGTATTACGTCATACGCTCGTGCGTCATAGGCTCTGACGTACTTGTTGGCCTCCTGCTAGCCGTCTTACGTCATACGCTCGTGCGTCATAGGCTCTGACGCACTTGTTGGTCTCCTGCCAGCCGTCTTACGTCATACGCTCGTGCGTCATAGGCTCTGACGTACTTGTTGGCCACCTGCCAGCCGTCTTACGTCATACGCTCGTGCGTCATAGGCTCTGACGCTCTAGTTATCCTGCCAGCCGTCTTACGTCATACGCTCGTGCGTCATAGGCTCTCACGCACTAGTTGGCCTCCTGCCAGCCGTCTTACGTCATACGCTCGTGCGTCATAGGCTCTGACGCACTTTTTGGCCTCCTGCCAGCTGTCTTACGTCATATGCTCGTGCGTCATAGGCTCTGACGTACTTGTTGGCCTCCTGCCAGCCGTCTTACGTCATACGCTCGTGCGTCATAGGCTCTGACGTACTAGTTGGCCTCCTGCCAGCCGTCTTACGTCATACGCTCGTGCGTCATAGGCTCTGACGTAATGGCCCGCCGGTCGCTTGTGTTCTGACGTGATCTGATGGAAAGGGTGAATCAAGGGAACAAATTTTTCCCGTTTCAGTTTATGTGCCAAAGCAAAGACATGAAAATGTCAAAAAAATGTGTAAATAGGTACCTAAGCCCAACTGTAATGTCAATTTTCTGACAATGAGTTTTCGACTATAGTTTTCATACATTTTTACTTAAGTACTTATTGCAATTTGAGACTGATAATGAGCTGTTTGCAAATAAAAAGTCTGATAACTACTTTATTACATCTTATTAATCTATTTTCAAGTTCCGATTCACAGTTGAATGTATTTTATTTAGATGTCGTAAAATTCGAAAACGATGGAATGACGAAACCTGTCGACTACTGACTCAAGTGATACTGTCGACTTCTAACACATGTAGGTCGACTACTACCTAGAGCATTGGGATTTTTTACAAAACTTGTTTTTCCCTTTTCAAACCATGTTGAATAATATTTCCCGCTGCCAGGTCTTTTAGGGAAGGATCTTGGGTACACAATGAACAGGTTTGCAATGAGAAAAAAACCGAGTGAATATTGAAATGTCATCCATTTCTGACCTATATTTAAAATTTCAAGTATCTAGCTCATCATCAAAATTTAATTTGTTTAAACAAATAGGTATTATTTAAACAATTTTACAGACAAGAAACCGAGTGAATATTGCATTGTGATCCAGTTCTGACCTATTTTTAAAATTTCAAGTCAATAGCTCAGCATCAAAATTTAATTTGTATTATTACGAAAAGGTATTATTTAAACAACGTTACAGATGAGAAACCGAGTGAATATTGCAATGTGGTCTATTCCCGACTGACGGTTAAAATTTCTAGACTGTAGTTTACCTGGAAGATGAAACACTAGGTCTAAATGTCTAGATCCTAAATGTTAGATTAATTATTATTATCAATTTTATCAAGTACCTAGTGAAAATTATTATAATTTATTGTTAGGTATTAATAATTCGTATTTACTATTAATAATAATTATTATTAATTATAATTAATTAATACGATATAATTCTGGGGTTTTTAATACTACGTCGGTAATAAATTTTTTTATAAAAGAAGTACCTACCAACAAACATTCGAAATTACCTTCATTTCCGTAGCACGAAACGCGCCTCAGAACAATAAACTCGACATCACTTAAGCCATATGATGTTCCAAAGAGCTTGTTAGTATGAAAATGGACCTGTATTTCAACAGTTTGATTCACGATCGTGTTGTGAGACACAATCTTTGAGCCGTCATTGTGAACGAACAGCTGGTCGTGCAAAGCGGCGGATGGTCTTAAAAAATTCTACGGAACAAACTCTATCTGAATATGAAATAAAAAACATACCGTTCTATATGAATTTTTTCGAGATATGGAATTTTCAAAATTCGTTTTGAACCCCTTCCCCTTGACCTAGGGTTATGAAAAGTTTTGAGGATCATTGTGGGGCTGGTCCAAACCCAGAAACCAAATTTCGTAATTTTAGCTCAACGCTAACTGGGCAAAGTGGCGCGGACGGCGTACGGCGGACAGACGGATTTTTTTTTATTCGATTTTCTGAATCTACGTATCTTGAAACGTAAACCAACAAATTTTGAGGGGGGGTTAAAAAAATTTTTTCTTTGGGCGATTCCAATGGTTCATTATCGAAGATAATAAACCAAAAATCCGTCCGTCCGCTGTGCGCCGTCCGCGCCACTTTGCCCAGTTAGCGTTGAGTTAAAATTACGAAATTTTTTTTATGGGTTTCGACCAACCCCACAATGGTCCTCGAAACTTTTCATAACCCTAGGTCAAGGGGAAGGGGTTCAAAACGAATTTTGAAATTTTGAAAATTCCATATCTCGAAAAATTCCCATCAAACGGTAGGTTTTTTATTTCATATTTAGATAGAGTTTGTTCCGTAGAATTTTTTAAGACCATCCGCAGCATTGTACGACCAGCCGTTCGTTTACAATGACGGCTCAAAGATTGTGCCTCACAACACGATCGTGAATCAAACTGTTGAAATACAGGTCCATTTTCATACTAACAAGCTCTTTGGAACATCATATGGCTTAAGTGATGTCGAGTTTATTGTTCTGAGGCGCGTTTCGTGCTACGGAAATGAAGGTAATTTCGAATGTTTGTTGGTTGGTACTTCTTTTATAAAAAAATTTATTACCGACGTAGTATTAAAAACCCCAGAATTATATCGTATTAATTAATTATAATTAATTATAATTATTATTAATAATAAATACGAATTATTAGTACCTAACAATAAATTATAATAATTTTCACTAGGTACTTGATAAAATTGATAATAATAATTAATCTAACATTTAGGATCTAGACATTTAGACCTAGTGATCTAGACAGAAGGGTGATCTGTACAAAGAAGATAATGAACCGTTGTGTCAAGAATTTGCAGAGTTTTTCTTGTCGAAACCTTGAAATTCTTGTTGTTTCAATTCTTGGACACCGTCAGGTAACTCCGGAAATGTGAGTATTCGAGACTTGGTGCTGACGGTGCTGGGGTATGCTGCCGTCACCTGGAGCCCGTTCTGTGCATCTGAGGCAGGATCAGCAGGAATTATTGCTCTATATCGCCTGCTAGCTTCGCACCTTGTCTGCAGAAATGAATAATTTGTCTCTACTCGAAGCTTGTGGCCTTCGTCCGGTCCAGACTCGTAGATCAATATTTGAAATGGCGTTCTTGGGTCGGTTGGATTGCCGGAGTCTCCTTGCAAATTTCCAAATCTTGGTCCGCCGGACCGTTACCCGTTCCCTTTTCTGTGTCGAATTTGCCCCTACAAATTACTTCCATACAGAGAATCATCTTCTACTCAAGTACCCCGATCTGGATTACCTGGTCATTCCAATACCGGCCATCAAAGCTGCTTCGCTTCGTTTGTTGGGAAGTTGCCCGGATGTTGTCCCGATGAGGTCTTTCAGGTATTTCTGTCTGGTGTTGCTTCTTCTCGTACTTCTTTCATTTACAGCTTGCAGTGTTGTTTCATTCCATCCGTAACTTCTCCTATTTTATTTCATTTCTTTTTCACTTGCTATCCATAACATTTTGTCTGTGTACAATTACAATATCATATGTACTCACAATTTAGTATATAGTAAATTTTTTAATCTCGTTATTGAGTTTGCTGTACAAAAGATAATAAGTAAATACAAGTACGACCTCTCTGTAATATTAGAACCAATCAGTCATTCCAATGTTCTGTGCTTGACTTTTACAACAATGATTTGTATGTTTCAGTCGTGCTGCAGTACCTGGAACTGAAAGTAGATGCAGCACAAAGCTACCACAGAGGAAACACGGCTGTGCTCAAATGCATAGTCCCTAGTTTTATGAAAGAGTTCATCTCTATTACGTCCTGGCTTCAGGATTCGTCGTTCAACATTTACCCATCGCCTAGAGGAGGTAAGATCCTTTTGAACTCTCCATAAGTACACGTTTGCACGATCGCAAAGGGTTCACGGATGGTAACTAAAGCGGCAGGGACTGACGACATTTTCTCTGCCCCAGAGTAAATGTCTTTGTAAATGTCTGCCCCAATGTAAATGTCTGGAAATAAAGGTCTTACGCCTTTTTCGACGTTTTCGAGTCGAACGTTATTGGTCTTTTCGAAGGTCCATTTCATCCTGAACGGTCCCAGGGGCATGAATGAGTCTTTTCAACCTTCAGAAAAGTTCATTTTCGATGTGGATAGAGTGATAAAATTGATTGTAAATGACCGGTCTGAAAACTCGAATTTCGACTAGAAAACTTCGAAAAAAGTTGAGTTCTAATTCAATCGAGGTATTCATTCGAGATTAAATGGACCTTCAACAAGACCAATTTTCGATTGAAAAACGTCGAAAAAATACAAGTAATACAGTAATACAAGTAATACAATTGTTGGAAAAATGGGTGAAAATGCACCTTGCTACGTACCTGGAATCGAACCATCTCCTTTGTAATCAGCAGTATGGGTTCCGCTCAGGTCGGGGGTAGATCAGGCTATGTAGTGTCTCTCAAAGTGTTTCGATACCATTTACCGAGGAATACTTCTAAAGCGTATGGAGAATATTGTTATAAAAGGGAATGCCCTCCGCTGGTTCCACAATTACCTCTCGTCTAGGAAACAGATTGTCTCGATTGCGGAATTCAAGAGTCAGCCAATGAATATAGAATATGGAGTTATTCAGGGGGGGGGGGGGGACGCTAAGCGCGACTTTATTTTCAATCTATATTAAAGCGCTACCTTCAAATCTGCCAAAATACAAAACGTACCTGTTCGCTGACGATACGACTGTTCTTGTAACTGGTAACAATTGGGATGAGGTTTTCCTAGAAGCGCAGAAGGCGTTAAATGCTCTTTGTAACTGGTTGGCTTGTAGTCTGCTCACATTAAATGCGTCTAAAAAAGACGAAATATTTGCTAATAGGAAACAAAAGTGGAAATGACAGTGTTTCTCATAATATATTTGTGCATGAGGGCAAATGTGTATATCACGATGACTGTGCGTGTAGGCCCCTTGAGAGGGTAGATCATTATTGTTACCTAGGAGTCATTATTGACGATGAGCTGAAATGGAAAAAAGATGTAGATAAGTTTGTTAACAAATTACGGCGGCTCATTCATGTATTCTCCAATGTGAGGTCTGTGTTTAGTTGTGATACGCTCCGCCTACTGTGGCTACTATTGGCTCTTGCCCAATCAATTATCCAGTACGGGGTTATTGCATGGGGGGAGGGGGGTACGTATCCTACCAGCTTGGAGAAGATCAATGTGCTTCAGAGACTATTAATAAGAATAATGCCGAAAAACCTAGATTGTATCCTGGTGTGCGTCTGTACAGTGACTTTTCAGTACAGTGACAGTGGTTTTCACGATTAGACAACTATTCATAAAGTCTCTCCTACTGTTGTATTATAAATCTCCTAACGTCGTTTTGGACTTGCACAGCCATGATTATGGTACGCGCTTTAGATTGGTAGGTAATGTCGGTAACCCTAAGCCAGCTTTGACGCTGACAACCAGGAGCCCTAAATTTAATATTTACGTGTTGCATTGCCGTTTGACAATTTGGTTAAGATCGACTACTCTTTATTAGCGCCCATCTTATAAGAAACTAATTTTTTCATGGCTAATTGAGCTAGGGGTAAAAGAGGCTGAGAATATCATTCTGAGTATCTACTCATGAGATGAATGCTCTCGGAATCTAAATATCTAAAAATGAGATGTTTCTGAATATGTTGTTTGCATGATAAGTATTTTCTTAGATCGGCTCTTGCGGGGCGCGACGGGCATTGCCTATAGCCCCACAATAAGGTTTTATGATGAATTCATGCGATTTATATGTATATTATTGTATTGAAACTTGTCATGGATGTACATCCATGCTTCACTCCATGTTTGTAACAGGGACAAAGAAAAAGGAGAAATATATCCATTCTATCGAGTTCCCGACATGGTGTCAATTGCCTTCTCTTTTGATCGCTCCCTTTTCCGTTAAACACTTTATTATATCGTAAGATATTTCAAAACTTGAAATAAATAAATATAAATAAAAACAATTGAGTTGAAATTACTCATCGGAAAAACCGAAATTCGACTAGACGTCGAAAAGAAAAACCAAAAAAAATTATATTTAATTGAATCGAGGTATTCATTAGGGATGAGATGGACCTTGGACTCATAAATGTTTATTTTTGATTTGGATACAAGTGAGCTGAAAATACGTACCTACACGTCATAAAAACCGAACATTGACTCGAAAATGACGAAAAAGGTGATTCGAGGTATTTATTTGGGATGAAATGTTCCTTCGACAAGTCCAATAATGTTTGATCCAAAAACGTCGAAAAAAATGCAAAAAAGTGTATTTTTTATTTTAATACAGTAATGCATTTCTGTTATTACTCATCGACAAAACTAAAATTTGACTTCAAAACGTCGGAAAAAAGCGAAAAAATTTGATTCGACGTTTCCGAGCCACCGCAGAGCATCATGTCAGAATGACCTTACGGTCCAACAGAATTTTCGAACCTGGAGATTTTATTTGTTAGCGCAAGTGAGAGTCTTGGTAGGTTGAACGTCAGTTGTATCAGAACTGAATTTCTCAAGTATGAATTCAACCGCAAAACCATGTAGAATGCCAAAGTAAATTTTCTTAGTACGAGTACTATTGTATCATCATGAAAATGGTCGAGGCTGATTTAAATGTGATTTGAATTTTCTTCGTTTGAACAGATGGAAAGTACCATATGCTCCCGTCAGGAGAGCTACTTGTAAGAAGACTGGAAGACACTGACATGTACAGAGGGTACCAATGTCGTGCAATCAACAGACTGACGGGGCAGACGCTTCTCAGCCTACACAGGGTTCGATTTTTAATTACTGGTAAGTTCGCATTACAAATTATTGTGTCTATAGGTGAGTGATTACACTGGCCAACAAAAACAAAAAATGTTGTGTGGTGCCGAGGCGATGAGGGTGTGGGTGTGATTAGTGTTGGGTTTTTCAGTCTGCTGAATCCAAATCTAAAACGCGTTTTTCGCTATCAGGTCTGGTTTTTGAGGTAGCTCATATACTTACCTAGTTTAAAGTAGCACTTTGTAGTGCTTTGTGGTGTTTTTTGTGGCGCACAATCCAAATTTAAAACCCAATTTTAGCAATATTCTTCCATTCCACGGAAAACAGTGGTAATGTTGAAGAAGCACACACAAAAAAACACTTTTCAAAATTACTAAATTTAAAGATTTTGAATAAATTTTAAAATTGCTAAATTGATTCTCTCGGGCTGAAAATGTTATTATTAGAAATTTATTTCTGTCATAAATTACATCAAGTTACATTGCTTTCTATTATTCAATGAAATAAAATTTTGTAAAATTCATCAATTTGATAATTATCTTGTTTAATCTTTTCTTTTTCCCACATTTCATTGCATGTATTCATTGTGTTTATTATTCAACTAACGTGTGTTCAAAATGGATCGTTTGTCTGGGGCATATTTATTTATTTCCGTCAGATCATATTTTGGGGAGACAGTTCAATCACCATTTGACTTTCGAATTACCCAAACTACGACTTGCCTTCCCAGGAAATGTATTCATCACTCAAGTACGTATTTATCTTCGGTGGTAACTGCTTAATTGAATATCAGTGAATTGACAAACAAAAACATTGGTTCACAGAAAATAATATTTTCAGTGAAACTATTTTTTCGGCAATCAAAACAAATCCATCATCTTGCTCCCGAACAGTGATTACTCACGAGGCCGATGATGATCTGGATTTAGTACATAAATATTGGTAGTTCGCTATGTTGTGTGTGTTGTTCACTTGACTATTTCAAGTTTTGGATTAAAATGGCATTCATTATTGCAGGTGGAGGAAGAATTACTTCTCAATTTCACTCTTTGACAAAACCGTTCTTGTCTCAAGCAAACTTTAAAGTCCTGAAGAATGCCACACTTGCTAAAACTTGTAATTGCCAGTTCCAGAAAAAATATCCCCCCTTTTTTTTTTGTTTAGAAATGAGAGTAAAATCCAATGAATCAAACCAACATGAATATAATCGAAATTTCCCGATTGTCGAGCTGAACGTCTAGTAAACGTTAAGTTTAAGGTTAGATTTTGGGATTCACTCTGAACTTCTCTGTAGATTCTTTGGCGCAAGTGGCCCCGAAGATACAAGAAACTCCTTCGACAGTGCACACGAAGAAGGATCAAACTGTAGTCCTGCCATGTTTTGCTCAAGGGAATCCCCCACCATCATACACGTGAGTCACTTCTTCAAGAATTACGTAAACAATATCATTATGTTCCTGTAGTGTAGTGATATAAAATTTATTTTCATCTACAAGCTTCAGTTTAGTTAGTGTAGTGTCTCGTATTACCGAATCCTGTTTGGCTCTTCTTAGAACTAAACTTCTCCCTATAACATCTCTTCCATTTCTATTAACTGATTATGACCTCATTTTTAATCTCTGGACAGTCTTTCGCACATGAGCTTATGTGTGGTTGATTTGTACATCGCCGATTGAGCTTTGCACTTACTTCTACAGTCGATGAGGAACCTTCTTCTTCTCTGATCCCTCGCCTTCTGTGTTATTGTACTGAATTAAACAGTCGCCAAACCAATGCTTATTAACCTTCAGTCCGGAGGGACGATTTGAGCTCTCAGGAGGAGGGAGCGGTCAAATCGACTTTTGTCACCAAGAGGAGGGAGCGGTCATTCAGACCGCTGGTGATTCTTCACTTGGAGGTCATTATATAGGGGTAAAAATATGAAAATAAACTGTTAGAAACGTCAAAACGAAATAGTGTTGTACTTAGAATATATCACAACCAATTTTATTGGCTTTCCACACGGGAATATTCATTTTTCAGCCATTCAAGTTTTTTTTATAATAATAATAATCGTTTATTTACACATTTTACATAATACAGATATATTCACAAGTACAAATTATGAATGCAACGTTCGTTTGTTTAATAGCTAAGCCTAAGGTCAGTGACCTGTCCAGGCTCGTTCTCTCCCAGCTCAGCTTGGATGTGCGTACATTCAGTAATGCATTTTAGTTTATAATAATTATAATTATTATAAGAATTGTTCTTATATATTACTTCCTAAATATCCTACTTTTAACAAACTGAAAGATACTTATACCTACTTAACGTCTAGCAAAGGTCGTTGTGGTAGTACATTTCTGTTATTCAAATTTTACATATAGGGATATTGGATTTTTGTGGGTCACTATGAATTCAAAATTTAAATTTAAGGATGATGGATTTTGCATTTATTTGATTCATCAAGTGTTGAAATGTTAGCTTTTTGAATACAGCTACAGAATTAGTTGTTTTAATTGCTGATGGCAAAGTTTCGAAAACTGAGGGGGCCAAAAAATCAAAAAACTTCGAAATTTTGTGAAAAAATTGATTCAAAGTTGCAAGGTATGTATCAATCTACAATAATTACCTAGATTAATTATTAATTCAAAGGAAAATAAGAAATTAAAGCAAAGGTAATCAATCTAGGTAATTTACATCCACTAAAAAATAAAGGAAGGTACCTAAGTAAATTTTGTCAAAATATATCAGTTGACTTCCGGGAATAGTAACTCAACAATAACTTTCAGAATTATCAGGAAATACTAGGCATTTTTACTTGTTGTCGACGCCACCCTTAGTTGCATTATAAAAAAGTATTAAGTATCTCCGGTTTCCCAGTTGTGATGTCAATTTCATTGGATTAGTGCACCGAAGATAGCATAATAACAACCTTATTTTGGATCATCAGGGTTAATATTTTTCCGTGCCATGTCGAAAACTTACGGCTGCAGGAGGGAGCGGTCTAAAAGACACTAGCCTGGGGAAGGAGGGAGCGGTCTGAATGACCGCGAAAACACGACAGGTGAAAAGAGTTTGGGAAATTAGGGCGGGAAAAGAGTTGAGAAAGATGTCAATGACACACACATAACGTAGCTCATCCTGAACGCGGAGGATACTGAAGATCTTAAGGGGATAACATACAGTGATCACCATCCCCCATCCTACCAAAGTTAGAGTCGCGGTCTAATCGACGTCCCTCCGGACTGAAAGTTAAAAAATCCGGACTTCGAAAATAGGCTGTTTTATGCATTAAAATTATAGAAACTTAAGTGAAACCTTGAGATTGACCTTGTGCGTCAATTGCATTGACTTTATTTATAGAGTGTTCAATTTACGCACAAGATCAATCTGAAGGTTATCTCAAGGTTTCAGATAAGTTTCTATCATTTTAAAGCATATAACAGCCTATTTTCGAAAATCTGAATATTTTAATAATTTGGATGAGGTCTGATTTTGAGGTCTTGATTTTTGCACTGCAGTAGTTGCATTTGGCATTTTTATATTTTCCGGACGTGAATCCGGATTATCGACGATCCGAATTTTTGACGTCCGGATTATTGACGTTCGTAGCTTGATTAACGTTATTTGTAAACGGATGACCACTGATGTTCCCTCTTCTGGAAGCGTTGGCAAATATTTTTATGAGAATGATCGTTGGATGTGTTCATTATCTCTCTTTTCGAAATCTGATAAATTACTGGGGTCTACTGCCGAGCTATCCTGAACTGATTGAAAGAAAAATTATTAAACAACAGTCTGAGTTAGGAATGAATCATGACACAATATTCATGTTCAGAAGGAATGATTCACACTGAATGGTTCCTGGTGAATTTAGATAAGGGAATTTTTGTCCTTGGGAATGGAAACCCAAATCTTCCGGTTCGGTGCTGCCAAGCGTTGCTTTTGAGTGAAAATTGTTGACGACTACTGAAATACGCACCTAGCAATGCTAACTAAAATAGTAGGTTGCAGGTAGCAAATGTGTGACAGTGAATGTGAAATGATTTCAGTCGTCAACTTCAGCTAATGCTTATGATGCCTAATGTTCGATGATACTGATACGTTTTTACTGACTGGTTTGATTTTTTCTGACTTTTGCAGATGGATGAAGACGGTTGCCGGCGGAGGCGAAATCGAAGTACTGCCAGGGGGAAGGGTGGAGACCTCTGGAGAGGTCCTGATACTGGAGAGAGCGGAGATGTCCGACATGGGAGTTTGGACGTGTATAGCTAATAATTCCATGGGATCTCATAAGAAATCCATCACTCTACACGTACGTATAGCTGGTTTTGTGTTAAATGAAGTGCTGAACCTCTTCATCGTTAAGATTTTAAGTCTTATTTCCAATCGCATAACGGAAACTATTGCACCTCCATTTTGGTGTCTGTTATTACTGATTCGCTAGTCTTAGAGTCGAATCTGCCAAAAACGGCCCTCGATTATAGGAATATATGGCTTGATATACTCATACAAATCCTGTTGGTGACTTTTCCTGAAGATGAAAACCCCGTATCAGGACGCTGTATACAATGTTTTCTTCAGTTTATTTTTTTTTTTTTTATTCAATAAGATACATTTTTGGGCAGTGCCCTATATAGTTAGATAATAACGAAGTATAGCACTTTTAAAGTGATTCACATGTACAAAAATATTCAAGGGAAGGAGCTATAGTTCAGTAGCTCCTATATATGAGCATAATGTGGAGATAAACTCCTAACACAAATGTAAGGGCGCGTAGAATAAATATTAACAATGAACGAGTAATATAAGGTGCATTAAAATTGAAGTGGTATCAAGCTCGCAGAATGCTAGTTGAGTCCATCGGCGTTGTCCGAATGGTGTTTTCTTTTGAGACGGCGAGCAAGTCGAGGAGGAGGGCGGCGCAGGGGGATCGAATTTACCAAAGGATTTGGATGGGCGGGTGCCTTCAAGTACATTTGATGATAGGTAGCGTTAAGGGTGTCTTGAACAGTAGGTACTTCCAAGTCCTTATGCAATTCCTCGTTGCGGATATACCATGGGGCGTTGCACACTAGTCGGAGCACACGGTTCTGTAGGACCTGTATACGACCAATCAGAGACCGTGACGCGGAGCACCAGAGGCCCCCACCATAGAGCCAGATGGGTCGCACGAGCACTTTGTAGATCAGGAGTTTAATGTGGGTAGACAACTTAGGATGGCTGAGAAGTGACTTGAGTTGATGGATGCGGGTTCTGATCTTCCCAGTCAAAGATGAGATGTGAGCATTCCATGTAAGGCGCTGATCGAGTGTGAGGCCAAGGTAAGTGACTTTAGACTTGACGGACAGTTGGGTGCCGCATAGGCTTATGATGGGAGGTTGATAGTTCCTGCGGTAGGTAAATGGGACGACGGCAGATTTTCAGGCATTAATATGTACTTTCCACTTGAGTGACCATGCAGTGATTTCATCAGATATGTGTTGGAGCTTTTGGACAGCCTGCTCACAGGAATTGTTCCTCACCACAATCGCTGTGTCGAATTGAGCCAACAGAGTCCCATCAGATGAAGGACCTGGGGAGGGAAGGTCGTACACATAGAAGATGAAAAGTAGTGGCCCGAGTACGCTTCCTTCAGTAATATAGAAATGAAAGTTGAGAAACGGACTCGTAGCGTAACAAATGATTGAGAGGATTCAATTCGCCGCTCAAATGCGATAAGAGGCATCTTATTTGCTAGTTCAAAAAATGTTTCCATATCTGCCTTATTGCTGGAAAGGAAATCATTTCTGCGGTAGTTACGAAAGAATCAGTTAGTGAAGTGCTGATGAAGTTGACGCGTTTCCCGGTAGAAGAATTTCGCTATATACGGGATCCGTTTTTAGGACGCCAGTTTGTTGCTGACAACGAGAAACAGTTGTATGCTATTCAATCATTCCCGGGATCGGTATGAGCCGAATTTTATTTGAAAATCCTAATATATCGTTTAAACACAGGTTGCAGTTCCGTTGTCTGTCAATCTTCACCCCAGTGGCCAAGTGATGGTTGACGTAGGGGAATACTTCGAAGTGAAATGTGTCGTAACGGGAGGCCAGCACCCTTCAGTAACTTGGTTGAAGGACACAAATCACATAATGTCATCAGGTATGTACTTGAAAAGTCTACTTACACCCACCTAAGCACCTACTTCAGACCGCGTCATGCAATTACCGTAACTACGTCTATTCCATTTCATGTTTCAGGGGTGGGGAACATATTGTCAATACAAAAGGTGGGTAGAGAAGATGCAGGGATGTATCAATGTCTCGTGAAAGATGAAGAAGGGTCGCTCCAAGCAGCAGTTCAGCTGATTCTTGGAGGTGAACTTCCAGTTTTACTGTTTTACTGAACCTACTTCTACCTCATTCAGACCCTATGACTAATTTCGTCCTTTTCTTGGTCTTAGGACCCTCTTGCTTTACTGTAAATATGTATCACATGATTATTCTATGTATCGAATTCTGCGATGTGTTTTTGAAAATGCCATGTCATACACTCACCATTTGATAAATATTACAAGTTGGGCTGCAGTTGAATGAATAAATGTTCGCATTTTGTTCAGCGGCCCAACCACAACTGCTCTATAGATTCATCCAACAGACTGTTCAGCCCGGCCCGGCCATGTCTTTGAAATGCATTGCAGCTGGAAATCCAACTCCACATATCACGTGGACGTTAGATGGATTCTCGCTGCCTACAAACAATGAAAGGTACAGGTTAAGAGCAAATTGAAAATATGCATATTTTTTCATGCATGCAGATTAAATTGCTCTATTCAATGCCACGTGGCTCTTCGTGCCCGATTTTTCATATTGATGATATTGCACCCTGCTTATCAGTTCGAGTCGTTTCAGGTTCGTTATTGGTCAATATGTAACCATTCATGGGGACGTCATCAGTCACGTAAATATCAGCAACGTGCATGTCCAAGATGGCGGTATTTACCAGTGTAAAGCCACCAATAGGGTGGGAGAAGTTTCTCACAGCGCTGCAATGAGGGTTTACGGTACGTGGCACGTTATTCAACACAAATTGAGCAACGCTTGACCATAGATGGTCCCACTGAAATTTGCTCTTATCCCAACCACTACAACATACCATGGAAAGACCCATGATAACATACTACTATTGTGTTTATGGTTCAACTGAATCCTAATGGTTATGATTGTTTCAGGTCTCCCTCATATCCGTCCAATGCCTAATATATCCGCAATTGCTGGAGAACCCCTCTATCTAGCATGTCCAGTGGCTGGGTACCCCATAGAAACGATTACCTGGGCAAAAGGTAATTTCCACATTCAGAAGCATTCAAAAACATGCTAAGAAATCTCTTGGAAAAAACTTTTGGGTACCAAAAACGTTAACACGTCACTCATGAATCGATATTATTTACTTATCAATTTCAAGATGAAGATCTAAACTTGAAACAAATATTTTAGAAGGGAAAAAACTCCCAACGAGTCGAAGACAACGAGTATTTACCAATGGAACTCTATATATCGCCAACGTTGAAAGAGAACAGGATCAAGGAGCCTACCGCTGCTCAGCTCAAAATAAGCAGGGGAAGTCGGCCTCCGAAGATGTCTCTATTGCTGTAATAGGTGCGTATTTGAAACCATGGTTTGTACCATGGTACAATTTCACTGCTTCTGGCTAGTTTGTGAATTGCGTACACATCTCGTTAGGTGCTATAATTGAAGGATCACAATTACTTGTTCAATTATTGAGCTGGACGATCTCTTAGGGCTGCAGCTTTGGTAACGCTCGTTTTCTCAACGCCACGTTCTTCTTGAATTCCATTATAGTAAGCTGTTCTTCAAAGAAATCGCTGTCAAGTGTTTCTACAGCGTAGATACGCAACTCTATCACTTGAGCTTGTCCAGGGCCCAACAGCATTGTTGAAAATACTCTGACCCGAATACATTCGGTGGTTCTTTGAGAGCGCTTAAGGGGCTTCATCACCATCCTGCTCATACTCGACAAAACTGTAGGTTCGCTAAATAATGATGCATGGTGTTTGCTGCTTTCCGCCGTTAGTTGCAGCTTGCATGCAGGTTCAATGGAAACTTAAGGCTGGTGCTGAAGAATCATCAAATGCTTCGACTTCAACGCCCAAGAACGTCCTTAGATCAGTTGAATCTCGTTGATTGTCTTCGTAGTTACATACGTTATTGCTTTACAGTACCCGTTTGTCGACGTTGCAGACAGTTAGGTTTGTAGGTTCGAATTGTACGTCCTATTTATATTGTAATGTTACGAAATGCGTCCAAAATAGGGAAGCGGTGTATTGACATTATCTGTTCGATACCTGGGTTCCTTAAATGGTCTTTGCCCCATGACATCATTACTACGTAGCGTTCACCCAATTAGAACCTTATTGCTTTCGTCAAGAAAGTCAGCTTTCATAAGCAGATTTCCATCGGATTTTAGCAGCAGTGGGGTCCACTGGAGCAGTTGGAGAATTCATGTTGTCGATCTTTTATTTCATTGAGAGACTTGAAACGTCTTAAGTCCGTTTACCGCTGAGATGTCGATTGCTGGAGTCGTGATCCTCGCCCCAGCCCACCAAGCAATGATTGGACTCCTGAAGAGCAGTTGGACTCAAACTGTCCATTTGAATGGCGCTTACTTCTGTTCCTGTACGAGCGATTCTAAGAGTAGTTCTATATTGTAATCTTGCAGCTAAAAATGGAAGGAGATCAGTGAGAGGTTTTTCTCAGAAATAGTGAATTCTATATTTCGAAGAAGACTTCTCCAGCGTATCGGAAGATAAGGATGACTAGATAGAGTAGCAAATACTCGTTTGTATATCTTGTTACGACTTGAGGCAATTATCAAAATGTATTATAAACGTAGGTCCTCATAGTTACTGACGAATTGTATCTCAATTTCACCACACAATGCTTGAAAACAATTTCTTATAATAATGATTTTTAAGTCGATTCGAAGCCTAATGCAGACATTTGCAGTTCCTCCAAGGATAGCGCCATTCGTCCTTCAGGGAGACCTGCATGTTGGGGACAGAGTTGGCGTTCAATGTTTTGTAACGAAGGGCGACTTGCCATTGGAGATTGGGTGGAAAAAAGACTCAGGACCTATCTCCCATGATGTAAGTGTTCGGCCATTCGATCAATACACCAGTTCTCTGTCCATCAACTCCCTGACTCCAGATCACGCTGGCAACTATACTTGCTTTGCTAGGAATGATGCTGCCACTGCCATGTTCACTGCTCAACTACTTGTCAATGGTAAATAATACCTGCGTCCTAGAACACTTGGCCTCTTGTTTCGCTTGAAATTTTGTTTTCAGATCTGGCAAACCACTGCTCGCCAATCGATTAGTTTTCATGTTGACTACGAAATTGCACAACGGTATGCTTGAGGCTGATTTTTCTAGGGCGTGGTCATTTAAAACCTTATTATTTTACTAGAATTAAGATGGTATTGTTTCAGTGCCACCAAAATTAGGGCCATTTACCTTCGGAGAACTAATAGAAGGAGTAAGGACACAAGTACAATGTGTAGTGCAAGCTGGGGATCCACCACTCACCTTGCAGTGGTTGAAAGACGATTTGAAGATATCTTCAGACCTTGGAATACAAATTTCCAATGATGACTACTCAAGCACGTTAGCCATTGGACGAGTGGGATCCGAACATGCTGGCGAATATACGTGCATAGCGTCAAATCCAGCTAAATCAACAAAACTGACGTCCAGGCTTATAGTCAGCGGTACTGTAGCTTCTATCGGCGTCTGCCAAACTGTCTCACTGTTCGCTACTGCACCTGCACTTTTGCCGCAATGTTTCATCACCAATCTTTCCACACAAGACGTCAACCACCAAAATCAATATCAGTGTTGTCTGCATGCCTCAGGAGCAATACTATAATGATGCAATGAGTACAGCAGAATGCAGGAAAATCATGAAGCCTGACGCGTTCGTTGATTCCAACTTTCAGCACTTAATGTTTCTTTCACCTTTATATCCTAACGAAATAGTATACCTAACATACAGGCATTACCAAATGGTGTTTCTGTACGTCTGAATCTCGCATAACATTAATCATGGTTTCAATCCACTCTTAAACCAATGACAAAAATTGGCAGAAGAAAATATTGTGAACAAAGGGGTTGGTGCCTTCGCTTCAGGGGTAGATCACAAAACCATGAAACTAAGAGTACAATAAAACTGGGAGTACATGGGAATCACATACAAACACAATCAAAGCAATTCGATGAACGCTGTCCACTTGATCGTAGCGCTGTTTTCTTTTTCACGCACAGGCACAGCTTCCCAAGCTTGTTCACAAATGACACGCACCGTCGGGTTCGCAAGTTTTGCATGTATAGCACTCAAACGCTGAACTAACAACGTCGGTGGCTCTCACAGTCTCTAAGATTGAATTGCTGGAAATCAATTCTGGATGCTTTTACAGATGAACTTACGTTAGGGTCCTTCAGAGAGTTCCCATTAGATAGCCCGAAAAATGCAGGCACTGGCGTTCAAAAGCTTGATGTTGAGAATAGGTAACTGTACAGTTACTGTGCTTTGAATCGTCAATATATCTTCTGTAGTTATTGTTTGGTTATGCAACCAAATTTGGTTGGTTTTTTATCAACAAGCCCGGCATAGTTGAAATTATGTAAGCAGTCTGATATACTTGGTAGGCAGGAAATGGTAGGGTATAAAACTCAAATCACATCAATTTTGGAAACCGTGTGAATACAATGTTGACTGTAGATTGCTCAATTTTGTGGAAAGTGTGAATACAATGTTGACTGTAGGTTGCTATTCATTCATGTGACATCTAGTTGTAACTGAAACTGGACGACCATCTTCTGAACAAGTGAAATCCACGTCATTTGAGTTGTAACTTCGGAAGCAATTAGATTTGTCTGGTCTTTCGCCATGAGTAGAGAAATACTGCACTTCAACGAGGAAGTATTAAAGTTGTTATAGATCTTCTAGTCCAGTCAAGCTGAAATGAAAAGGGATCGACCCAAGTGAATAGTACGAGTATGAAACCAGAAAAGCAGCGACCAAAGACCTGTGCGACCGGGGTTATAGCCAAAAAACCACCAAATTTTCGCACTTCAATTCGATTTGTGCTCAGATATATCTCATTAAAGGAAGTGTCTGACGGGTACGCCCTCTTGTACAGGACTAAATGTTTGTATGAACATTAGTTCCTATTTCGTGAAATATCTTCAAAAATTCGCATCCTACGTCAAATGTCATATGGCAGGAAGTTTTAGTGAATGTAATTAGCTTTAACTTGAGACCAAACAGGTATCTGTAGGCCCAGCGGTTCTCATGAAAACGGCAGATCACCAAAAACATTCTATGTGGGTTTCGGTGGGGTATGCTCATTAAATGTTCTCTCGACTTTTTTTCTAAATAAATAGGTCTTATATGAAAATAATAAGGTCTAAAATATTTTTAGGTCCATATTGTGTAATTTTTAGGCCTACAATATCATGTGTAATAACATAGGTAACACAAATTAGCCTTGTCTTTAAAGAGCTGTCTCTCAAGAACTAATGGCCGTACAGAGCTCGCTCAAGTCTCAGATAGTGGCAAATTTATTCTAGTTCAAGTGGTTTACATAGAGTGACC
This sequence comes from Stenodema calcarata, assembly GCA_963920205.1. NCBI lineage: Eukaryota > Metazoa > Arthropoda > Insecta > Hemiptera > Miridae > Stenodema > Stenodema calcarata. Next base: position 54,947,476 of record OY986048.1, on the reverse strand, counting down.
CCGTCAGACCCTTCCTTGAGTGAGATATTGAGCCAAAAACGAAAATTGTGCAAAATGACCGGATCTGTTGCAAGCACGGATGTACATCTTGACTGGCAGTTACGAATTGTCCTACCGTTGGAAGCCCGACCTTGGTGGCCTATATTTCATCTTAATTTTGTTGTTTTAATCGAGTTACCAGTTAGAAGAAGTCTGTTTCTCGCATATTTTCTCCAATCATACATTTACTGGTATTGCCGTGAAATGGGCACGATTTTAAACTTATCCTCGGAATCCCCAACCATTTATGGGTGAAAAGGTTGATGAGTACGTTGGGGCTATCAGGACGGTATTTTATAGTCACTATTGGAGGCTCAGTTAAAATTTCAAGAGCTTGTATGAGCATAACGTGATATATTGAAGTAGATAGTCAAGTATTTAACCATTTTCGATATTACCGTGAAGGTGTTTGTCTACACCATCCTTTGTAGGCGTTATCGTAATATAGTTTCAAGTCTTATAAAATCTATGGGGAACTTGCTTTTTCATTTTTAAATTGATAGATCGTTATGTCCAAAAACAGGCCGACACCAGATTCACGCAAACAAACGCAAGTGAGTCACGAAATCAAATTTTCAAACCGTTCAAACTGTATTACGCCATCAACCACGCGCCTGTTCGGCCCTGAACTTGAACGAGGTTTTTGGTCAAACGGATCGAATTAGTTGTTAGGAATTCTTAAGGGTGCTGAATCCGTTATTGAGGTCAACAATTCAAAAAATTCCGTACTTACGCAAGTTCCCCCGTCATTACCGCGGATACTTTGTTGCACGAGTTTTTCTAGCCACCGTCTGGCAAGCACCATTTTTTTGCTCAATGTCGCACATCAATTTATCTGCACTGCTAAACTCAAATTGCACTGCTGCCGATGTAGGAAAACAACTGAATAATTGCCGAATTCACTCGTAATACTCCACTATGTATGGTATATATTTTTCTCCTTCCATTGAATGATAGTATGCCTAATGCGACTTATGTACCTCATGGACTCGAATTTTGAATATGCGTTGTTTTCTAGCTGAAAATGGCAGGAATTGTGGTTGAAACTATAATCCGTAAAAATCTGTGATAAGCAATTATTTTATGATCAATAATTTCCACAATGAGTTCTTAGAGGTTTATGTGCAGAGGTAAAGGTCAACATCCTACTGAATGATGGAATACCTATGACTAAACAAGTTATTCGTTTTGACACCAAAATCGTTTACCCTTACAGTGGAAATGGAATTCATTGAGTTAAAATAGCTGATTGTCGACAAATCTCCGAGGGAACAACTGATTGAACAAAATGACTTTGTTTTTATGCCAACTGGTTTGTGTCGAAAATCGTGTAAAACTCATAAGTCGATAAAAAGATAAGTCTATTTATGAGGGGAAAGAAAATGAAACAGCTCTACTGCCACATACAACTGGTATCAATTCTCTGAGCTGCCGTAACTTTAATAACTTTGTTATAAACTCATGTTATTGTATCAAATTGCAGTCCCTCCAAAATGGAGAATAGAACCGAGAGATGTAAATATAACCAAAGAAGGCGTGGCTATATTTGAGTGCCTTGCAGAAGGCTTCCCTACTCCTTCAACCACGTGGAAGAAAATAATTGGTAGGTCATATTGATGTTATTAACATTGAATTATTTAACATTGAATTGTTAATTTTGTATTGAGCCGGCAGTTTTTATCTCACAATGTCGGTGAAGTCTATGATTCATATGATGAGTGTGGAACCAGACCTTAAATGTTGCTTATGCATCCTTTGCATTTTTATTTTGTTTATTTTTTTAAAATTTAAAAAAATAAACAAAATAAAAATGCAAAGGATGCATAAGCAACATTTAAGGTCTGGTTCCACACTCATCATAGGAATCATAGACTTCACCGACATTGTGAGAAACGTTCAATTACTTTTGAAACGAGAAACTATCATTTAATGATAGTTTCTCGTTTCAAAAGTAATTGAACGTTTGGATTGGATAGGGGTGCGGTTTTCCGTAAATGGTGAACACCGAATACCCAAGTCAACAAACTGTTTATTGACTTATTTGGTACTGCATGGACACTGTGAAAACATGCCTGAAAAATGAATAGAGGACGTTGGATTACAAGGGATAAGACACTGATACGAGCTGCTTTGCTGAAAGATTAGCTGAAAATTTGACGTGAGCGGCGGTCCAGCCACTTCAGTGACACGTTGAAAGTTTTGAGGAGCTGTAACTGGAGGAGGTTAGCTTGTGGATTTTTTCGTTAGTGAGTATATGACGAAAAGGATATTATTATGTTGTATAAGAACTTACTTGGGTGGGCTCAAACAATTCAAGAAATGAATAGTCTAACCGTTTCGCCGCCGAGATGTGAATGGAGTCCTTGATGGTGCGTTGTGAAGAGTTGTGGGCAGCAGAAGAGCGATGCTGCTTAAAAACCAAGCGGACTTCGAAACGTTGGGTGACCACGTCTGGAGTAGATTGGTAGCACTCACTGAAGTACTGATGACTCAAACGAGGCTCAATGATGATTTGTGAAATCGAAAGATTTGTACTGTGGGTATCTGATAATTGTATAAATTAAAACGAGTAATATTTAACAGTGTTCTGAGAATTGTCGCTCAACTATTGTATTGAAACCATACCTCAAGAACCACAAGTTAAATATCTGGGAATGGTACTAGATTCTAAACTCACATGGGCCGCGCACATCACCTCCATTCTGATCAAAATCCGTCGCCGCCTCGCCCAGCTAAAGTTTCTGCTAAAAGGAACATCCAAATTACCACTCAAACTAAAGAGACTGATTTATATGACAATCATTAGACCAGTGTGGTTATATGGGTGCGGACTCTGGGGCTCCGCATACAACAGCCAAAACAACAGGATACAGGTCATACAGAACCGTATACTACGGATAATCTCCTCCGCCCCATGGTATGTGAGAAACAGCATCCTACATCACGACCTGGAAGTCCCGCTGGTAGCAGAAACCATGAAAACATGCTACAATATATTACACTCATCGATGGTTGCCCACACAAACCAACTAGTACAGTCTACTGCAATAAATCTCCCAGCAAATAGATCCCGTCGAAGACTAAAAAGAAAACGTCCAACGGACTTTCTCGATTAATGTTCCTACTATGTTACCAAAAGTGTTACTTAAATATTACTACAAATTGTTACTTAAATATTACAAAAAATTGTCACTAAAATATCTTGTTACTATTTATATAATTTATTACTAAAAATCTTGTGAGGACTGCTACTGAGCAGTGACCTCACCACATGTCTCAGGTTAATAGATAATTTACAAAATTAACACAACTGTATTGCACCATACTATGCAAATAAAGTTAGATATTAAAAAAAAAACTATTGCATGATCTCTAATTATCCTACGAGTACCCCCATGTTCAGAGCCACGCTACGCTTCTGCATACAGTTGTTGTCTATGCAATCAACTTGGTTTTATGGATTGCAGCCCATTTTCATGTTCATAAGTGACTTTTGAAAAATGAATTTCTGTACCGTGTTACGGGTCTGTTTTTTTCCAGGTCAGACTCCAAGCGAATATCAGGACCTCGACGTAGGGAGGCTTGGCTACCTTATTTTTGAAAATGGGACGTTGATAATCAAACCAGCTCTACCGGAACATCAAGGCCAATATCTGTGTGAAGCATCAAACGGAATTGGGTCCGGCATCAGCGCAACTGTATCCCTCGTGGTTAACAGTCAGTACTTTATGAAATTTTAACGAATTAGTGTTCAATAAACTATTCGAATTAGTGTTCAATAAACTATTCGAATTCTGAAAATAAAATAATTAATAATTATTAATATTCATAATGATTCATGGTTCGTATAATAATAATAATTCGGCAAAGTTCGTATAATAATTTATTTAGAGATTTGTATGTATTTTGACTATTGATCATCATTACCACTTTTCCGACAAAGAAATAAGGAAGCGGGAAAAACACTATGATCCCTTCACGTGACAAAGTGACATGTTTGTAGCCAAACTGACAAATTCTACGTACCTTTAGGGGTAAACCTACGAATTATGAAGAGAGGCGACTACAGAGTTTTATCATTGAAATGATAACCCCACATTTGGGTGAAACCAAGTCGTTAGAGGGATCCAGAGAAACGAATTCGTATCACATGTTTTTTAAATGTCTGCTAAGTGCGTGGGTAGTGAAGTTCCCGTACAAACCACAGGAACGACTAATTAGGTACCTATTCAAGATCGGTTATTCAGCAATACGAACGCAGAATTTTACAATTAGTGGGTGGACTTGGAAATCAGTAAATATTTGTTACTTTGAGTTGACTATAGGTACATGGGGTATCTCAGTCTTGTATGAGATCTTACGTTGAATTCAATGCTATAAAGCTCTTCTACGTAGTAAAGTACGTTACTATCTCGGGATTCGAACTCGGGACTCCTCGCGCAGCATCGCACCTACGCACTACAGCTCGGCCACGGAATCAAATTCAATTTAAATTGAAAAATATTTTATTGGCATAATAAATAGATTATTTTACAGTGGCTTGAGATAGTCAGGTTTACCAAGTAGTGTTGTATGTAGTGTCTTAATTTAGGGGGATAGTAAAATTTGTAAGAGAAAACAGTTGAAAACTCTTAGCGTGATGGTGGGGTCTTAGAACTTACATATTTACAGATTACAAATTCTAAAGGCTATTTACATATAAACCGTAGTTTCTTTTCAAGGTAAACGTCGTGGTACATTACTTGCTTGTGTTTATGGTGAGTCGCCACTGCCGAGCCCAGTGTTGAATTTGGTCAAGGTGGAGTTGTAGATTGTTTGAGGCAACGGTACCTGAGGCGTCACGGGAGAGCACTGCATGATCGTCAGCAAACATTGCGGAACTGGTATTAGGGGATGTGGGTATGTCGCTCACGTAGATGGGGCCCCACACACTTCCTTGGGTATCGAAGCTTTTATTCCTCTGCTGGGGGATTGAGCATAATCGCACTCGACGTGGAACGACCTGTTGGTGACGAATGATTGGATTATGCGAAAGTAGGTGTCTGATAACAGCGGTTTTAACTTGAAGAGCAGCCCAGGGTGCCATACCCGATCGAATGCCTTCTCCGTGTCAAGCCATAGGCCTTGGCATACCGCCTGGTTTTCGTAGGTTTCTAAGATTTCTTCCACGACTCTACGTAATTGTTGTTGGCATGAGTGAGAGCGTCGAAAATCGAATTGAAAGTCTGGTAGGGCTGGTGCAAGTAACGGCAGGAGTTTGGGCAGCATAAGTCTCTCAAATATTTTGGAAAATATAGAGAGAAGGCTTATGGGTGTATAGCTAGCAGGATTGTGTTTTGGTTTTTGCGGTTTTGGTAACATGACTTTGGCATGTTTCCAACGGTTGGGAAAATGAGTAGTTCGGAGGATTGCGTTGAATATTTGTGTTAGTAGGACGAGAGGTTTTCTGGGTAAGTTTTTGAGGAGAGTTTGGGTGATGCGGTCGGAGCCCGGAGATTTTCTGGTTGGTTCTGGTGATGGAGGAACGTATCAGAGCTTTGAACATAAGGAGTTTGGCGTCTTTGGATAGGGCGTGGGATTTGAAGAGGTGGAAATAACGGCCAAGTTTTTGGCGGGCGGTTTGGTTCGTACGCTTGACCTGTTCGTTCCAAGTCAGTCGTTTGTCGAGGTGGAGGCCGAGGTATTTAACGGAATTAGAAAATTGGATGGGAATTGAGCGGATTGTGATGTGAGGTTGAAGGTTTATTTTGTAAGTGAAAATGATACTCTCTGTATCTTCCACTGTTCAAGGCGGGAGATGATGAGATGGGCTGCGTTTTGTAATCTGTTACAGGCTTTGGGGGGGGGGGGGGGGATGGGCTGGTGGAGTAGATAGCTAGGTCGTCGGCAAACCCAGCAATCGAGACGTTTTTCGGCATAATTCGTCCTTTTACAAAATGAATTAGTCCTTTTTTAAAATGAATTCGTCCTTTTTCAAAATGAATTCGTCCCTTTTCAAAATGAATTAGTCCTATTACAAAATGAATTAGTCCTATTACAAAATGAATTCGTCCTTTTACAAAATGAATTCGTCCTTTTACAAAATGAATTCGTCCTTTTACAAAATGAATTCGTCCTTCATAAAGAGGGACCAAATGATATGCAGATACCTTTTCTCGGAGAGTAACAATTTATTGCATTGGTTTGCATAGTTAATAAATATGTAATACCTAGAAGAAATTTACAAAGTTTACAAGGAATAATTGATATAAGAAATTTACGGAAAGTTGGCAAGACTTTCATACAAAGCCAACGTATACCAAGGTTTTTAGAGCGGTTTTTAATCTCAATGTAGAGGCTGCCCTGACGCTGCTCTAGGCATGAGGAAAAGCATATGCATAACAAAGTTGGTACAGTCATCGGGGGTGATCGCGGAGACACCCTCTATTATTGTTTCACGCAAAGGATGTTCTCCCGGACGGTGTCCCTCGAACGACGGTTTTAATTTTCGAAAACGCCTGCTCGAACTGAAGGACAAAAATGGTTTGGCTATCACGGATTCGAAGAAAAAGGAGCTCCATTGAGAAGATGTGCGGGAGATAAGGGATGACATGTAGAAGATTTCCGCGCCCTTGCATAAAGACCGCATGCCTACCACCACCGTTTTCCAGACGCCGCCCTTATTACCTTCAAGATTTGGTCCCTCTTTATGAAGGACGAATTCATTTTGTAAAAGGACGAATTCATTTTGTAAAAGGACTAATTCAATTTGAAAAAGCTATAGATTTTGAAAAGTAGGGGGGGAGAGGACAGAGCCTCGCGGTACTCCGGTGATGGTTGTGGAGGAGGAGTTGTTGATTTTAACAAATAGCTTTCTGTCTGAGAGGTACGAATGAAGGAGCTTGCAGTAACTGGCGGGGATTTTGAATTAGATGAGTTTGTAGACGAGGCCTTTGATGCAGACGGAGTCGATCAACTTCTTGCTTTCAACGAGAAGTTGGGCGGTTGAATTCTTAGATTGGAGGTTTTTACTAGGGATGGGTCGGTTGCACTTTTTACCGGTTCGGTTTCGGTTCGGTTTTTTTAAAAATCGGTTCCCGGTTCTCGGTTTTTTCGGGTTTTTTTACAGTTGCGCTTAGAACCGGTTTTTGGGCCTAAGCAACTCTAATTGGAATTTCAATTAGTATACAATTAATAAAATACTAAAAATTACTAAGTCAAGTAGGTAATAAAAAAATCACAAAATGTATTGGATCTAGGAACGCGGTAGCGTTCCGCCCCGCCAAGCAAAGAAGTTGAGAAAACGAACGGTGCCGAGTGCATGTTAACCGGACGTCACGAAACGCGTTTTCGAGGTATCCATATCTCGGCTCCTATTTGACCGATCAACTTGAAAATTAGTGAGGGTCTTCTTTGAGTGTATATTAGAAAGCCCTGAAAGTTTCAAATCGATAGGTCTAAAGGGAGCCGAGTTATATAACTTCAAAAACCCGGTTTTTCACCCTTACCTGTTCTTCTTCTCCTTAATCAGTTAGGCATTTCCTCCTTCACGGATTGACTTGAACTTTTGCACAGAGCTTCGTTTCAACATCAGACAGTGCCTTGAGAAAGGTTTAACCCATTATCTCAACCCAAAAACTTTTAGAAACAAAAAACTGAAATTTAGGCTAATTTTGGCAACTTTGACGAGTCTACAGCCTGGGTAACCGCACCAATCGACTTGAAATTTTGCATAGACCTTCTTTATAAAATGACCCACTTCAACAACAAAAAGATGTGATATCCCCCCAAAAAACACTCCGTGTGAAAATCACCCCGCCTCGCAAATATCATTCTTCAGAGGCCGGAAAAAGTTATGATATCCACTTTCCCCGCCCGCCCTTTTCCTCATTAAGGAGCTAAGTATAATGAAAAGCTTAACCACTTCACAAGCACCATACCCCTTTCGAAATCTCCCCTTGGCGCTATTGCGAGACGTTTTTATTACTTCCACAAGCAACTAATACTTGTATAAAACGTTAACCACCATCAAGTATTAGTTGCTTGTGGAAGTAATAAGAACGTCTCGCAGTAGCGCCAAGGGGAGATTTCGAAAGGGATACGGTGCTTGTGAAGTGGTTAAGCTTTTCATTATACTTAGCTCCTTAATGAGGAAAAGGGCGGGCGGGGAAAGTGGATATCATAACTTTTTCCGGCCTCTGAAGAATGATATTTGCGAGGCGGGGTGATTTTTACACGGAGTGTTTTATGGGGGGTATGGTTTACTATAAAATACATCCAACAGCATACATTTAATAAGATAAATCATGATCCTCTTCTTTCATTGTGTTGTAATCGTAATGCAACACTCGATGCTGATGCCGAGTATTTGTAAAAACAAAAATTATTACTATAACCTGTGAATCTCATAAATTGAACTGTAAATGTTAAAAGCAGAAAGGAATAACATCTGAAACCGTTAGTTATAACTAATTGTGTGCTTTGATTTACAACGTAGACGATCAATAAAGATAAATTTATTAATCTTGATCGGACAAAAAACCAAAAACCGAAAAAACCGACTTTGGACGATCGGTTCTCGGTTTCGGTTTTTTTCCCAAAAACCGGTAAAACCGACAACCGAAAACCGATCCCTAGTTTTTACTAATAAAGTCAACCACTCTCGCGATTTTATGGGTGGCGGCGTGGCGGTTTTTGAAGCCCATTTGGGTGTCTGGGACAATCTTTAACTGCTCTACCTCTCCTTGACAGCGGCGGATGATAATTTTCTCATCGATTTTGGAGAGGATGGGGAGGATACGTCACTATTGTTTATCTTACGATGAGAGTATAATAAGTATATAATATAGTTGGCCCCATATTATGGGACCAACTGCCTTAGGTATTTGATCGAAAGACACGGAACCGTATTTTTCTGAGGCTATGAAATGCAAAGTACTAATGGATCATTTGATTTTAGATGACATTATATCTCATCATCTCCACTTCATTTCGCTTTAATACCTTAATATTCAATTATTTTATTCACTAGATCCGCCTGATTTCGAAATGAGCTCTTCACAAGAGAGCGTGAGGAGAGGTCAGACGCAGGTCTTGGTATGTGAGGCTAAAGGTGACCATCCCATGTCCATCATCTGGTCGAAATACTCTTCAAGCCAATTGAATTCAAGGTAGGTATAAGTTACCTATATCACTTCACATCATCATTGTGGATGTCAGTCAGTGTGACCTCGAGTACCTCTGATGCTGTTCGAATAAGAATAACTATTGTATATATGCAGGTTGGAAGACATTTTGACATAATATGTTATGTCAAATATATCTTTATATTATAAAGAAAAAAGTTCCAGTCATGCAGCATGGCTATAAGAGCGAATTTTCGAAGAAATAACCGCTTTTATGTAAAATGTGATGTTTGGAACATTTCAAAATGCTCCAGTTTGGAAATGAAATGAGATATCGCAATTCTGACTTCACCATCGTGTTCAGCATGAAAAAACCTTTAAAATGAGGTGTCACATGTCAGACTGTTCCAAATTTGGACTTCATGGGTAATTCCCCCCCCCCCCTTAAAACTCCCCTACACCCCCCTTAGCGTGGCCCGATTCTGCCCATCTTCGAACTTATCCTGTCGATTGCCAAGACAGATTTTGTGTGCAAATTTGAACTTTTTATCTCAATTCTATCGAGAGTTATCTTCTGGAATGACACATACATAAATGCATAATTACATAAATATATACATATGATTTTTTGTGTCTTTTGGCAGTGAATTCAGGATGGTCTGAAACGGATTTTGGTATACAAAATTTGCGGAATTTCGAGTTTTAAAAATTTTGGACCGAGAACCATAGCTTCCTTTTCTTCAAAAATTCGCTAAAAGAAGACATTTTGAGAAAAAACATCGATGTCTGGTAAAATACATCGAAGAGAAAACATCGATGAAAAAAACGTCGATGTTTGGGAAAAAGTGTCAAAACTCAATAAGTGTCGAAACTTCACTTCATTTAAATGTATTAATTGAAGTTACTTGAAATATGGTTCTCGGTCCAAAATTTTTAAAACTCGAATTTGGTCACCACACCACTTGAATTTGGTCGCCACACCACTCCCCCCTTAGGAGACAAAACTGAACCACATTTTGGCAAAAATCCGGCCAGAGCACCTGCGCGAAATCGCTGACGTCCTCCGCGACCCCGCCAAACGGAACTACGAAAACGTCAAACAGGCAATAATAAAACGACAAACTGACAATAATAAAACGGCGACCAAGACCACCATCAACCGTCCACCATCACTCAACCGGTGTCCAACACAAAACCAACCAATCCTAACCTCACCTAATGTTATCAGTTATCTCATTCGCTTGCCTTCAGCACATGTCTCAAATTATTCATTCCTAGTTTATTCATTGTCACTTTCCATTCATACAGTCAAATTCATTGTGCTCATTCCGTTATTCATTTCCACTCGTGAATAAAGACTATCAAAAGTGTTCCCACAGTTTCCGTGTTCTCTCTCTCTCAATTAGGCACCCACAAACTGGTGACCCCGACGTGATTTATTCTTTTCTTTTCGTTTTGGGTGTTCTCAATCATGCCAGACGAGAAAACGGATTCTCCCTTTCCGGATTCGGACGTCAATCCACCGACGACGGAATATATTTCGCACGGGGGCGTCAAACTACCACAATTTTGGTACCCCGACCCTGAACTGTGGTTTATCAGTGTCAACGCGCAATTCGAAACAGCTCATCCGCGGATCACCCGTAGTGAGACAAAACTGAACCACATTTTGGCACCCACAGGTTAACCGGGTTCAGCTAAACCTGTTAGGTACCCAATCTTGGATGATATTTCGTACAATTTCGATGGATTTGTTGTTCATTCAGGTATGAGGTGAGAGAGAAAGACACCGTCACTGGAATGATCTCCGAATTGATGATCGAGAACAGCGTCAAGTCTGATAGTGGCCAGTACGCCTGCACGGCCACCAACCCGTATGGGACAGCGCAGCGTACGATATCTCTTCAAGTTCAAGGTGAGTGAGCCAAGACAATAGTACAAAACGAAACAGTATAAGACAGTACAAAATAATGCTTATATACCTAGGTATTAGTCGGTTGTTCGTCACTTTAATAAATCACAAATACCCAAGTCGTTGGGTATTCGACGACGACGTGAAAACGAATAAATACTCCGATAAAAGTTTATTTCAGTTCGAATAGACCTTTTTATTTCCATGTAAAAGGCCAAAAAAAGCTACAGTCAAAGGGGGAAAGGCTCCATTCTCCAACCGGATAACCAGCACCGAAGATGAAAGAAGAGCTCATTGTACTCGGCTTAGGCCCTACCTGGTACCTACAGGACGGGTTGCTTGTCACCCTTTTACAAATACATAAGTCGTCAGGTCTGTCAAACGCCACCGACTTCATGTTATTATCCCTCCATAGTATTGACATCTGTGCCTGTCAGACACAGTGACTGTTATTGTGCAAATCCAAAAACATTTCCAAATTGAAATGGCAGGAGTAACATTGACATAGGTACTCCACATGTGAAATGAGTAAGCAAGTACGACTATACGAATTGAAAGATTGTGTCAGATGAAGGTGAGTTGTGAAAGAATTTCCATTTTGCTAGAATCAAGTAGTGTTTCGGGGGAGGGGGGGGGGGGTGATAGAGAGAGGCTGACGAACAAAGAATTAAGTAAGTAGGTATGTGTTAATGTAATTGTCTAGATAAGAAATGTATTATTCATGTATTCGTGAGACAAATAATTGACAAAAGTAACTGACCGTTACTGTGGTTAGATAGTTGACATTACAGGAGTAAGATACAAGATAGTAGTTTAGGTATTAATTTATTAAGGCCCACTTTCACAAAACATTTGAAACGAGATTAATTCCAAAGAGTTGACAAATTAACGGAGATTACTGCTTGCTGTCTTTCACCAGAGCGGTAAATGAGATTAGTCTCCCCTCAAGGCGGTTTGAGTCGAAATCCGGCAAATTAACTTATTAATATCAAAATTAATCTCCAATATGACCGCCTAGTTCACAGCCGATTTTTCATCAGTCAAGTCCGCCTCTGCCTGGCTGTGTATTTTTTAACAGCTCCGCCAAATTATCAAATTAATTTTGTCGTGTTTGGAACCAGTTATAGGTAAATTAGATAAGGTAGGATTCATATCACTTTTACGACTGGTTGTGAAAATACGATTTTTTTTGTCTTTCGACTTCAAATGGATTCACGCGAGTTGGCATTCGATATCTAGGGACGCGGGAGCGTCCCGCCCGCCATGAAAACCGAATCCCAGAAACAAAGCGACTGAGAAACTGATTACGCGATGGAACAAGTTGGGTTCTTCACCCTCCTGTAGTCCGGCCCCCTGGGTGTCTCGGGAGTTGATTTCTTGTACACCAACTCTCCAGAGGCACGTGAGGACGTAAACCAAATTTCAACTCTCGGGACCATCAGATGTCGGAGGTATAGCAGTGTTAAAACCACTATTTGTCACGTTTTTCGTGTTCTTCTCGTTCTCGTTGTTCATCGACGGGGCTACATCCCAGCAGACAAAACGGATCGAGCTGAAATTTTGGTATCTGCACACTCAACAGCGAGGTGCGAAGCACCGAGCATCCTATATACGTGGCTGGCGGGCAAAAGGAATATCATTCCTTTTTGCGGCTGCGGAGGTTTTTTGGCGGGCCAGTTTTTACAACGGAGTTATTTTTGGGGGGATTATATTTGACTCGTCAGACGAGGACGATGCCCCAAGAAGAAGGCCAAGAAAAATCAGGAGACGGATACCACATTTCGAGGAAATGGACGATTTGGAGTTTAGGCGGAGATTCCGGTCTCCAAGTCCTCGGACGGGAAATTGAAGCGGGATTCAACATCAGCTGACTGGTGGTTTTCGTTGTTTTCACGATTTTATTGTCCCGGCGCGTCATATTGTCCAACTTTTGCTGGGACATTCTAACTAATCTTAACCGTCATTTGGGATGGTGAAAGACGCCAGCTGCCTGTTCAGGTTTAACCCTTGACGTCAACTTTAACGGAGATTGGATAACCGCCGTTAATTGATTTTTTGGTGAAAGTGGGCCTAAGAACGTTGTTTAATAAGAACCAGAGATGTGAAATGGATAAAAATTCATTAGGAACATGATCATTAATTTCACTGTTTTTGTTGCTTTTGCTCCCCATATCGCTACGATCTGAATAACAACGAGGGATGCTCAAAATGAATCGATTCTTGAAATGATCGATTCTTTAAAAAAATTTATTTATTTTATTTTAAGAATCGGCCGATATTATTCTGGTTTTTGAGAATCAGAAACTGATACTTTTCTGCTCTTGACAAGTATTTTAGTGTTCCATCGCTCTGTAGACCAGAGCGTATTTAATTAATTAATTAATTACAGATCCATATTTGATAAGATCGTGGAGTCATTTTTGTCTCTAAATATTCTCTTAGAAATTCGATTCACACATCAATAGCTATCATCAATTTTGTTATTGATTTGATTTTTTTCTTTTTTTCATTTTTATACTTGAATACATTTTTTACTATAATACTTGTTGTTTTTTTCATATTGTCTACATACCTATTTCTGTTTACTGTGCTGGAGCTAGAGCAATGAGCTAGAGCAAAAAACCATCTGCCAATGACTATGTTTACTGGGTAATTCAGTAAAATAAATCGTGAGATTTAGTGTTACCTAACTTAGGTAACTAACTTATAATTAGTTAGGGCGATCCGCTGGGAGAAGACGCTTCGAATGGTATGCATAACCCATTTTGCCCAAAAATGACGATGTGGGAAGTTGCCGTGAGACCCTCGATATATGTTCTGTCTGCCATAATAAATTGACAGCAATAATTGCTGATAGTTTCCATTTTTGCTGATGTCGACAAATCTCGAAGAAAACTTTTTTTTTTTTTTTTTTTTTTTTGCAGATGCGCCGTCAAAACCGTTGGATGTGAGAGTAGCGGAAATCGGAAGCAGATCGCTGAAAGTATCGTGGGTTCCTCCTCCCGACGAGCAAATATCAAAACTCACGTACAACGTTCACTACAAGAGAGGCTCTGGTAAGTAATACCGAATCAACCTATTAAGTACCTAATAAGTGGATAGGCCTATCGGAATCATTTCAGGTGAAACGGTGTCGTACATGAGCTTAGTGTATCTCTATCTGTTAAGTGCATTTTTTGCCTTGTTGAAGGAGTGATCATAGAAGGGTGGGAATCAGTGGCAGCGGGAAGTGAGACCCATGTTACGCTAAACCACCTCCATCCTTCCACTGTATATTCCATCAAAGTTCAAGCTGAGAACCAGCTTGGGGCTGGAGAACCAAGTGATATAATACAGGTACATTCAACGTGCATGTATGTATGAATGTTTTTGATACATCAATTAGACAGACCAGTGGAAATATCTTAAATCATTATATGGCACCTAGATATTCCCTTCATAGATACGATATAGAACCGATAGTACCAGTAGCTACGACGACAGTAATATATTGCACCCATTAGTTTGTAGGATCTAATATTTCTTCCTTCAGGTACCTATTCAAAAAGTTGAGAAGCATGCAGATCTGTTGACAAGTCAGTGAGAATAGGTACATAAGTACTTAATACACTCAACTAGATTGGTAGAGTGAAGTTGAGTCAACGATGAGTTCCTGACTGCTACGCTGTGATTTCCCAAATTCATTCGAAATATAAGAACTTATATAGGCAGATATATAGAAAGAAGAAATATAGGCAGATGTAATTTGTCCAGGAAAATCCTCCATCTGTCGCAACTATTTTCAAAACAAGAATTAAATAATACCCTGCTTCAACGCCTGGATACGAAAAAAATACACTTTCTTCAAGGGAAATCATACCAACCTCATTATCACTATCCATTAAAGATTTACCCCCCTTTAACACTCACAATGGACTCGAATCCGTGAGTAATGGATTAATGAAGAACAGTATTAACGAACGTTGGCGAACAGTGAGGTACCCAAGTACCTACTACATTGAAAGTGGCCATGAACAGTAATACGAACTAAATCATTACCAATAAATTCTAGGAATTTCAATTGAAAACTTAATTTTAATTTTCCCTCAACGGTTTACTGTTTTCTGTACAGACCACCTTTGTGTGTACAATATCCTTCAATGCGAGAACTGTACGAAATAATTGGCGCAATGACGAAACATTTTGTGTTCGTTGGTGAAGTTGAAGCAATGATGGTCTCTTCAATTTTCCTACTGACTTCCTGGCCGACCTAAAAGTTACATGTTTTTTAAATATTTATTTATTGTAAGATGTATTATTTTCAATTTAATTTATGGTTTTGGATAATTATTTGCGATAATACCTATACCATTGAAATCGTCCAAGAAAAAAAGGGTTAACGTTTCAACTTTGAGGGTTAACGTTTCCATCAGCCGTCCGCGCCATTTTGCCCAGTTAGCGATGTGCTAAAATTACCAAATTCGGTTCACGGGTTTGGACCACGCCCACGGTGATCCTTGACACTTTTCATAACTCTAGGTCGAGGGGAAGGGGTTGAAGTTAATGTTGAAGTTTCAGTTCAAGTTTGAACAGTTTTTTTTTTCAACATAAGGGTAAATTATGTAACAGCTCTGCCCCCTCCCACTCCCCGTCACCATGAGGGTGAATCATGCGGCAGCCTGTCGGGTCACTTTCATACCGTCCCGGGTGATATGAATAACACATTGGTGTTGCGTTATATCAGGTTAATAAATAATAATAATTAATCATAATTATTAAGGTTATTATCATAATCATACTTCTTAATAATAACTTTCAACAATTAATAATCTATTAATACACTATCGTCGACGTAGGTAGGTGGAATTAAAAACCCCAGAATTAGATTGGTACAAATTATTTGTAATTAGTTCATCATCTTTATACACGTTTCATCCATCATTTAGTGATCTAGACTGGAGAGTGATCTGCAGAAAGAAGATAATAAACCGTTGTGTCAAGAATTTGCAGAGTTTTTTTTTGTACTTGTCTGCAATAGTTTATATCAAGAAGTGCCAGCCAACGAATATCTAAAATAACCTCTTAATGTTTAACACGAAAACGTCGTCGTATTGTTTGAATCAGCTGCTTCCTGAGGATGAAAAATTGGCCTGAAGTTCACTCCCATATTGACGATTTGTCATCGGTTCCACCTTTGAGCCCTCATTGTGAACGAACGGCTGGTTGTGCAACGCTCCAGATGGTATTGAAAAATTATCTGAATCGCAATCTATTCCAATTCGTATGAAAAAAGGTAAAACGAGTTGGGAATCCCTTGAAATTGGCGAGTTTACGTTTCAATATACGTAAAACCCGAAAATCCTATGTAACCCATTCCGTCCGCATCAAAGTGCACATTTGAAATAAATAGAGAATTATAAAGTTGTGCATGCGGGTTCGGACCAAGACGAGGGTGATTGTTGAACCTGCATAATTCTAGGTTGTAGCACTGAGGTATTCCGATCAGGTAAAAAATAAAAGGGAATAATAATAATTATTATAAAATGAAAATTATAGCACTGAGGTATTGCAATCAAGTACTTAGGTAAAAAATAAAAGGGAATAATAATAATTAAGCTTATAAATTAAGCTTACCTATTATAAAATAAAAATTATTTTTATTATTATTTTTCTTACCAACCTGACTCAAGCAGGAGATGATAGTAGCCGAAAGGGGTAAATAAATTGCACCAAACCCTGCGGGCTTTGCCAAGGGGGGCTGTACCCCCCTGATCCCCCTCACCTTTAGCGTGTTGAGCCTTACGACTGAACTTCTATAAGCATGGAACATGTTTTAGCCACTCAGCTGGTCCGGGGCCTGGGCAGTGTCAAGTTAAAGTCTTAAGGAGGCTTCATGCCAAATTACAGCTTCATAGTATGAATAGTATAGAAATTAGCTTTATGAACCACTCAGCTGATCCCGGCCTTATTCTGCTTAGAGCGAAAATCCTAAGGAGACTACTTACCAAATTACAGCTTTATAATGTGAATGGTATAGAAATGAGTATAGAATTGGATTAGCGTAACGGACGGACAGTTTCAGCCTGTTAAGTGAAGGCTAAAACATGTTCCATGTTAAAATAAAAAGAACATCCCTAACAGTGGCCACCCTTAAAATAATAATTTTAAAAAGTTTCAATTCTAAAATCCTATTTAAAATTTCGAAAGATAAAGTTAAAACAATAAAAAGACATTGGCGTTTAGTCACATCGGGAAATTGGAGTTACGACACGTGCAGGTGGAGGAAGATGAGGTTAATCCATAGCTCCTGTATTGGGCATGCACCTCTCTAAACTTTTCTTCCCAATGTCGAGATCAGAAGGAAAATGTACAGAAATCAGCTGGACCAGAAATGTCCCAAAATCAGCTGGAACAAAAATGTACAGAAATCAGCAGCTTCCTGGAGTTCATGAAAGTGTAAAATCTTATTTGCTTTGAAGTGCCGTTTGGTGGCGATCTTCCAAAAGTAATTCAGCAGGGGATGATCAGGGAGAGATTGAAGTTAATTATTTTCAGAAGAGAATATGGAAACGCTAAAACGGTAAATAACCCACGCGGCTCCAGCAGAGCGGTTAATGCCTGTATGTGCCAGCTCTGAACAAATTTGAATAGATTTTGATTCAGATGATCTTTCAAGTCCACCCGGAGCTCAAATGTAGTGTCAAATCTTCAATACGATCGAGAAACCAAACAGTGGATGTTCAGACCAATTTTCAAACTCAAGGACAGCTTATTCAAACAACACTTGGTTTTATTATATCGAGCGTCTTGTTCTTTTTTTATTAAATGTTTTATACTGGCGTAACTCTTGCGCCACCTAACGATTTGTAGACGTTCATGGAAATTTGGCCAACCTGCAAGATGGAAACTAAATGTGTACGTAATTACTGGAATTTAGTCGTCACGTTGTCAGACTCTCGACTGTGCAGTGTTTCCTTCGTGGTTTCGCAGTATGCAACCGATGGTTACTTTCTTGCAACTATCCTATTTTGAGCTACTTGAAGCCTATCAACGGATAATGGCCACCAACAGGCTCAAACTCACTCAGCATCTACAAGCCAGTTACAGCCCCTGCACCAGTCCGTCTAACACAGATCCAGCCAAAAAGATATGAAGTTCAACGAGTTTTTATTCGGTATTTTACCGACCCTTACGAGTTTATTTTGTTTACAGGTCACAACTTCAATGGAAGCGCCATCTGGAGAACCTCAGGGGCTTTCGGTGTCGACGAAATCCTCGACGGAACTGGCCGTATCGTGGCTTCCTCCTCCTTTACACACTCACAACGGCGATCTCATTGGGTACCACGTCGGCTTCCGAGAGCACAAGTATGATTTTATTTTGAATTTATGAAGATATGAAGATGAATTTATGAAGATATGAAGTGTATTTATAAAACTGGCTGACGAATGTGTTGCCAAAATACTTTTCTTTTTTTTTTTCATATAATAATATTTTTATTGTAGTAGGTAACTGTCGGGTAGTGGTGGGTTAGTAGGCGATAAAAAAACCAACAATTAACTTAGTCCCTCAGCCATGGAAGCGCGGCACCATCTTCCATCCCCAGTGACCGAACTTTCCGTCTTGCTCCTCGGATCCGCAGGGAGACCGCCTTTATGATGGCCATTTGAATTTTTATCCTGGTCCACCCCAGGACCTGTGGGTACGGACGTTTCCATTTACCTGCCAGGGTATGAGCCATTCTTTTCAAGAACACATTAAATTCACTATGGAGCGCTCCATCGACTGAACAGATGAGGGGGGTGAAAGAGCCTCGCAAGTCTTCAGCTGCTCGGTCGTATTTTGCATGTTTTCCTACCGCTGCTGATCTGGATATCAGTGACCAAGGCTGGGAGGAATGAGAGGCGGCGTCAGCATTTATTATGCGATTGTCGAAGAACGCCGGCCTCCCACTCTCCCAAACCCCTTCCACCTTGATATCAGCAATCAAAGCCACAGCTCCTTCTTCGGCCTCACGCAGCACAGGTTCAGTTGTTGCCCCACGCCAGATCTAGTGATATGTTTAGGGGATTGGCATGCAAGGACTGGACATAATAGAATTATCTCCAAGGAAGTGGTTGTGCATAATCAACATTTACCAACTTCTAAGAATATAAATTCAAAAGATCCTATAAAAACAGTGAAGGTAAATATTTTTTCAGAGAGGTGTGATCTATATCGACGTCTTAGAGGACGATTTAGGAGAACTTGGGAACCTAAAGGCAGTTCAGTTATTTATCTGAAGACGTATAGAAGAGGGTTCTGGACAGTACGTTGTCGCAGTGTTCAAGCTTAACATTCCATTACACGCATCCCTTGATGGAACACACGTTCATTATCTGAGATACATAATCGGGTGATTGTGTGCCTTTTCCGGGGAAAAAGTGCACAGACCATTAAATAAGCCCATAAATTTTTTTTTTCTCAACAGTGTATTTTCACGGTAAATGAATCTGTACAACTTTCGAAATGTAGAATTCTAGTAGCGCAGACGTAAGTTTGAGGAACCTCCGGAATGATGTTCGAGGGTCCTTCTGCTGTAGAACGATGGTTTTCATTTCATCATCAGAGTGTAGTCCATCATCAATCATGTCACAGCCATCTGGTAAAAGTAGGTGAATAATGTTCCCATAGGTGCTTTTTATCTAGGAACGCGGTAGCGTTCCGCCCCGCCAAGCAAAGAAGTTGAGAAAACGAACGGTGCCGAGTGTATGTTTACCGGACGTCACGAAACGCGTTTTCGAGGTATCCATATCTCGGCTCCTATTTGACCGATCAACTTGAAAATTAGTGTGGGTCTTCTTTGAGTGGATATTAGAAAGCCCTGAAAGTTTCAAATCGATAGGTCTAAAGGGAGCCGAGCTACATAACTTCAAAAACCCGATTTTACGGCCTTAGATTGTTCTTCTCCTTCTCCTTCTTCTCCTTGTTCAGACAGGCAAGGCTGGAGCCTCTCCACGTTCACCGATTGACTTGAAATTTTGCACAGAGCTTTATTTAACCTTGAGACAGAGCCTTATATAAGATTTAACCCATTATCTCAACCCAAAAAAGTTTTAGAAACAAAAAAACAGAAACCTTAGGAAAATTCTGTCCACTTTGACGAGTCTACAGCCTGGGTAAAAGGACCAATCGACTTGAATTTTTTTACATACCTTCTTTATAGCATGTTTCAGTGCCATTTGAACGAAATGAGCCATTATCTCAACCCAAAAAAAAATTAGAGACAAAAAAACTGAAATTTAGGGTAATTTAGGCTAATTATGGCCATATCTCGGCTCCTATTAGACCGATCAACTTGAAATTCGGTATGGATCTTTTTTGTGTGGATAATAGAAAGCCCTGAAATTTCAAGTCGCTAGGTCTAAAGGGAGCCGAGTTATATAACTTCAAAAACCAATTACCATGTTTTTCTACTTTTTTCAGTCGGTCAAGGCTACAGCCTCTCCACCTTCGCCGATTGACTTGAAATTTTGCACGGAGCTTCGTTTCAAGTGTAGCAAGTGCCTTTTGAAAGATTCAAGTCGATATCTCTAAAGGGAGCCGAGTTATATAACTTCAAAAACCCGGGTTTTCACCCTTACCTGTTCTTCTTCTCCTTAATCAGTTAGGCATTTCCACCTTCACGGATTGACTTGAAATTTTGCACAGAGCTTCGTTTCAACATCAGCCAGTGCCTTTTGAAAGGTTTAACCCATTATCTCAACCCAAAAACTTTTAGAAACAAAAAACTGAAATTTAGGCTAATTTTGGCAACTTTGACGAGTCTACAGCCTGGGTAACCGGACCAATCGACTTGAAATTTTGCATAGACCTTCTTTATAAAATGACCCACTTCAACAACAAAGAGATGTGATATCCCCCCAAAAAACACTCCGTGTAAAAATCACCCCGCCTCGCAAATATCATTCTTCAGAGGCCGAAAAAAGTTATGATATCCACTTTCCCCGCCCGCCCTTTTCCTCATTAAGGAGCTAAGTATAATGAAAAGCTTAACCACTTCACAAGCACCGTACCCCTTTCGAAATCTCCGCTTGGCGCTATTGCGAGACGTTTTTATTACTTCCACAAGCAACTAATACTTGATGGTGGTTAACGTTTATACAAGTATTAGTTGCTTGTGGAACTAATAAAAACGTCTCGCAATAGCGCCAAGGGAAGATTTCGAAAGGGGTACGGTGCTTGAGAAGTGGTTAAGCTTTTCATTATACTTAGCTCCTTAATGAGGAAAAGGGCGGGCGGGGAAAGTGGATATCAGAACTTTTTCCGGCCTCTGAAGAATGATATTTTGCACAGTCCTCGTCTGGTATACTCGTCCCATTAATCGTCAATGCAGTTTTCTGATAGGAGCGTTTGTATGTAAAGTATCATTTCTTAGAATTTGACGAGTTAACAACTACTCTCTAATTTTTACACCAGTTTTCTACGTCGTTAGTAAAACGTTGGTGTTTTTGGGTAACTTCGTTTGGGTAGAATGTGTATATTAGGAAATATATTCGGCTCGTTGCCTCGAAAAAGTAGAAAACAAGGAGCTCCTCGCATCGAATAAATTATAAAGCTTTTCTCAAATGATACAGATATTGTCTGACATTTTGACGGAGATTGTAAGAGTGTCGGAACGGGCTGACCTGTGGTGGTTATGGTACCAGGAGAGGGATTTAGTGTTGATGGCTGCTGGCATCACAACGATCCCGCCTGATAGATCTGCTCTGTTGTTTAACAGGTTTGCGTAGAACAACAGTGAATTTTTCCGAAATTCGTTGCTCGGGAAAAATAGCGTCTCTAGTGAAAATCGCGGCTGTCTTCAGGGACTTGGTGGGGTGTATGCGAATGAACGTGGTTTGGATGGTACTGGCGATTCGGGCTATATGATTAGGCGGCCTTGAGATTTAGAGCGTTTTGAACGACTTACCACTGTATACACACTGAAATATGTAATTTTATTATTTTATTACGTGGATATTATTGCACTTTATCGTCATTCTGAGATCTGTGCATTCTATTTGCAGCAGCGGGCCAGCCAACTACTTCAATTTCACATCTGTCAACGCATCTCCGAACGGCGACACGCTCATTCTTGGCGGTTTGTCGCCTTATCGCAAGTATGGAGTTGTAATTCAGGCCTTCAACCACAAAGGAGCTGGACCTATGAGCACCGAATACATCGCTCACACCTCAGAGGATGGTAGGACTTAACTTGCTATTTCAGGACCGTATTTATTATACTGTGTACATCATCAAGTGTGGGTACTTTCAGGGTTCAGGAGATTGAATAGGGTTGGAGAACTTCTCAAAACTTGTACGATTCTATTGTATGTTGTCTTTTCATAATTAAATAACACTGGTCAACAAATGTAACATTGATCATTAGGTTTATTGAAGTATTTTATCGTCCCCAATCCATAAAATAGCTGCAAGACGCACAGTATTTTTTTTTTTTTTTTTTTTTCGTTCAGCTTTTTTCGTTAGCTTTCAGATAAAATGTCTAATTTTTGCAAAAGTGTACTTTATACAAAACAAACTCGTGAAAATTCTGGAAAATGCCTATTTTTCTCAGGTTTAAGTGAGTTCTGATTCAATTATATTCATTCTTCTACCCAGTCATACTCTGCAACGTGGAGAAAGGAGAAAAATGATCGCTTGTCACGCCAAATCGCCAACTGCTAAATTAATTGTCCAAGCCAGTAAATTCCAAAAACCAATTTTGTCTCCTTTTTTTGCCAAATACCACCTCAAGTAACAACCACGTTTCTCCATCTTCATGTCCATTCATTTGGAGTGTTAAATAGTTATAAGGGGTGGCGGCATTACCCCATCCTCCCATACACGTTATTAAACGTGTTATATATAGTTTTTTGCAATTTTGAGAAAAGTTCTCAAACTCTGATCGCCTGTATCTCGATTAATATTTGGTTTGGGAAAAACTATATGGAGACAAAATTGTAGAAAATTTAATGTTCTACTACTTTAAATATGAACGTTGTGGTCGAAAACCGCTTGGTTTAGTAGTTATGAGCGAAACCGAAATAAGTTCGACAATTTTGAGGTTTTTCGGCCCTCCCCAAGTTATCACAGGTTCTTCGAAGTGGAAAACTGGACAGCAAACTCCCACAGCACCCCCGAACAACCTGTAAAAGTTCCATTTTAAAACTTCGTAATCTTTTCCAGCAGACCCCATGTTTTTCGCTTGTCTACTGGACTTATATTATTTGCCAGAAACTTGTATTTGATAAAACCTAGAAGTAAAAATGGAAATGAGGACATTGGACGAATTGTTTAAACGATAAACGTGTAAGTAGTAATGCACGATAGTTGAGCTTATAACTGACACTAACGGGGAAAGCCAAAAAAGAACTCTGAAAAACCCCTTGAAAACCCTAAGAAATGTACGTATTGAAAAAAAAGTGGCACAGAATCGGTGTATCATTTCGTACAGAAATGCAGGATAGGACTTGCGTTGTTTCCATGATTAAAAATGTGATTTGAAATCTTTTCAAATGTGTGAAGTTCTCAATCTTTCACAAAATGAATCAGCTAATTGTTATTGTTATACTTACCAGTTCCTGCAGCTCCACCTATGAATATCCAGTGTGTGTCTCAAAGCTCGCAGAGCATATTGATGTCCTGGAAACCACCTCCATCGTTGTTGCAAAATGGCCGAATCAAAGGATACCGATTGTACTACGAAAATCAAGCAGAATATCCGCCGGGTGAGTTTGAGCTTTTATTCAGTGAATGTGATTGAAAATGATCAATCGACGATGACAGAAAAATGCTTAGTATATGTTCATGTTTTACATTGTTGGAACATGTTTTCTAGGGTTTGTGGAGGCGGAAACGAGGGTTACATCTGATCTTTCACTAAATTTACATGGATTACAAAAATATTCAAACTACAGCATACAAGTGTGGGCCTTTACCAAAGTTGGCGATGGGGAGAAGAGCGACCCAATTTTCTGTATGACAGACGAAGATGGTGAGTTTCTTACTATAAGTGTGTTGGGTCAAGGATTATGAAGGTTTTTACTAATTGTGAGTGCATAATTTATTCGTAGTACCTGAGGCTCCTGCTGGTATCAAAGTGTTGTCCACATCCATGTCATCTCTGACGGTCAGCTGGCTGCCCCCAGCCAAACCAAATGGACGGATCATTGCATACTTCATTTACTGGAAGACACTGGAAGGTGGGAAGGACCGTGATCCTGAAAAGAAGAGGGTTCTTCCTACATCCACCCATTACCAGATATCGCAGCTCAGCAAAGCCGGTACTTATGAGCTGTGGGTGGCTGCTGTGACGAAGGCGGGAGAAGGGAAGAATACTCACGTCGTTTATGCTACACCATCCAATAGAGGTAGTTCAATAGTTGGTTACGTAGTCTATGAATGAAACCCACCACGTTGTATTTGAAGTACTGGGACATTACTCGAGTCATCATAAACGAATTTTATGTGTAGGTGCAGCAGGAATAATATCCTTTGGTGGAACAATTAATGCCATGGTTGGCACTCCAGTGTCAATGCCCTGTCTGGTGACAGGAAACCCTTCTCCAAACAGAGTATGGAGCCCCAAACCGCTTCCACAGAACACGCAATCACTTCCTGATGGCTCACTCTTCATTCCGTCCATCCAGAGAATTCACCAGCGCAACTACTCTTGTATGGCTCTAAACCCTCCTGCGAGCGATGAGATCACATATGTGCTCCAAGTCACAGGTGAATGCAATACATCTTTTTTCGTTGAGAATATCCACTAGTTACCATCATGGTGTGTTATGTGTTGATTTTTTTATGTTATGTAGTACCACCAGAACAGCCGACGTTGATGGTGTCTGAGACTGGATCTGATTGGCTTGAATTACAATGGAGCGTGGCAGACAATGGAGGCAGCGCAATCCGCGGATACATTCTGGAGTACGTTCTGTTTTCCGCTGACTCGCCGTCGTGGGTCGAGATAACCCTGCCCAGAGATAAAACGAGTTATCGACTGAACAATCTCAACTGTGGAAGACAATACCACCTCAAGATCGCCGCTTTTAATGCGGCCGGAGTAGGTCAGCCCAGCTTGCTCCTGACTACTCAAACTGAAGGCGGTAGACCCATCAAACCAGGATATTCCGATTTCCTGAGTGGAAACATGAGCAGTGTCACATTGAATCTGAACGCCTGGAATGCAAACAGCTGCCCCATCGTGGGATTCAATATTGAGTACAAAGAAGTTGGCCACTCCGACTGGCTAGTAGGTGAGGGCTGCAACAGAGTTTTTCCAATAATTCAACAAATACATAAAACATGTAGGTATTTAAAAGGTGTCTTCAACATTATAAATTATTTATTAAGTACAATTGTGAATTTTCAGTTGGTAAACATGTGGAGGGGAAGGAAAAATTCGACATCGTTGGATTATGGCCTGGTAGAAAGTACAAAATCCGTGTGGCAGCAGACAACAGTGCGGGCGAAACTGTTGGAGAGTACACTTTCACTACGCTACCGAATCTGGGTGGTACGATTACAGTAATTTTTACATCTACACAACATTTTTACTGATATTTACACACAAATTCATGATAGAATGCTCTGAACAATCTGTTGGAGTCCATGACAAATAATTTTTGAGTATAATAGAGAAATTGGACAAGCAAGCAAATAATCGAACGAATAAAAAAGTGTATTGACTTTTACGAATTCGACTCAATCATGTTGCATCAAGAGGCATACACTAAGAACATTCTCTCAAGATACAACATGATTGAGTCGAATCCGGTTTCTACGCGCAGTGGAAGCGTGCTGGGCCCATAACCTTTTGAGTATAATAGAGAAATTGGACAAGCAAATAATCGAACGAATAAAAAGGTGTATTGACTTTTACGAACTGTAAAAAAGGCGAGCTAGGTTTTCATACATAACGATGGAAATAATATAAGATGTTCAATGAAGCTTCGATAACATCATACAGTAGGCATCCATTAGTCTGAAGAGGTTGCTTCAACAATAATTACATCAGGACATAGTACTGAGGAAGGTACTTATACTCGTTCACATCAAAATCATAGAATATGTACCCTGTTACGTTTTCCAGTCACTCTAAGCCCGACATCCATCAAAATATCTTCGGAAGGGGACTCCTCTTATCTGGAACCGAACATCATCCTGCCAGTCATCGCCTCCATATTGACGTTGGTCTCAATCGGTGCTGCTATCACTATATGTTTTAGAAGGAGTAAGTCATACAATATCTTGTAATAGGATGTAACTATCGTTTAACTATGTAACTTGTCAAACTTAATGTCTCGGAATATGGCACTTTGTGATCACAACCAGATTGGTCAAAGTACGAAACATCGTGCATAAACTATGTTGTTTCCAAGTACGAATTTATTATTATCATAGCTGTATTATGTATTTTGTATTTAATATGTGTATTCTACGGGAAACTCCGGAACATCAACAGACACGCCCACCCTTCCTCGCCCAATAGCGACCTTACGCAGTTTTGCTGAGATGACATGAGATAACATTAGACAGATTATATTTTATGATCATTTCTTTTTTTTTCTAAATCAAATATTGGGTTTTTACCGTTACTTTTGCATAACAGAGCGAGAGATGACTTCAAGGAACTGCAGTGGACGGCAGCGACATCATTCAGAAACGCAGGGAATGGTAACTATGGACAATAAATCAAACTTAGCTCAACGAGAACAGTTTTACGCAGCAATGCACAAAGGAATGGCTACCCCTGTTCACGACCTCCAATGTGAAAATATTCCTGGTAAGTTGAACACTAGCAACCATCTATGTAGGGTTATTTACCTTGACAATTTCTTTAATCAGTCATCCACTGATATAAATAATGTGTATTGTTTACCCCGGCCCGATCCACTGGTTTCATGTACCACACGTGTGGAAGATATTGTTAATTGGCTAGGGCCCCCTGGTCAACTGACTTTCGTCTTCTACCAGGGAGCCCTGCCCAACATCAGAAGCTACCTTGTTTCTAGCAAGTTCCCGATCACCACGCATCCAACCTCTGTTGGAGGGCAGGCCGGTGGAGCTGTACCACACAGCCACGATCTCAAAAATATGGCGGCGTTATCTATTTATCATATTTTTTGGTTTGTTTAGAATACCCAGATGACATATCACCATACGCAACATTTCATGTCGCAACTCAGCAGGTGAATACCCCCCAGCACATTCACAATTTTGTGTATCACGATCAAGCATTGGCAGCGATGGAGACTATGCCACTCAAGAGCGTAAGTGATGAAGATGTTTATAGCCATTTGTTGATTCATCACTTCTTACCTCAATTCGTTCAATCCCTCACACAAGTTGAATCGCCTGTGTGCCAGTCAATATCAGTTGGCTGATACAGGTGTCATGAAAGCACATTGAAGCAAGTTGAATGATGAGCCAATTACACTATCGAAATTGTAAAGTTGTCTTTATGCCTCTCAGTTGAACAAATCTGTGCATGATCATCAGTATACTAGAGTAAAACTCGTATAGCAGTATGAGCTTCGAGGAGCTCCATCGATGCTCACACAAGTTGAATCGCCTGTGTGTCAGTCAATATCAGTTGGCTGATACAGGTGTCATGAAAGCACATGGAAGCAAGTTGAATGATGAGCCAATTACACTATCGAAATTGTAAAGGTGTCTTTATGCCTCTCAGTTGAACAAATCTGTGCATGATCATCAGTATACTAGAGTAAAACTCGTATAGCAGTATGAGCTTCGAGGAGCTCCATCGATGGTGCATGAGTCATTCCTTCATTACGACTGCTCCAACATCAGCATAACCCATTCGTGACACACATCAAATATCTCCAATCACCATAGCCAAGGGTCTGGGACCAAAATGAAACATTTCTTCAAATAATCGACGTGGTTTCATTCTACATAGAGGCCGAGTTCTAATAATCGAAATGTTGTTTCATATGAACGAAT
This sequence comes from Stenodema calcarata, assembly GCA_963920205.1. Classification (NCBI taxonomy): domain Eukaryota; kingdom Metazoa; phylum Arthropoda; class Insecta; order Hemiptera; family Miridae; genus Stenodema; species Stenodema calcarata. Next base: position 54,919,453 of record OY986048.1, on the reverse strand, counting down.
GTATCGAGTTGTTTTCAATTCAAAGCTGTTCATTTGGAACCTGTTATTTTTCTCAGGGGAATACGCGAAATGATGACTACTCAAAACTTCGTAGCAGCTCTAAAAGCAGTAAATGCCTCAGCGCTGGGTCCGACTACTCTGGTTCGACGGATCAGTGGTCAGAGCAGGGGATCATGTCAAGACCTGAACGAATACAGCTGCACAGTAAGTACTATTTCAACTTGCTCCTACTCTATTCTATTTCAAGCTGTTTGACTTGGTGGTCGAACATTTCTGGTGTGCAGGGCTGGTTTTCGTAGGACACTGTCTAGCCATCATTTAATAGTTCTTAGCGTTTCTTCCAACCATTCATCATTCGTTCAATGCTGTTTCCCTTTGTTCCAGTGTACGGTAGTAATTCCGTAAGAGGAGATTCGAGTTCATCTCCAGAAAACTCGCCTGTTATTGAGAGACGACTTCCCGTTCGGCATAAGCACAATCCAAGGTACCTGTCAGACTCGTTCAGCTATCATTAGCTCCAAATGTATTCATGTAATACCATAACAGTGGAACTTGGCTCATTCGAAATGGATGAGGCAGGAGTTTGCCTATGAACGAAGAATGTTCTTATGAAAGCTCAATAATTCGAACGAATTAATTTTCGTCACAAAAACAATGCACAGTAGTGATTCAACATGTCTCTTTCTCTTGAACAATTCATTTCATACAACTCTTTATCAGAAACACTCTTTGAATAAAAAAGGCAAAAAATAGATATTCCAATTTTCTTCTACTCAATGCTCGTTAGCTGGAAAAATGACTTCGTAATTTCTGAAACCGTATTATTAGTATCTCCCTCGATTCAATATTTTCAAAATTCTCCAATTCAATGTTTCTGTAACTAAATTCAATAGGGGGTGGTTTATTTTAGGCAAAACGTGGTGTCTGTGATTCCAGATGAATCCTGATTCGTTCAAAAGTGAATCTATCTTACATATTTGGAAAGAGTGATTTTAAATTTAGGAAAAATAGTTTGATCTATTCATGTGTTTTTTCAGTCTGTTGATTTTTTTCCGAGATGAATGAAGAATCAAAATTGGTCATTTAACCGCTAGATTACTAAACTGTTTGTCTAGAAGTTGTCATCTACAGTTTCTTGGGGCTCCTGACCTGTTTGGTGGATTGCATGATCTTCGTCTCGGTTTTTTAATTTAACGCTAATATTCGAATTATCCAAGTTCACTTGTTTAATAGACCAGAGCACAAAATTTGAAATGTATTATTCTGTCCCTGTTGCTATTTCTCAATGAAAAGTCTGAGTAGAGTACCAGATAACCCTGGCTTTATCTCATAAAGCCTTAGGTAGGGGGTCCTACTTTAGGGGCACTGACGTACAACCTAATACCTGAAATAGACTATACACTATTAATTTTTCAATAATTTTCTATATTTATTTTTCTGGGGTCATTATCTTTTCCTAAACTAGACATGTAGGTAACCCATATACTATGAGGCGCCCCTTTTGTAACTCCTGAGAAACTTATGTTTTGATACTCGTTCAACAGCCGCTCAGCCACAAGTTCCCGGTCTACCCCCACAGTCGATATGCATGATCAGCTCATGATCATCCCGGACATTTTGACTATCAGGAGCAAAGGTAGTTTTTCTTAAGATCTAGTATCAGAATCTTTTTATCAAACCATTCTTACATTATTATTTTCTACCTCTCAACGTCCCTTGATTCAAGACCGCGGTTTCAACCGTTCCTCACTGTATAAGAACAAGATCCTTCACTCAAACTGAGGTAAACTTTGAGATTTAGAGGGTGTTGACAATACGACAGTGCCTAGTGTTGCAGTGCTCTTACCTAACTCAAGTTTCACTCAAATTAGAGTGGTATTCATGAAGTACACCCTTAGATTAGCCCCTATCATCAAAGCCCAACCAAAATTTTCTTTGGTCTTTCCATGTAGATATCTACGCTCGGCAAAGTAAAAATAAATCCGTCAACTTGACAATTCATCCACTCATATACCGGCACGATTTCGGGCCGAAATTTGGAAGCCAGATTTTGGCTTTTCTACAGATAATCCTTAGGTGACGCTTTCAGTTCTTTTCGTTACATTTCTCATGAACCCCCAAACATTATACTCGTATGGTATGCAGAATGTTTCATGTCATGTGATAATTTACATGTGGGATGATCAGAGAAAGAACGTTTCAACTCGAATTTCATCGAAGTATAACTATGGTCATTGATAACTAAAACTGTGAAGACAGTGTGTAAACCAAACCTTCTGAATTGCCTTCCATCATATATTCATATATTCCCCGATAGAATTCGCGAGTATGGCTCAATATCGTCATCATGTCCGTGCTGACGTCACCCTTACTTTTTTCATAATATATTATATTGACAGATTTGTCTACTTACTGAATAAATGACCACTATTACGCGGGCATACATTTCAGTTGGTCCTAATTAATACTATAAGAAATTGGCGACGAGGAGGGGATCATGCGGATGAAATAACTGGCTAGACGCTCTATCTACTCGTATTGGGGAAAGAGTTGACAGGGATATTGAAAACCTTGTGAAATCATGTGAAGAATGCGCGCTACTGCGCAAAACTGCAAACGTTGTGGTCCGCCCTTGGGAAGATTCCAAGACTAACTTAGAAAGCATACACATAGATTATGCAGGCCCCTTTGAGAGTCACCACTTCCTCGTTTGTACTGATGTCAAGAGCGAATGGCTTGAAATTCTGATTTCAGAGATGCGCAAACAACATCTTCTGCTATCTCACTGCTTGAGGACATATTCGCTTTTCGTCTCATGACGCCCCAATTATTGCCTCCGCTGAGTTTCAATCATTCTGCTCCAGCCGATAATTAATAGTTCCAGGCGACCCAGCCACTTATGGCGAGGCTGGGCGTTTTGTTCGAACTTTCAAACACAGAATGAAGACTTCAGAACATAACGGAACGTGTCCCTGGAAAGTTTGTTCGGCTACCATGTCACTCCTCTCAATACTGGGATGGCACCAGCCGAACAGTATCGCAATATGAGACTCCAATTAGATGCCATCGTTCCCGAGCGACCAGAACCACCTCGTCCTTCGTGCATGCCCTTCAAGTGGGTGACAGAATCTAGGCGAAGATGTAGGTACCAAAACAAATCTGAGCTCTGGCAATTTGGAACAGTCAAACGCCGGCTGGGCACAAGACACTATCTGGGCCCGTTTTAATAATGCATATTGACTGACTGATGTCCTGGGCTTCTTGGGAGGTCAAAAGTTTCTTGTTTAGTTGATCCTATCCTGCCCAGTGCCTGAACGAAGCCAGCCACAATGAACATTAAACAGCCACTTCCTCGAATACCCATTTGAGACCCCTTTCAAGTCTCTCAAGGATTCGACTGAAATTTCATTGAAAGATGTTAAATTGATCTCATTTATTCATATTTTTCAGAAACTTTTGTACCTATGCCCAATTTTCAAAATTAACATGTTTCCATTTACCGCAAGTTTTCCGATTCATGTACTAGTTAAGCGGGGGAAACTGTCGTGCATCATGATATGATAATAATACATCATAATAATATTATGATGTATTATCATATCATGATGCACGACATTGGGTGTAATACTGGCATAAGTCCCAAAATGGCGATTTTGAGTTATATATACCACTGGATAGGTCTTAAGGAGATCTATCTGGGGGTAACATCGGTTTATTCCTAAGTGAAAAAGTGGCCACCAGAGAGCAGATAAAACCACTATGCTTCTGACCTGACACACCAAAAATGCGATTTCCCAAAAGTTGCGATTTTTGGCATATACCACTATTACTCCCAATGTGCGATATATTATATTCCCCAATAGAAGGCGCAATTATGGCTCAATACCGTCTTTTGTCTGTGCTGATGTCCCCCGTACTTTTCTCTTACATTAGCAGCATTTAGCAGAATTTATTCTGTTTGTCCCAATTAATACATACCTCAATCATCCAACAAAAAAGAAAGGATTCACTTCTCCATCACACCTTACGTACTGGAACAGCTTCTCAGTTGAACAAAATATTTTATGATGGTTCACCTTTGAGGAAGAGAATAATCTGAATTTAGTCCCGCTCCTGGTGGTCCGTGTGTATGCGAATTCTCGTTTGGCAATAAATTCTCGTCCGACCAATTCATTTATATTCTCGGAGGAGCTGTGAGTCGGGCCTGGGTGGTCCTAAATAAATTTCAATGAAGAAACCTTACCATGTACAATCGTGTCGGTGAACAACCTGGTAGGGGAGATCATGTACTCGAGGGAGTGGTCTGGATCCAGGGTCTGTAGACTGGCCTACAGGGCAACGTTCCGCACACTAAGCCCTGGTTTCAGTGCGGCGAATCCGACGCTGAGCCCCTGCTAAAATATAATCGAATCCAACTGCAAAAATGAGAACTTTTTAGTTGAAACCGAAATTAAAATTTCTCAAGTAATTTTGAAACGAATGAGTTTAGGTAGTTCAGCCCGCAGCATCTATTCACGACATGTATCTGGGCTTATTAGTGATGAGTTAGTTACCTACCACATAACGGCAAAATATCGCAGAAAACCCCTCATTACGGCAAAACTTTAGGCGTCGGATGACCCAAAGGAAGATACCTTGGAGGCGGTCTCCTAAAAATGTTTCATACTCTCACTGGCCAAGCAGTGTAATCCATGACGTAAACGAGGGATTTTCAAATCGAGTTGAGACGTTCTTCTTCTTAGTCTTCACGAATATCACGCTTTACCCGGGTTTTTTTGTCAACAGGAAAGAAGAGTCGACGAACTTCGGTTACCCGCGAATGCTTGAGCCCCCAACTGGATTTACAGACGGACATGAGATCAGCGAAGCAGAATGCGACATGGAATCAATTCACAGGCTCAAACCTAAGACCAAAGGTTTTAGGAACAAGAGGGACCGCCGCTCTCGGTTCACCATTGCTGTGTGAAATCTAAAGAAAAACATTGTTGTGCCTCCAAATAAATGTTATTTTTGTTAATACCTACCTTAATATAGTTGAACAAAAAACAATGAAAAGACGAAAAAAATGAAGATGTATTTCTGTACTGTTTTCCAACCTTTAATATGATTTTTGTATTAAACATAAAATTGAAGATTATAAATTGTTGTATGATGGGTGTTACTTGTTGGTTGACGTTTAGGTAGAAATGTCAGCAGTTGCTTGCTCATGTCACTAATAAAATGTTCGTTCTAAGTGTACCTATCAACTTCAATAAGTGTTTGAGAATAAGCTGACACTCTATATAGATGACGAGGTACTTACATATCTTCAGTATTTGTCACATGAATGTCAAACGTTTCAATAAATGACTGTTTCAGTGTTTATATGTGCCAATGACTCGTTTCATGTTTACTTCCTCTGCTAACGTATCTTGAATCTGAGAGATTGCAGCTTCCTAAAATTATCTGGTAGGTCATGTCTGATCAACATAGCGAAGTTTCAGCTGAATAATTCCTGGTGATCTTTTTTTTTCTTGAATATATTTTATTGCGCCAAGTATGACAAGTAAACTTATAAGCAATATTCGTATGTTGAATTTTAAATTAAATGTTCAAAACTAAAGTACATCACTTAGTCTTATATTGTTCTGACGTTTTCACATTAGTTGAGCAAGCTCATGCGGTTTGGTACGTTTCAATCTTCGGAGTAGATCATCTGTGTCTAGGAGTCGGACAACATCGTCGTTGACGTGATCTTGTAGCCTCATTAAGTGGTTGATGGCTTGGTTGCGTATGACCTCATTGACCGATTCCACTTGAAGCTCGTAGTGTAATCGGTCGTTACGAAAGTATCTGTATGCATCTGTACATCCTGGTGATCTGACGGAAAATTTTTTGAGTGGTGTTTTAGGGCTGTATCTTGCTAAATGTGCTTGCAAACGCGTTTTAGGTCGCTTTCTCCTGACAAAAAAAATTAATAGAAACTTGGGGTACATTTGAAATGAGCGAAAGTTGCTTATAAGAATAGGTAGAAACATTGCCACGTCTCAAAACACCAAATTTCTCCTTTACTTCTTCCTGTCTTGTATAGCTACTCTAGTCAGAAACAACGGCAACCCACCATCAAGAAGACAACCACTTCAACAGTCTACAATTTTCACACTGAGGAAGGCGTTCGCCGAAATATCCGTATCACCTTGTGAGTTCCTCTATTACCACGTTCGAAGAAAAGGAAGTTACTGTTAGCTTCAGTAAAGCCCGAATTTCCAAAGGATGCGTAGCTGGGCGAATCGCTTCAACTGGTTTTCACTGAGATGTGCTCAATTGACAGTCAGCTGTGGGCCTTATGAGATATGCGTTATCATCTTCTAATGGATGTTCTCCTTTAGGGTAAAACCTCCAATTGTTGACACTATTAGAGAGAAAAATCGTTCGATTCTGCGCTCTACCCAAGTATTCAAGAAATTGAAACTTTTGGGTAGTTATCATGCATTGTGAGTTCCTTGGGAACAATTTGCACTTATTGGACTTGATTAAATAATGTTTTTTCAGCATAAAAACAAGTTTTTCAAAAATGGAATTTTCCCCCTAATGTTGACACTTCTGCCTTCGGAAATTCCTATTGTTGACATTTGCAGTTCCTAATGTTGACACCAGTCTAAATGTTTGAGAAAGTATTTAAATATGCTTTCCCTCTAGATATTTCTCAAAGTAAATGACCAAACGAGATTAGGAACGCGTTAAAATATATCTAATGTTAGACTAGACATTAGGAAATAGATGTTGATCAGCATAATCAGAAAAATGGGTAATTAAATTTGTAGCATAGGTGCTCAATCACAGTGGAACAGAAACAGAAGTAGGGAACACAAATTTTCTAGGGTTTCCCCCGTAATATGTAGGCTTAGGCAGTTTGTATTTGACGTTACTGACTGCCAGAAGGCGATTCCCCTCGCCCGAAGGCCTGAAAACAGTCCTCAGTCTGTTGCAGGGATGAAGCGGTGTTACTTCGGCAGCATCTTCACTTTCAATTTTGACAACCAGACAAACACATCCAGTGGACCAAAATCTCCTCTTCATCTTTTGACAGCACCGATTGACGCCCTATTCTTCTTTCGAGAGGAGTTTTCCCTCTCACCTTGTACAACAAAGTGATACGAGGTACTCCATGGCGCTTTGCAGCTTTATAAACCGCTGTGCCGAGCTTCACATCTTTTATAGCGTCTTCCATTTGCTGGACAGTGTACATTCCGTTCTTGTCGGGAGGCATGGTAGTAGTCGACCTGTTAAAATGATGAGACACTGTATCAGAATCATACTGTTATTTTAAAATTCTGATAGGTACCTGATAGTGTTGAAAAGGTCATAGGTAGGGGTCTAACAACAAAAAGATCAAGTTACCTATACGTAGAAATGTAAAAAAAAAAAGTTATAATATGTCAACATTGGGATCCCGATGTCAACTTAAGGTTCCAGTACGCTGATTTGAAACATTCAATAGTCTCAATATACTACGAAATTATTTAAACCCAAATATCACATTGGCAACCTGATCAACATTTTCCCCTAATATTGACACAGGTGTCAACATTAGGACACACGCCCATTTCATGAAACCCTAATGATGACACCCCAACTTAACCATCTATTTCAACGAAATTCTGGGGTTTAATGCTTACAAATTCTTCCTTACGCTATTATTAGGGCAGGCAATATGATATATAACTGATTACTCATAATGTTTGACTTGAAAAGTCTAATTTTGTTGACTTACCTCACTAATCTGCGGGATAGCGATGGCGTCGCTGGGTTGACTGATCCAGCTGTCACCGGCCTACCTCAAATCTCACATCCTTATCAACAGAATGACGCCAATTCCGAGTACCTACAGTGTCCCAATACCTTATTTTTACGTTTTGAAATTGAAGTGTCAACATTAGGATAAGTGTCAACATTTGGTGGTTTTACCCTAATGCTTAACTGTAGGGCTTCCACACTATTTTTAATCGAATCTACGTTCATTTCTACTGTAGGTAGCTATTTCAGCTCAGAATTACCAAAAAATGAGATATGCGTAATAACTGTGGTGGCGACGATATGCCAGCAGAAAAGGCTTAAGCACCTCATTTCAACAAAGAAAAGACGTTAGCTACAAAATTATCAATAACTTGGCTAAAGTGCAACAGTAAAATGCAATTATAATAAAAATATTAACAACAATTGAAATGTAATGAGTAGAAACGCATGCATTCATGAATCGTAAATTAAATAGGATTAAGTTAGTTATTTTCAATTGAAAAATTAGATAATTGGCCTTTCTGTCTTGAGACCATCGACGTGATTCCTTCAAGAGCCCCAAACGAAAAACCTCAACTCTGAGTTCGTGTTGGCCTGGTTCAATATAAATAAATATTCGGGGGAAAACTTCCAATCGATTTTGTTATAGATTCGGAATTCTCTGGTGTAGCTGACACTGCTCCAGTTGCTTACAGGTTCATTGAACAACTGAAATAATAAGGATCCACGCCCTCGAAAATCACTGTTTAAAAAAGTCGCGGCTTCGGTTGGCATTCCGTTGTCGTTTGGTGGCTTTTCCGGCTCCAATTTGGGCGTTAATAGTGCCTAAGAACACAAATTGTTCGGTTAGTTCGTTCCAGTCGGTGGGTAGTGCCACCTGTGTTGCCATATTGGACCAGGACTCAGGAGTAAGTTTTTCTTCTTAGCTATTCATTGATGTTTTTTGTTGCGTGTTTTGTGTTATTATCAACATCAGGGTGTAGGATATATTGTGTTCCATGCGTTGTAACCTCGGTTTCTCAATTTACTTGGAGGATTTAACGGATGTCAGGCACTGGTACATGAAATCGGCACTTGTCCAGTAGTTGACAGGCCCTGTCAGAAGCTGGTACATCCGACAGTTTTCTTCAAACCTTCCTATTTCTTATTTTATCATTCTTGGTAGCTGCACCGGGTATGCCAATAAACGTGATTTTCGACGCAGATTTCATGATTCAGTGCCTGACAGGGTGAGGTACTGGATCCACACATGTCAGCAACTGGAACATCAGCTACCCTTTTTCTTTCTCGATTGTCTACGGCTTCATCGGCTGCCAAGATGTGCAAGTATGCTACAGAAGGTATGCAAACAGCCCTTGACGACTTTTGAAGAAAATTTATTGTTCTCGGTCAAATGTTTTTCTCGGTAGAATTGAGATAAAAAGTTCAAATTTGCACAAAAAATCCGTCCTGGCAATCGGAAGGCTAAGTTCTTAGATGGGCAGAATCGAGCGACTCCAAGGGAAGGTTTTGGGGAGTTAAGGGGGAAAAATTACCCACAAATTCCCAAAATGAAAAAGTTTAACAAGTGACACCACATTTTAAAGGTTTTTTTCTACGCTGAACACGATGGTGATATCAGGTTTGCGATATCTCATTTTGTTCTCAAACCGGAGCACTTTGAAGATGAAGAAACGTGGTTGATACCTGAGATGTTCTTCATGGTTGGTTCCTCTAATCTGATAACGGAATGAGGAATTTTGACTTCGCCAGTGTTGAAAAATCTATAAGCTGAGAGGGACTACGTGAGTTTAAAGAGGGGGGGGGGGAGAAATTACCCATAAAATCCCAAAGTGAAACAGTCTCACAAGTGACACCTCATTTTAAAGCTTTTTTAACGCAGAAAACGGAAGTTCCGTTCTAATCTGGAGCACTTTGAAGATGAAGAAACTTAGTTGATACTTGAGATGTTCTTCATGGACCTCATGTTCTCCAGTGGAGAGATTTTAGGTACTAGTGCATTATACGCCCGGTGAACTCGATTATCAAGATAATCGAATGTTGCGATTATATATCGATTTCACTTGTTTCTCCCAGTTTCTCCCAAACTGAAATATTTTCATTGTTGCAATGCAATATACCTACGACTTTAGATTGATCTATTATCTACGCTTGGTTGACTCACAATAAGCTGACAGTAAATATTAAAAAAACTAACTTCATAACCTTCTCAATCACACCAAAAACGCAGCCTTACCAAAATTCATTGAAATTGCACAACCACGACTGTCAAGAGATTGTTCAAACTGTCAATCCATAATTAAAGTTAATAATGCCAGGTATTTAGGGGTATATTTAGATGAAAATATGAAATGGGATCGGCAGATTAGGGAAACAAACAGTAAATTACGAAAATTGATTTATGTTTTCGCAAAATTAAGAGTCTTTTTGGACACAAAATTCCTGATGAAGGTCTACCATGCCTTGGTGGCTTCAATATTGCTTTATTGTTTACCAGCATGGAGTGGAGGATATGCCACGGCTTATAAACCCATAATTATTACCCAAAAAGCAATTATTCGTTTAATAACTAAATCGAACTATCGTATGCCATCATTGCCCTTATTCAGGCGTTTGGAGATTATACCATTTATGAAGCTTGCTGAAGTCACCTGCTTGAATCAAATGTTGAGGGAAAACGCTCCAGCGGTTCCGGATCATTTAATAAGTACTAGGGCAAAAGGTGTCTCCTACACGTTGAAACCACCTCGGTACCGAACTACTCTGGCCCAACAGCACTACAGATACAGAGCGATTAAATGTTTTAATAAATTATTGACTGATAACAAAAAACAGTTAGTAGATAGGAGAAAAATGAAGTTCTCCAAGTTTTTATTGAATATTTACTTGAAACACTTGTAAATTTACTTACCTTTGTATTAACCCGCCAAGGACGGAAAATGTTTTGTGTGAAAATTATGAAATTTCCATACGTTTCTCGGTTCAATAGGCTTAGAATAATCCCAGAAAAATGATGAAAAAAATAATCCATATTTCTAAAAGGCGTGGGAGGGCGTGACATATATGTCACACTCGTCCTTTGAGGGTGATAAAAATGTGCATCCTAGGTCAGAAATAGAAGGAAAAAATATTCAACCAAGTATGCTATTGGAAAATCAGAGGCATTTATTTGTTACAATACCTACAAATGACTTGGGATCTTGTTATCGGTTAAAATCATACTGATTTGTTAAAAACATAGAAAAAAAAGTTGATTCAGGTATTCATTTTTTCGAATGAAACCGAATGTTACATCTCAAACATAAACCAACGTTGCACTTCACACACATCGACGAAACGACACTTTTGCAGCCATCACCCACACACCTTCTTCTCTTCTTGTTTTCCACCTCCCCCAATAGATGATCAGTTCGGTCGTAGCGAATATCGTTCAAAACTCTTGAGGTCCTATTAGACGACGGAGCTGTTGGGCCCACAGTCTTCACATTTGTTTTATATCTTGTCAGGTATGTGATGACAATTTCTCTTCTGAATTCGAGTTTGGTGATTTTCCTCCCTGTCTTCTTGTAAATCAACCAGGCATTATTTATCGCAGCATCGATTAGCCACGTCAGTATTGACCAGTACCATTTCTTCCTTCTGATGGAAATACGGTACTGACTGACATCTTGATCCATCCGATCGGTGCCTCCCATATTTCTATTGTAGGCAGATATGATTGCTGGCTGAGGTACATGTATGTGCTTTTTCTCTTTGGAGGAATATCTCTTCACGGGCTTTGCTGGAGATTCCCCGAGCGAATTCGATGCAACTGCTACCACACTATTGTCCATCCATTTTCCAACAAAAATTCCGTCTTCTTTTTCTATAGTGCTTCGAAATGTTCCGCGATCCATCTTCTTCATTTCTTCGTGAGATGGTAATTTACAGTCTTTTGGAATCCTGTTTTTTCGAATGGTTCCGGTACCCGAATACCCCCTTTCTTTCAAATGCCTCAGAAGGTTCAAACTTGTGAATAAATTGTCTGTTACTATGTGAAAAGGTAAATTTTTTATATGATCAGGCAATTCATCTAAAAATGAAATCAAGGGGGCTGTAGCTTTTCCAAAAACCTTGTCATACGCGGGATTCGTCACCGGTGTATTTTTCCCCTGATAAACTTCAAAATTTACCAAGTACCCAAAGTGTGTATTCAGGCACCACACCTTATACCCAAACCTGATTGGTTTCCCGCGAATAAATTGCTTGCAGGAATGTGGGCCGAAGTATTTCACCATGGATTCGTCGTAGTCCAAATATTCACATACAGGAAAGTTGGCGATAAAACGTTCTTTTAGGAGATTCATCAGAGGGCGAATTTTGAACAATCTATCATTATTATCAAGGTAAGAATTATCGGCAACATGAAAGTATTTTGCGATGAATATAAATCTGTCCCTCCGCATACAATCAGAGATTAGTATATTCTTCATGTCTGGCTTTGTATCCCAGTAACTTTTCTTCCCCGGCAAAACGTTATATCCGGAGAGGATCAGAATACCCAGAAAAGCCTTTATCTCATCTGCGGTGACATTCATACTGCTTTCATTTTTTGATAAAGCGTATTTCCTGGACTCTGTAAGGATGAGATTTATCACCGCTTCATCCACAAAGATCTCGAAAATTTGAACGGGAGTCATATTTTCGTATTTTTTGGCAACGGTTTCAGGAAAAAACTTATCTTAATTTATTGGATCAACTAGGTCCCCATCAATCCAGATACGTTGCCGTTTTGTAGAATACCCCGAGAAATCGTGAGGAGCGCCTCCAATACGTAATCCGTTTGATAAAACTGCCTCAGCTTCACTGACCAATTGGTTGCCAGTCAAATTATCTACCAAACCTCCTGTGTCCTCATCTCCGCTGTCTTCGTCAGTGAGCTCATTAGTCGGTGGTGGTGCGATGAAAATATCCTCCACTTCTAAATTGTCATATTCGTCGTCAAGGACGCCTTGGATGTCTTCATCGAGCAATTGAATTATTTCTGCAACTGTCAGGTCACCCTTCAAGTGTACGTTATCCCTGGAAAAAGAAAAATACTAATGAGAATTCCAATTTCCGGCACAAAAAACGAATGAAATAGGAGAAAAACGTGAAAACTATGGGCAGGCGTGAAATGAATTGGGGAAGGACGAGTGTGACGTATTCGTCACACCGTCCTTTCCATTCATCCAGACCAATCAGAAACGGTTTTAAATTCGATTAAATCATCCAAATTACCTTCAGAACTATCTGAGAGAATGATATTGGAAGGATAACACAATTTGAAAAGAAATAAGCAAGAAATTCTACTTACCAATGATTTGGGTCCATCGAAAAAAATTTTTAACTTTCAAACAAACGAAAAGAATAACATTTCACCTTTCCTGGACAGTTAGGCACAATGAACTGACAAAACAGACTCCCCTGCATGTGGGGAACGTAGACGTAGGTAAAAACATCGACCTGCAGCGACATGAATGCGGTTTTCTCAGAACTTGTTTATTGTGACTTATACGTCACACTCATTATACTACTATAGGAACACTGTAAACATTTATACTCGTAATGCTCTCAATATTGTTATTGATAATTTATTTGATATACCTACCCGAGCAACAATGAAATGAGAAATGCCATCTGATGGAGAGAAATCAGTGACTCATTTCCCAACGCGAGCTATTGAAGCTCATATGGGAAATTATATTTCTTCCTTTAACATTATATCTTATTTTTGTTTTGTAAATTATATGAAAATAAAGCATTTAAAAAAAATAATAATAATAAACTGGCCAGCCTTGAAATTTGCAAAATTATTCCTTAACATGTCAGCCACTGGTACATTTACCCTACGGGACTTTTGACAATCAATTGTCCCCCAAAAATCAATTGTCCTCATCACCAACATCCTAAATGCATGCCTCCGACTCGATTACTTCCCAACTCCTTGGAAAATCGCCTCCGTCATCCCGATCCTAAAACCCAATAAGAAACCTTCGGATCCTGCCAGCTACCGCCCCATCAGCCTCCTTCCCACCCTACCCAAAATATACGAAAAAATTATTATCCGCCGCCTACAGGCTGAGGTGGAGCGGTTGAGTATAGTACCTGATACCCAGATGGGTTTCAAGAGCCACCACGCTACCGTCCACCAACTCGCAAGAGTGGTGGATGGTATCACCCAAAACCTCGAGGGGAAGAACTCGACCGCTCTGCTTCTCCTGGACAGCGAAACGGCCTTCGATTCCGTCTGGATCGAGGGCCTTATATCCAAAGTAATTGACCTTAAAATTCCTTCCTGCTTCTGTAAGCTTATCCTTTCCTACCTCTCCAACAGACAAATCCTAGTTAACAACTCCACATCCCCCCCAATCACAATCCCTACTGGGGTCCCACAAGGGTCTGTCCTCTCCCCCCTCCTATTCAACATATACATTTCCCACGTCTTCCACGACATTCCCAAAAACGACCAAATTGCAGGTTTTGCTGACGACCTAGCCCTTTATTCCCCACCCCCAGCAAAAGCCTGCAGTCGACTCCAAAATGCCGCCCATCTCATCATTTCCCGACTGGAGCAGTGGAAAATAAAAGTTAACGCGGCCAAGACAGAGGGCATAATCTTCACCCATAAACGGAACCTCCCTTCCCACATAACTATCCGCTCACATCCCATCCCCTTCTCCAACTCCGTCAAATACTCGTATCTCGGCCTCCACCTCGATAAAAGACTGACGTGGAATGAGCACATTAAACAAGCTAATTCCACGGCCGGAAGAAAACTCGGGCGTTATTTCCATCTTTTCAAATCCAACTCCCTCTCCAAAGATACTAAACTCCTCCATCACCTACGCATCCCAAATCTGGCACACTGCATCACCCTCACTGCTACATCCGCCTCGCCACGCACACATCACGTCGCTGCAACATCAACACCCTACACAAAACATACAACATAGACACGCTAGACACATTCATAACCAAGATGACAAACAAATTCACTGACAAACTTCGTACTCACCCCAACACCCTCCTCCACCACATCACCACACTCCACAAACCCCATTGGGGATCCAAGACGGCGCTGAGCTCACTCGTTAATTTGTAAATTACCTTGTAAATATGTATATAAATTTGTATAAATTGTAAATACTGTTAAATGTATATAATTTTAGATCACTCCTCCTGTCAAAGAGTTTTTGTATAATTATTTTCTCTTTTAAGCATATGTATTTTTATTACTTTAAATATTCCTGTCATTACAACCATATTATCAAGTCTAATAAACTACATACATGTACATGTTTAATATTATGACTACATACAGTTTAGTACATGTACTAAACATTAAATACTTCTGCAAATAAAAATATCTTGAATCTTGAATCTTGAAACTTTTGACAATCTGATGTAACTTTGGCCGCATCGACTGTCTGCTATTTCTTTTCCGTCCTTTCACATAAAGATTCTATTGTATATTCTTTTCGCATCCTATCGGGAGCTCCTGTGTTATAATCCTGAGATGCAAAGCTACCACCGATTGTCTTCATCAATAATAATAGCTGAAGGCACACACCCCGCAGGGATCGTTGGGGTTATAGAAGACGGAAAAGAAGAGAGAGAAGAAAAAAAATTAGGTAACAAAAGGAGGGCTGCGTATTGAATGGACAGGAGCGAAGCGAAGGCTACGGCGAGGGTCCTGTCAGGGGTGCAGTTGTACGAGTAGGTGATCAGTAGTGGGGGGTTCTCTCTGAAGTCCCCTTCTTTCCTACCCTTCGCCGCACGAGGATCCTGACGACTCGACCGCACCACTCAGTGCACCAGTCACAGTCTGTCAGTAGGTCAGTGTGAAGTGCGACGGCCCCCGCGAGTTGTTTTGGTAATTCACATCGACCCTCTTCGCATCCTTCGTTTTCAGAGATCCGACGACAGACGTCAGTGGACTTTAAACCGAAGTCATGACGAGTCTCCTGTGCACGGAGAATCCGCGAGGCGAAGCTCGGGCTCTACACGACACGAACATTTCCACTAATGAAGATGTTTTAGACAATATGATGATGCTCGAGATACGCTACACCCCGCGAGTCGACTATTTCGAATCCCTTCAGACGTCCTTTCAGTCGGAGCACCGGCGAGCCTGCACTAGTTGGATGCTCGAGGTAAGACCATGCTTTTCATTTAAACAAAAAAACTCAAATTTGATTATCATTCAAAAGTTGTGCAACGAAACACTACTTCTTAGTACCACAAATCCGTTCAATGGGTGATGTGAAAAAAAACGTGAGCATTTTCTTGGAGCACCAGGTCCTGCTATCTAGCAAAAGCATAAGGTGTCAAGCAACTGTTCTTGGCTCTAGCAAATGCTCATTTTTGTCTGAATAATCTTTTGCTTTTGCTAGGTAGCTGATGCTAAAACGAGTCTGGCATTTGCTTGGAATTATCATAACCCCTTTGATAGTTGCGTGGCGTATCATTCCTGCTCTTTCCCGTCACGTGTTTTCTGCTGTCACGTTATTTTGGTTGGCTGTTCGTCGTCGCCCGGATTTTTCTTCTGTACACTTTTAAATATATATTTTTTTTTCTATCATGAGTTCAGACGAAGATGTTTCTGGGAGCGATGGTGCTGAGACGACTGCCACTAGTGTCATCGCGTTTCTGATCGCGCAAATTAAGAAATATCGCGTTGTTCCGGCCATGAAGGCACATCAACATGAGTGCCTCAGGAAACTTGCTAGGCTGTACATCGCAAACCAATGACTGTGAAACCGTTACAGAAGTCACCCAAAAATCTTATCGAAAGTAGCATCTTTTATTTTTGTGTCTTTTAGCGAATTTTCGAAGAAGATGTAGTTGTTCTCGGTCCAAAATTTTTAAAACTCGAATTTTTGAAAAATTTTCATACTCAAATCCGTTTGCTGAATCCTGAATCCACTGCCGAAAGATACCAAAAATTATATATATATAATATATATTATATATTTATGTATGCGTCATTCCAGACGATAACTCTCGATAGAATTGAGATAAAAAGTTCAAATTTGCACAAAAAATCTGTCTTGGCAATCGAAAGGCTTTAAGCTGGGTTCACATCCATCCGTTGTACGTTCAAGGTCGTGCGTTGGAGCATCTGATTGGCTCATACCG
This sequence comes from Stenodema calcarata, assembly GCA_963920205.1. Classification (NCBI taxonomy): domain Eukaryota; kingdom Metazoa; phylum Arthropoda; class Insecta; order Hemiptera; family Miridae; genus Stenodema; species Stenodema calcarata. Next base: position 54,902,518 of record OY986048.1, on the reverse strand, counting down.
GTCTGTCAAGTGAGATGTTCTTCATGGACATCATTTCTTTAATGGAGACATTTTACATAAAAACAATTATTTCTTCGAAAATTCGCTCTTATAGCCATGCTGCGTGACTATGGATTTTTTAAACTTTTATTTGTGATCCTTCCTCCTCTTCTCTCGTTTGTGTCCTCCCCGAGGAACATGTTCGTCAGCCATTCGATGTTGGCCTCATCAACCCTAGACTACACGGGTGTTTTTTGCACCATGTGATTTTTGCACCATAATACACGGGTGGGGTGTCCAACACCCCAGTACCAGATTCTCCTCATGACATTTTTTGAGCTCCACCACAAGCCGAAAAACGGATTTTCCTCTTATTTGAGAGGGCTTAACGGGTCAAAAAAAAAAAAAAAAAAAAGAATGAACGATTTCTAAGGATTTCTCGATTTCATTGCAACATTTTGAAACACCTAACTTAGGCTGAAAGAAACCATTATTTCCTGTTTATCAAAATTAGTCATAATTCCCGTTAGAAAAATGCATGTGAGAAAAATCTTCTAAAACGCCAACTAGACACTAGGAACTAACGAAAAGAGAGAACATCGAAAAGTACAGTAGTGTCCTCACAGGAGAACTCTGAAATTGACCTCATCTTATAAACCTCAAAAGTTAAAATATTACGAAATCGGCTGATATTTCTCAAACAACGTTTTCCATGCAATATTCAACTTTAGCTCTTCATGACTGCCTACTACGGACTAGTACAATAGTATAGGTAATGTTTAAAATTGAAAAAAAAAAAATCTGAGGTGGCCCTAAAATTCGAAGCATTTTTGTAGTCGATGTTCATTGCGCATGGGACAGGTGCACTTTGTACAAACAGTTTTGGTTTTGTGGTCATTTCCTCGTGGAAAAATGCTGCATCTTGTGCAAGGATTCAGGGGGGGGGGGGGATTCAGGAGCATCGGGGTTGACTTCTCTCTCACTGTTTCAACCACATCTCTGTATCCACATAAATTCTCATTCTCAACTTTCCAACTGCAGCAACACTTGTCTGATCTCCTCTGGGGTAGAAAACCTCTTAGTCCTGGAGCCGAGGCCGAAAATGGGTGTTCATTTTAGGAGAAGGTTTGATATAAAATTATGAAAATCTAGTCAATTCTGAGTAAGAAAATCCAAGTCTGCCATTTCAAAGCGGTTGCTTTCAAAAATGGCAGCTATTTAAAAAGTGACGAAAACGCACAAACATGACCTGTCTTTAGGATGGATGGAACTTTTATAGATGATAGATTATGTCCAAACATAGATGTTTTCACCAGTCTGCCACTTTCAACCGGTTGAAAATGCGTGGCAGACTCAATTTCAAAAATTGCATTTTTCGGGTGTAAAATTTACAGTATTTGGGACGCCTCAAATTTTCACACATGATTATATATGCCCAAATAAGGAGTTTGAGACTTGTCTGCCAATCTAAAGCAGTTGAAAAGTAATGGCAGACTTGAATTGAAATATTGCCAAATTTGGTGATAAATTTCATCAGTTTTAGGAAGATTCAAATTTCAATACGTTAAAGTACCTGTGGTATGAGAGCAATAGACCATGGTCTGCCTTGCCTAGCCAGTTGCTTTCTACCGACAGACTGAAATGCAAAAATTGCCAAATTACTGATCAAAATTTTGTGATTTTAGGATGCTTCAAATTTCGGCTCAACATTGTTCTCCTGCAATAAGACTGAAAAAGAGTAGTCTGCCTTCAGTAACCCGTTGTTTAAGTTAGGCAGACTGAAATTGAAAAATTGCAATTTTCAAGGTCAAAATGAATGTATTTTGGGAAAGTTGTAATTTTGGCATGTGATACTAGCATGTTAGTGTAAACTTTTTGACGCAGTCTGCCATCAATATTCCGCTGCCTTCTGGCGGCAGACTGAACTCAAACGTGGGAAAACAGAAATAATTTCAATTATTGACCATTTTTATGGTAAAAATGCATCTTCTTTAGGACGATTCAAATTTTGGCACATGATACTACATTGTAAGAAGAAACTTTGTGACATGGTCTGCCATCAATATCCAACTGATTTTTTCGGCAGACCAACAATATTAGGTATCTTACTTACTTACTTACTTAATAATACAAATTAAATTTTGATGCTGAGCTATTGACTTGAAATTTTAAAAATAGTCAGAACTGGATCACAATGCAATATTCACTCGGTTTTTTGTCTGTAAAATTGTTTAAATAATACCTATTTGTTTAAACAAATGAAATTTTGATGATGAGCTAGATACTTGAAATTTTAAATATAGGTCAGAAATGGATGACATTTCAATATTCACTCGGTTTGTATGACATGGTATGAGTATGGTATGGTATATTATTGTATGTATGATTTGGTATAGTACAGTATGGTATGATAGGAAAGAAATTCGTATGGTATGGTATGAGTACGGTGAGAATATGGTATGGTGCCGATTTGCAACACAGTCTGGTATAGACAGAAGGGAGTTTTTTTTTCTATGGCCATAGATTTAGGCAAGTTTAGTTATTTTCCATTGTACATTGGTAACATCAACCGAATCCAGAAATAACATTATTTTGTTTACTTTTCCAACAATTTTGATTATTTATTTATCGCCACATTGCATCCGACATTTGGACATTTCACCGCTGAACACGACGGCGAAGTCAGAATTGCAATCTCGCATTACGTCCTAAAATGGACGAAGCGATTAGGAAGAAGTTGAACGAAACGAAACCTATCCATATAAACTTCACGAATCTGAAGACATACGTAATCCCATTAAAATTTAATAAGTTAATATTAACTCACAAACAGTACCTTAAGCGGACGAGGCGAAATACATTGGCATGACTCTCGACTGCAAGCTGAGGTGGAAAGCCCATGTAAAGAAAAAGAAATAAAAAACATACCGTTCTATATGAATTTTTCGAGATATGAGATTTTCAAATTTTCAAAATTCGTTTTGAACCCCTTCCCCTTGACCTAGGGTTATGAAAAGTTTCGAGGATCATTGTGGGGTTGGTCGAAACCCATAAAAAAAATGTCGTAATTTTAACTCAACGCTAACTGGGCAAAGTGCCGCGGACGGCGTACGGCGGACGGACGGATTTTTTTTTATTCGATCTTGAAACGTAAACCAACAAATTTTGAGGGGGGGTTAAAATTTTTTTTTCTTTGGGCGATTCCAATGGTTCATTATCGAAGATAATAAACCAAAATGAAGTACGAGGTACGCGGTGTGGGTGTGACAGGGGGCGCAGAGACATAAGAGGTCTCGTCGTATGACGCACTAGTTGGCTCCTGCCAGCCGTATTACGTCATACGCTCGTGCGTCATAGGCTCTGACGTACTTGTTGGCCTCCTGCTAGCCGTCTTACGTCATACGCTCGTGCGTCATAGGCTATGACGCACTTGTTGGTCTCCTGCCAGCCGTCTTACGTCATACGCTCGTGCGTCATAGGCTCTGACGTACTTGTTGGCCACCTGCCACCCGTCTTACGTCATACGCTTGTGCGTCATTGGCTCTGACGCACTAGTTATCCTGCCAGCCGTCTTACGTCATACGTTCGTGCGTCATAGGCTCTGACGTACTTGTTGGCCTCCTGCTAGCCGTCTTACGTCATACGCTCGTGCGTCATAGGCTATGACGCACTTGTTGGTCTCCTGCCAGCCGTCTTACGTCATACGCTCGTGCGTCATAGGCTCTGACGTACTTGTTGGCCACCTGCCAGCCGTCTTACGTCATACGCTTGTGCGTCATTGGCTCTGACGCACTAGTTATCCTGCCAGCCGTCTTACGTCATACGCTCGTGCGTCATAGGATCTGACGTAATTTCCCGCCGGTCGCTTGTGTTCTGACGTGATCTGAGGGAAAGGGTGAATCAAGGGAACAAATTTTTCCCGTTTCAGTTTATGTGCCAAAGCAAAGACATGAAAATGTCAAAAAAATGTGTAAATAGGTACCTAAGCCCAACTGTAATGTCAATTTTCTGACAATGAGTTTTCGACTATAGTTTTTATACCTTTTTACTTAAGTACTTATTGAAATTTGAGACTGATAATGAGCTGTTTGCAAATAAAAAGTCTGATAACTTCATTAGGTACATCTTATTAATCTATTTTCAAGTTCCGATTCACAGTTGAATGTGTTTTATTTAGATGTCGTAAAATTCGAAAACGATGGAATGACGAAATTTGTCGACTACTGACTCAAGTGATACTGTCGACTTCTAACACATGTAGGTCGACTACTAGTGCAAAACCATGTCGACTACTGAAGAAAATGTTGGTCACTGGTATCGACTACTACCTAGAGCATTGGGATTTTTTACAAAACTTGTTTTTCCCTTTTCAAACCATGTTGAATAATATTTCCCGCTGCCAGGTCTTTTAGGAAAGGATCTTGGGTACACAATGAACAGGTTTGCAATGAGAAAAAAACCGAGTGAATATTGAAATGTCATCCATTTCTGACCTATATTTAAAATTTCAAGTATGTAGCTCATCATCAAAATTTCATTTGTTTAAACAAATAGGTATTATTTAAACAATTTTACAGAAAAAAAACCGAGTGAATATTGCATTGTGATCCAGTTCTGACCTAAGTATTTTTAAAATTTCAAGTCAATAGCTCAGCATCAAAATTTAATTTGTATTATTACAAAATGGTATTATTTAAACAATTTTACAGATGAGAAACCGAGTGAATATTGCAATGTGGTCTATCCCCGACTGACGGTTAAAATTTCTAGACTGTAGTTTACCTGGAAGATGAAAAAAAGGCAGTTTTATTCTGGGCGACTACCCGGGACCCACCTAACGGCCGTTTTCGACGCGAAGTTTAGTGTTTTCCCATTCTGTTTTCTGCTTCTCCCTTGTTTCATTTATAAATTAAAGATATTTTCTACAGTCGGACATGAAGGAAAATGGATGTAGAAAAAATTACTTGCAGCTAATAAAGGTGTTGAGGGATGGCAAATTGTAACATATTATGTAAGTAAGATACCTAATATTGTTGGTCTGCCGAAAAAATCAGTTGGATATTGATGGCAGACCATGTCACAAAGTTTCTTCTTACAATGTAGTATCATGTGCCAAAATTTGAATCGTCCTAAAGAAGATGCATTTTTACCATAAAAATGGTCAATAATTGAAATTATTTCTGTTTTCCCACGTTTGAGTTCAGTCTGCCGCCAGAAGGCAGCGGAATATTGATGGCAGACTGCGTCAAAAAGTTTACACTAACATGCTAGTATCACATGCCAAAATTACAACTTTCCCAAAATACATTCATTTTGACCTTGAAAATTGCAATTTTTCAATTTCAGTCTGCCTAACTTAAACAACGGGTTACTGAAGGCAGACTACTCTTTTTCAGTCTTATTGCAGGAGAACAATGTTGAGCCGAAATTTGAAGCATCCTAAAATCACAAAATTTTGATCAGTAATTTGGCAATTTTTGCATTTCAGTCTGTCGGTAGAAAGCAACTGGCTAGGCAAGGCAGACCATGGTCTATTGCTCTCATACCACAGGTACTTTAACGTATTGAAATTTGAATCTTCCTAAAACTGATGAAATTTATCACCAAATTTGGCAATATTTCAATTCAAGTCTGCCATTACTTTTCAACTGCTTTAGATTGGCAGACAAGTCTCAAACTCCTTATTTGGGCATATATAATCATGTGTGAAAATTTGAGGCGTCCCAAATACTGTAAATTTTACACCCGAAAAATGCAATTTTTGAAATTGAGTCTGCCACGCATTTTCAACCGGTTGAAAGTGGCAGACTGGTGAAAACATCTATGTTTGGACATAATCTATCATCTATAAAAGTTCCATCCATCCTAAAGACAGGTCATGTTTGTGCGTTTTCGTCACTTTTTAAATAGCTGCCATTTTTGAAAGCAACCGCTTTGAAATGGCAGACTTGGATTTTCTTACTCAGAATTGACTAGATTTTCATAATTTTATATCAAACCTTCTCCTAAAATGAACACCCATTTTCGGCCTCGGCTCCAGGACTATCTTCTCAGCCACCATAACGACAAAACGAAAGGGAAACATCACAAAAAAGTCACGGGGCACTCACAAAAGTGGCAAAGAAAACGTATACACAGAATCACGGTTGGGGTGTTCGGCACCCCAGAGTGACTTTGGAAACTTCCTGCTTGAGAACTAATGAAATACTGAACATGCAAATTCACTTGTTGGGCAGGGCATGAACCGAAGTGTATTTACACTGCCACTAGGGGCGTCACAAAGTGAGCTTTTCCAAATGGCAGCGTTTTGAACGAGCGTTTGGGGTGTCCGACATCCCACCCGTGTGGTCTAGGGTTAAAATCGTTCCCAAAACTGGAACGCCAGTCTAAATAAACTTTCGTCTCACGGGATCGCATGAACTCAGCCATCACGCAAAACGCATGTAAAAACTAACTTCTGCTAACTTTTGTGCTGCCTCCGAGGAGAATGAAGAAAGGCCTAGCAAATGCTTAAAAAGTTGGGCAAAAGGTTGTCTTCATTCACTTGATTAAAATGAGTTGTCATTTGGAAATTTGTGGGTAATCCCCCCCCCCACCCCTTAAACACCCCAAAACCCTCCTTAGCTTATAGATTTTTCAACGCTGAACAATAGTGAAATCAGAATTGCGATGCCTCATTCCGTTATCAGATTAGAACAGACTAAAGATTAAGAACATCCAAGTATTAACCACGTTTCTTCATCTTCAAAGTGCTCAAGTGTTGTTCGCCATTATATTGGATCAGTTGGCTAGAGGGAGCGGAAAAGGGGAATTGATTCATTACATGGTGTCGGCAAATAGTGCTTGTAATTGTTGGCGAAGGGGTTGAAATATAGGCATCCTTTTAGAAAAACTACTGCTATTTCTTCTGGAAAGCCCTCTATATAATATATAGAGGGCTTTCCAGAAGAAATAGCTGTAGTTTTATTATAGTAAACATTTCAGCACACACTACCAAACCACGCTCTGCTATCATGAGACAAGATGAGCTATCAAGACACATGAGCCCCTCATCTCAAGTCGTTCTATTGGTTATATAAAAATTACAAGAAAACCTTCAATCAAATCATTAGGCTCAGGCTCAAACAAATATTTTGCGGTTTGTAATTTTTCGAATTTGACAATTCTCGAAAGATTTTGCACATTATGTCCAACCTGTACCATGATCAATGTTATCTATTTTTGTTTAGAGTCTCCCAAGTTATCACTTTTAGGAAGATCATATTCTTTTCGCAAACTCTAAAATTTCACTTGGAATTTGCGTTTCAAATATTTTTGAACAAATTTCGTTTCATGTCCGTGTGAACGCAAATCATTGCGACACGCTAAAAGTCTGGTACTATTTCCATCCAACTTCGATACATTTCGGAGGGTAGATACACAGATGCGTATGTTCTCTTATATATTTAATCAAAATCCAGCTATAACGTTCTGCTGCGCATGCGCAAAAGTAAAATTCTGGTAAAGTCACATAACTGAGTTATCGGAGGGTGTTTGTGGCTTGAGCCCTTAACAGTCCCGTATACACTTCATTGGAATCGGACTGTAACTTTCGGCTGCACATGCGAAAATTTTATTAATTGTAACACTAATAAATCTGATTTTATTTGAAGCTTCACACATAAATTTTTTGTAAAGAATGATTTTATGATCATGGTATGGATATGAGTAGCAGAGAGGTTACAGGAACCACTCGGAACCTTATAGGAACCACTCGTTTTTTTCCACAAGTTAAGACGTATGTCGAAAATCAAAAAATATGCGTCTAATGATTATTTATCAGGATTCCGAAAATCCTGGCCGCGCATTTTTGCCCACGTGCGCAGAGCGACATCCACATCAACTTGGCAGACAAGTTTTTAATGGGCTTTTTCGTTATCCGGCCCTGGATCGGTCCCGTCAAGCGTCTACTGTATTTCGAATGAGAACCCTCATTTTGGTTTATTTTATTTCAGATTCAACGCGAAATTTCATGAAAAAGTAACCCGACACTCGAATTTCGTAGGGCGCATTTTTGAACGTTTATCGGTCAAAATCATGGAAGGGATGGCCTGTAGCGAAAAATTAGTCAACTACGTTATTCGGCGTCAAAAAGCAGATAAAAATGATGTGTCAGAGGAGCTAAAAGGTTCTGTGCACAACTGTCCATTACATGATTTTTCACTTGACATGCCTATTCGAAATGTGTTTTGATTTGGGAAAAAACCGAGTAGTATGAGGTCGACCTCCCTGTATAATAATCGAACCTATTTCCGAGTCATCGAAGATGGAGTTGAAGCGTCGGTAGATAGTCACAGTGTCGTTTCCGGGGATTATGTTCGAAAAGAAGTAATGATGAGAGACGTAGAAAAGGATCGCAGGAAATGGAAGGAAACGACGGTTTTACGACTTACGACAGCGGCTAACATGAAACGGAGGTCGGTAACGCAGGACGGTTTTGATCTATCGATCCTGACATAGGGTTAGGATTCTTTGACCCTCAAGTCAAAACATCTCCAAGAAGCCGTTTTCGAAAAGACCGGTCTGCCAGACCGCTATTGTGGAGTTTTGTCGAAAATCACGCAGAAAATTATTTTTCAACATCATCGTAAAAACATGGACACTCCCTTGTCTCCTTTCTCGCCCGAAGACCGACCGATGTTTTGACTTGAGGGTCCGTGGTGTCCTGTCCGTATTTTTGGGGTGCTCGTATTTGTCAAATTTACGAGAACCAGGTAGAAATTTTCAAATATGATGGTGAATATTATTTTTAAGTATTCCTGCCCCGAATCTTTTGATTGCATAAAAACACAAACTTCACTCATTTGCCATACATGCGTTATGTCTCAGAAATAGAAATAAAATTACACTTCAAAAATACATAAAATTACAAAAATTAAATTTAGCCATTAAAATCTACTCGGTCGAAGAAGGCGTACGTTTAAAAATAAATCGTCTTTTTTGGCTGGTTATTACAGTACTGACGGAGAAAAGTTGTGGAAGCTCTCGCAGAATCACATCCAGGAGCGGTTTGCGTTGTTCAGCAATACTTACAGGGCACATTAGCAATATACAGGGTGTCTAGTGTAACTATGTGACAAACTCAGGGAATCGATTCTACAAGTAATTTGCAACAAAAAATGCCTCGTAAAGTTTTTTTCTTACTCAACTAAAAATCCAACTTTTTTCACTTCTAAGATTTTTTTCGTCTTCTCGACCTTGTCGCTGTAAAACGGACCTAAATCCCTTAAATTATTATGTAAAATAAAATCTGAGGATACCGTTGGAAAGAGCGTTAAATTTCCTATCTCTTTGATACAAAATTCGATTTTTTTAGTCTGGCCTAACTGGTAAAAAAAAATTGCGAAATTAAAATTGTGAAGATTTTCTAAAAATCACCGTTTTTTCTTTAGTAGTTCGCTTTGTTATTTCGGAGGTCATTCGGCGGGCACTCATTAAGAAAAACTTGCCCAGAATCTGCGCTTTCCAACGGTATAAGAAAAAATCTTTTCACAGTGGAATTTGGCGGAGAAAATGACGTTCAAGTCCTGAAAAACGTGGGGTTTTAGGTGAAAATCAACGTTTTCCACCAAAAGCCGACTTGCTCCATAAAAATTAGTTTGATATCGCAATTCATGCACACTTTTACGCTGAATCGAATGGTAACTCTCTCATGCCTCCCCAATTAGGAAAAAACTCATTTTTTGGTATTTCATTTACTGGCGAATAGGCAGGGTTCGTGCCGGTCAGGGAAGTCAGGGAAGTCATGGAAAAGTCAGGGAAATATAAATGGGCACTGGAAGTCATGGAAATGTCAGGGATATTGGATTTTGGTCAGGGAAAAATCTCAGATCGGGTGCAGAATAGGGATGGGATATCGAGGGCTCGATATCGGTATCGATATTGACATCGGAAGAGTGGTATCGATACCAGGTAGATATCGGCTTCATAATATCGATATCAACCGATATATATCAATATCGGTTATAAAAACTCCTACTTCGTTTTTTTTTTAATTTCACCTACTTATTTTAATTTTATTTCCTTTTCTCCGAACATTTTTGCACTTGCAGTTCCTACCTAAGATACCAACTGGTCAATAATTTACCGTGGACAAAGTAGGTGATTCCATGGTAGAATAAATACGAAGGACTTGGAAATACGAAGTGGTTCAAAGTAGTGACATCTAGTGTTGATACCTACCTACAGCCTATTGGTTCAAAATTCCTTTCTAAAAAAAAAAAATCCTTCTGATTATTTTTCAGTCAGATCTTTATTTGTATTTATTTATTCATTTATTTTTTGTTCCCGTCTTGATAGGAAAGTTAAATTATACACATGAATATGTAATACGGAATTTTTATTTCAATATGTTTCTAAACGAAAATTGGACAGAATACAAGAACGGCAAAATCATAAAAGAATTACAGGTAAATTTCGGGATTCAAAAAAAGAAGCGCTCATCGAGGCTCTCCAGGAAAAGTAACTTGGAGAGAGTTTCCCCCTTCAGCCTGTTCCGGTCCGAGGTGAGAATATTCCCAGCCCTTGAAAATAGCCTCTCTGATGGTACTGAGGTTGAGGCTGACAACACAAAAACGCGGATACTTTTTAGCCAACAACAGCACGGAAACGGAATGAAGCCCACAAGAAGGACTTCACGGTTCGCCAGTGAAAGATAACAGTGAATCACAGTTTGTGATATCGACCCGATACCGGTTGTCAGAATATCGATATATCGATATTATCGCCAGTGCTGATATCGATATCAGAATATCGGATATCGGACGCTAGATATCGATATTTCGATACTATCGGATATCGATATCCCATCCCTAGTGCAGAATTGCGAAAAATCCATGATACGCGTCGAAAACCCCTTTACCTTTGTAAGGTATGGTTTATGTAAACCACGTACTCAAAACTTTTATGTGTTTTATCTTGTGATTCTATCTCTTACTTTGTTTTAAGTAAACTTCGTTTTTTTATGAATAAAAAAACTTGTTCCTTATATTGTTTATCTTCATTTGCACATCTAAAATTTTCGATTCATGCAAAACGTTACTGTTTAAAGGATCCTGAAACGTTGTGAAAAGTCAGGGAAAAATCGAAATTTTTGGTCTGGAAATCAGGGAAAAGTCAGGGAAATTGAAAATTGAAAATCGGCACGAACCCTGATAGGGTTTCACAGTTTTCAAAATGCCCTCCTCCTTGCTGAAAACAGAAGCATAAAAATGAGTTGAATCTCCTGGAATTTCCCGGGAAGAACAAAAACCACGGATGCCCAGGCGGAATAGGGAACATAGTTGCATATTTTCTGCCAGCAAGGTAATTTTTATAAAAGGCATTCCATTTTGCTCGGGCACATTCGTTGAAACGTCTGTGAAGGTCTGAAGGTGGGAAGAAAGACTCGACGACTTCCTCCGTTTCATTGATGGCGATTTTGGCATGCAGTTCATTTGTGAGATGTTTTAGGTATTTCTAAAAAATAAATGTTTTTTTTTTCAACTTAATTACATTTTTAATGAATTTTCAAAATTTATTTTCTGTGATTTTAGAATTTTAGAAACAGAATTTTCGACAACTTAATTACATTTTCTGACGTCATTTCTGGCGTCCGTAGAAGTCCGTGTTTTGAAAAACAAGGAGTTGGCAACCTTGTTACTGCATTATACTGCTCATTGACCGCCTTCGAAGACTGACCTCTGTAAACGCCCCCTGGGTATCTGTTTATCGCTAGTTCCCACGAAACCCTGATGAATTTAATAGAGCGGATGAAGGACCACCGGGCCAATTTCCGGAACAAAGATAAGATATAATTTGTACCTTACGGTTCGGTGATATCCGATTCGCAGATGGTTGCTGTACTATAAGAAAGGATCTCTAGGATGGGAAATCCTTACTTACGAATACGCGCGAATAAATATACGATAAATTGACGAAAACCACAGCGAAACTAGGCATGGCTAATACGGTTATTTCTTGGTGATAGGTTATCGAGTAACAGCGACCTTCTGGTAATAGGTTGTGGTATTAGGTTATTTTGGTAATAAGTTACCGGCGATTCGAGAACCTTTCCAGCGCCCTACCCAGTCCCAGTCCGAGTTGGGCGCTGGAAAGGTTCTCGAACCGCCGGTAACCTATTACCAACATAACCTAATACCACAACCTATTACCATACGGTCGCTGTTACTCGTAACTAACTCTTTACTTACTCAAATAACTTGTCGACAGTCAATGGCCGGCGACAAAGAGCCCTCAAAGGCCGTTCCCCCCAAGTTCTCAAAACAGTTATTCCAGTAATAGGGGTTTTCTGGTAATGGTTACTGGACAGTAATTAGTTATTTGAAGCGGTCAGTTAAATATTCCCCACCCCTAAGCGAAACGCCCGAACCATCAACGTGCTCGGCACAGGTAGGTTATTCACCTATAGGATTTAAACGTGCAACGGTACTAATGAAGCTAGACTAACCATAAGTGGCACCATATTGCCAATCTCGTTACCTCTCTCCTCAGATGCTTCTAGGCTGCTAATAATAATCCCTTTCCAATATCTAGAGGCATTTCTCTGCGTTATGCAGGAGTTGCATAGCGTTGGGCGTTACAATACGAGTTTTTCACAACTTGGGATACAAAGTGTATGGGATACACCAAAACATAGGCAACTAAGTAAACTATCCTAGTTTTGAAATAATAGCCGTTTTTCGACCACGCTCTAAAAATCCACAATCATGCAGCATGGCTATAAGAGTGGATTTTCGAAGAAATAACTGGTTTTATGTAAAATGTCTCTATTGAAGAACTTGTGTCCATGAAGAACATCTCAAGTATTTTGGGGATTTATGGGTAGTAATTTTTCCCCCCTTACCCCCCCCCCCCCCCCCCTTAAGAGTGGACCGATTCTGTCCATCTACGAACTTAGCCTTTCAAATGCCAAGACGGATTTGTGTGCAAATTTAAAACTTTTTATCTCAATTCTATCAAGAGTTTACGCCCGGAGACATAACCACACATACATAAGTCGAATCACGGTCTTGTCAATGGCCCATTTCATACCAAATGAATACATAGCTATATCGTCGGTGAAACAGCAACATGCTATATGTCAATTTTTGGCCAAAATGAGTTAGACATCATTCCTTATTCAAATTTTCGCGCCGGATCGACTGGAGAAGTCAGTTTCTCGAAAAAACGACTCCCTGGGAAGTGTTGCCAACAAGCTATAATTCAGTTTGAAACCAACATGCTATAAGTCAGTTGTTTTACAGTGCAGTTGTGGCGAGGCGACGACTCAGCATGGAAGACGACGAAAGTTTTGTTAACAGTTTTCTGTCTCTCCTGAAAAGTTGGGAAAAATGAGTTATAGCATGTTGCTGTTTCACCGACGATATTCGAATCAAAATTCACCTTTTCCGAGTTTTATTTGTGGGGCTGTGTAATTGAAGTTGATAAGGATCTTTAAAATATACGGAAATAATTTTGGATTCCTTTAACCATTATCAAAATGGACTGCTACATGGAGAATACGGATGAATGAGGCAAAGTCGGTCCATGTTAATTTCACGAAACGCAAAATCAGCTACTTGCCCGCTTACCTCAATGGCAAAGTCATCCCTTACGCCAACGAAGCGAAATATCTTGGGATGACGTTAGATGCGAAGCTGCGATGGAAGAAGAAAAAAACCGAACTGACTCTTAAACTCAGAAAAATGTCGTGGTTAATGGGCAGGCGATCAAAACTGTCTGTGCAAAATAAACTAACCCTAAAAACCAAGTCCTAAAACCAGTATGGACTTATGGAGCGCAATTGTGGGGCTGCACAGCTCAGAGCAATCGGGAAATTATTCAGCTCTTTCTAAACAGTGTGCTCAGGAGCATAGTTAATGCACCCTGGTACATTCAGAATGATAGACTTCACCATGATCTAGAGGTGGAATCTATCGATGAAACTAACAAGAAAATTGCCATCGCCCACCAAGAGCGACTAAGGGGTCATGTCAACATCGAAGCTGTCCATTTGCTGGATGTAAGTGACCTACTGAGAAGATTGAAAAGAAGGAAGGCTCACGAACTAACACAGTGAATGTGAAGTAATGAATAGTTCAACAGTTATCTGACACAACAATTAACAAGTTCTGTATCTTGTTTCGATTGCTACACGTAGTAAATAAGATCAAAATTAAATTGCTAATAAGTTGTAAACTTGGTGTAATAAAGAATGTTTTAAAGGGGGGAAAAAAATTAACCATTATTATTAGAATTGGGGTTTTCTCACGATAATGGAGCAGGTACGACAATCGTGCGCGTATGGGGGCAGATTGTCGACAAACTAGCGGGCTATTCGTGTGAATGAAGTCTGAGAGGGTTGCGATGATTGTTCCTGTTCGTTGCAACTCACCCCAAATCATTAACAAGTCGGTCGAGTCGAAACAGATCCGTTTCCTCGATAGACGGCTCCCCCATTTTCGCCCTCCAACCTGATGAAAGCAGGTGCGAAAGCAGCAGCTCTACGTACCAGCCTGTTGAGCTACCCGATGAAAAAATCCAACTATAATCCGACCAGGTGGCAGCGGCCGCACCCACACGTGGGCCCCTACAAGTCCTGTGTAAAGCTGAGGTTTTCGGCGAGACGGAAAAGAAATAGGATACAAAAAAAAGAAAAAATCCTGACCAGGTGTAGCTTCCTCACTTCCACAGAAAATACAATTGATTTTGATTGAGCGGAAACGGCAAACGTGTTTCCGTGTGATGAAACGAAGAATCACGAGGGGTATTTACGTACACCCACTGGATGTAGGTGTTAACAGTAAAATTGACTGTTGACAAACCGTCGTTAAACCATCCATATCCATCCATAACCATCCCTAACCATCCCTGGTTTTAAATGAGCAGCCCAGTTGCAAAGTGGGTTATCTGGCGCCCAGATGAAAATGAGAAAATCGCCAAAAACTGTCACCTTTGACCCTTACAAGCTAAAATTTCAATTTTTTAAAATTAAATCACAAAAAATGCATTCCTTTTTCTTGCAAAATTTTACCACTTGTGCAATTTAAAAAAAAAAGTTATACCAATTTTCAGCTGTCAGTTAACCCATTTTACATCTGTAATGGGTTTTTAGAACATTTTGTTTCTGCATGGTCGGCCATTTGCCTTTTTTTTCCAGTTGCAAAATAGGCTAACTTTTCTGTAGAGATGCTAGACGGGTTAACTTTATGAACAGGTATATTTTAATCATTTCTCTCAGCTCATTTTACTAAAGATTTCTTTATTACACATGAAAATAATGAAAACGGTAGATGAATAACATGAAGAACAGGACGTTACATAATAATATGTGAAATTAAGTTATAAAAGTAATAAAATTAAGTTATTATGACATCGAAATTACCTCCAGCAATATAAAATAATATGACATCGCCATAAAATAAAAACTAAGTAAATCAATCTAGATCATTTCCTCTGCGTCGCTTTCCATTAAGTCAAAATCAAGTTCAGGTTCGTCCGGATTACACTGTTCTGCGCGAAAATCCTCCTTCAAACCAAAACATGCTTTCATACTGTTATCAGATGTGCTAAACACGAATTTGAAGTCAGATTTTGTCTATCACGCACAGTTTCCTGAGAAATTCTAGTTTTTTATCCAAAAAGGTGAGTTTTTTGTGGATTTGACGAATTTCTTTTCGGCATCAAAACATAGTGAAAAAAATTCAAAAGCCCGATGATTTTGAGCGCAATGAAGTATATTTGAACGAAAAAAATTTGATGGGAATATTACAAGTGGTTAAAGAAATGTGACAAAGTGTTTTTTCAGTTTTGAGCTTGAGGCAGGTCTCTTGATTTGGTATCTACCTGGATCTTTAGGGGAATGACCCCCAAAGGCTTGGATTGCTTTTCGAGAGGTATGTGCTCGAGAGGTAAGTTTTTGGGAATCAAAAAATCTAGAGACTACCGAAAAATAGTCCAAGAACTGCTTACTTCATATAAAACATTGGAATGCAATATGTCCTTAAAAATACATTTCCTGCATAGTCACCTAGACTTTTTCGCCCCAAATTTGGGTGCAGTTTCGGACGAATATGGAGAACGATTCCACCAAGACATATCCAGAATGGAAAAAGAAATTCTGGCAAATGGAATGAGAAATGCTGGCGGATTACTGCTGGACACTGCAGCGGGAGACAGAGGAGGAAGATTACAAAAGAAAAAAAACTACTCATTGACAATGTGTGTATATTTTTTGAGTTGTGTCAGTTGTGGCATGCAGGATTCAATTAATTATATTTTATCGTTGAAAAAGAAAAAAAATCTGTTATAATAAAGACAATAATTTTCAAATACAATTTTTCATTTTTTCCAATTTTCACCTCTTTTCTCTCAAAATCAGAGGGTGATAGAATTTTTCCGAGTTCAGATTCGGACTCAGCACACCTGAAAACATGAGAAACAGACAAAATTGTTCAAGGGAGGGGAGAAAAGTTCTTTGTTTTGCAGAACAGTGTTATTATCTTGGCTTGCGCCTCCCACAATGTGAACCTCATCCCCAACGATTTCAAGCTCCATCACGATATTTTTGGACCCTTCCTGGACCCTTCTTGTTGAGGAAGCTGAGCACAATCAGAAGACGTGCTTGGAGTTGAGGATTTTTTAAAACCTTTCATAATCTTCTAGGCGTGGGTTTTTGGCCTTTTCTGCTGGCGTAGGGGTTAAAAATGAATCATTGGATGCTTCCATGATTAATAAAACAAGACGTTTTTCATTTAAAAAAATCAAAATCAGGAAAGATCGTAGAAAACGTTTACGTTTCACGTTCAACACGATGGTGAACCTGACACCCTATATAACCATACACTGGTCTTCTTCTTTTTCTTTTTCTGCTTTATTTATCCGGAGATACTCTTCTCATGGTTGACATTTCGTCTGATATTATTATCATTAACTAAAATAAAGTTAAAACGAAAGTAGTGATGAAAAGAAGCGCTGGTCGTAGCCATGGAGATATTTAACCTGTTTTGCGTTTGGCACTAATCTGACACCTTTGTTGTACACAGTTTTAAACCCCTTATGCAACTGGACATTTTTAACTCACTTTGCTTCTGGAACAGGAAGGTTTATAGCCCGTTTTGGCACTGCTACCAAACATTTAGCTCGATTTTCAATGACACTGGAAATTATCACAGCATTGCAGCCGACGCCATTCTGAATCCAACGATACCAATAACTCTTTTTTTTTTTTTTCAAAAAAACGATTTAACCCACTTTGCAACTGGGCTACTCAAATGGTTAACGACGATATGTCAATTGTGCGGTTAAATCCTAGTTACGTAACTGTCGTTCAATAGATAGCAAGCGCTCACCAGTTAGCACGCTGAAGATTACAGTACTGCCCTGTGATGAAAGAACGCCTCATCTCAAATGTATACAAAAATGGGTTTTCAAATCACCCCCCATATTTCTGACCCGCTCTTGAAGGAGAAATGCCTCATGTACGCTTTTTGATGGAGAAACGCCTCATCTTCTGGTCTAAACGTATTACATCATTGTTTATTTTGTTGAAATTTGAAGGTGAAACGCCTCATCCCATTTAATATTTAATTGAGGCGATTCTCCTTGAACAGTTTTGCTCCAAACTCGAAAGGTGTTTCGGAAAAATCGGGACTTGAAAGGCGTTTCTCGGTCAAATATTTACTCAGCTGTTTGGGATTGAGGTCTTTTTAAACAAAACAACTAGCAATTAATTATCTTTGTGATGGCGTGGATAATCCCTTCGGTGTCCCGAGGGTTGAGTTGTTTCTCCTTCAAAAAACTATATCAACAAATAGTTGTTTTTGTGAAAATAAAGAACCTTTAGGCGAGATGAGGCATTTCTCCTTAACCTTCCGATAGTCGCGCCTCCAGCTCGACATTGACAGTCGCGCGTATGAGTAGTATAGGAATATTCATTCTGGCGCACCTACTTAAACCTCTGATAAAACTTTTTACCACAAAAACATCAGAACACATTTTTTACCACAAAAACATCAGAACCAGTGACTTTTTCCATTAAGCGACTTAAATCCCTGTTAAAACTTTTTTTATCACAAAACATCATAACCTTTTCACGGTAGTCGGCGACTTTTTTTAAAAATATTTTTTCATCAGAAACTCTAGTGAACTCTAAAAATTAGGAAAAAAATTTAAAATTAGGGGCCGATATTTTTGAAATTTAGCTCCCTCTGATGTTTTCACTAGAAAAAAAGAAAGGGGCTAGTTAAAAGGATGGGGAACAGGATAAATAGTATCCATAAGAATAAGTGGGTGGATAATATAAAAAATGAGGGGTTAGTTAAAAGAATAACTTTTATAATAAAATGACAACGCTTGAAATATATAAGAACGCCGTTAAAAAATCAAACTACTCATCTTTCAAGGATATTGAGAAAGGGACTTATACCATCTTGGAAAATTTTATAAAAGACACTGAATATGGAGAAACAGTGGTAGTAAAAATTGCTTATGATGACGACGAGATATGCTTGTTTTTGCCTAAAAGAATATCAGGGCGACTTGTTAAACACGTTAGAAATAATCCAGGAAGTCACCCTGAAAAACTTATTTATAAAGGAACTGACAAAAAGACAAATGCTTTTCTTATTGATTTTGCGTGAATATTATAATTGTTTTTCATAGCGTTTTAAGGGAAACTTTTCCCTTAAAACAATAATTTATACTAAGTTGTTTTCCAAGACAAAAAAATGAGGGGTTAGTTTAAAGAAAGAAAATAATAATAAAATATAAGATGAAAAACAAAATAGTATTACCAACTGAAATTTACATGGAAATCCGAGATAGAATAACCCATCCGGTTGATCATATCAACTTTTGTCAAGCAATGAACATTTCAGTAAATATAGATTTTCTTTCTGGTACTACTTCGTGGTACTCAAAAGTAACTGAAGAGACATTAAGAGATTATGAAAACATTATCCGTTGGGATATAATTTCTTATAACAGAAAACTCTCTGAAAATTTTATTGAAGAGTTTCAAGATAAAGTACATTGGAGCCTGATCTCCAGGTATCAAAATCTTACTGAAAATTTCATTCGAGAGTTTAAAGATAAAGTTAATTGGGAATTTATTTCACTTAGCCAAACACTATCTGAAGACTTCATCAGAGAATTACAAAACGAAGTTGATTGGGAGCGTATTTCAATTACCCAAACACTATCTGAAGACTTCATCAGAGAATTTCAAAACGAAGTTGATTGGGATTTAATTTCTTATAAGAGAGAACTCTCTGAAAATTTCATTCGAGAGTTTCAAGATAAAGTTAATTGGGAACATATTTCACTTAGCCAAACACTATCTGAAGACTTCATCAGAGAATTTCAAAACGAAGTTGATTGGGTACGTATTTCATCTAACCAAAAACTATCTGAGAATTTCATTCGTGAATTCAAGGATAAAGTTAATTGGGGATATATTTCATCTCACCAAAAACTATCTGAAGAATTCATTCGAGAGTTCCAGAATGAAATAGACTGGAATTATATTTACAATTACCAAAATTTAAGTGATGCATTCATTTGCGCAATCTGTCGGACTGTTGGACTAATTCTGTCATGAACCAGTTGCGTAACTCATCATCGATAGGGCTCAAGGATAACAGAGACGATCTGCGGATTTTATCAGTTATCTTTTAGGAGCGGTCCGCTCTGCACACAACGTTTCAACCTAAATATTTGTGGTTAGCTATTGTTGAAGATTCAGGCTTTTATTTGGAACTTCAGAGTTACAAAACGTACCATAGTGAGTGTAACAGTTCTACGAGTGGAATCCATGTTACTGGAATAGTAGAGATCGTACAAAAACTCTAATCAAAGTGTTTTGCGGCTGGAATTCCAGCCGCAAAATTTCATACTAAATAAAAGTCGGTAACAATGGAGAAATAGGAAAGAAGATATCAGGAACTTATATCTGTAAAGAACTAATACTCGATATGACTTCCTGGATAAGTCCCTCATTCTATTTAAAGTGTAATGACATTGTTCTCATACATTTAGAACGAGAGTAATCAGAAGGTCGTGTTCTCCCACCCCCAAGCGCTCCTTCAGGAACGGCTTATCTGAATACGAAATCGGGACGATGTGACGTGAACGGTTGTTTATCTGTCAGCAAAAAGCGGTCTCCCCCACCCAAAGCGCTCCTACAAGAGCGGTCCTCAAAGATCGCATTCCTAGTTCTTACTCATTAGACGTAAATGGATACTCAGTGTCATGAAGGTTGTGTGAAGGTTGAAGCTCACGCGTGAGCTCCAACCTTGAGTTCACCTTCAAAGAACATTGCAATATTATTTCTGTTTTTATTGAGATATTCCCAATAAAAATAATTATAAGATTTTGTTTTATTTCCCCTTTTCTTATCAAGGTACGTTTTTATAGGAAAAACTAGAGTTATTATAATTATAATATCGATACACAATGAAAGGTTCAAACAGAACATATTTAAAATTTCGTGAGTTGTAATTCCTCAGGATAAAAAGTTCCTAGGATTTCCTCTCCACTTAAATCTTTTATTTTATAAGTAACTGGACTCGTTTCTAAAATCTCACTTATTTCAAAAATCTCTTTCGTCCAATTTGTTTTGTATTTGTTTGCAAAAGTTTTCTTTGATATCGTAATTCTCACACGATTTCCAATTTTAAATTTCTTTTTTACATTTTTTCCACTCTTTTTAAATAAATATCTCAGAATTTCATTTTCGTTTCTCGCATCGACTTGAGCAGGTGTCATTCCAATGGATCGATGAACGTCTTGTTTGTTGTACTCATTAACTAATTCCTGTAAAATATCGATCCATTTTTTATTTCCATTCACCTCGAATCGAATTTTCATTTTCTGATTCAAAGTTCTGTTGAATCTTTCGATGATTGCAGATTTTTCTAAATTTTCCGTGTGATACATTTTAATTTTATACTCGTCTAAAAGTTCTTTGAAAAGTCTATTTTCAAATTCTAAACCTTTGTCCGTGTGAAGGAGTTTAGGAGTAGAATGATTATGAGATTTTACATTTTCCAAAACTCCTTTGAAAGCTTTTGAAACTACCATTCCGTTTTTCTTTTTCAATGGAACTGACCAAACGTACTTTGAAAAAGTATCAATGATATTCAACATGTAACCGAACCCCTTGTTTTCATTCTCGTATTGTTTCATTATAATCAAGTCCGCGGCCCAAAGATCATCTTTTCCATGAGTAACAATTTTCCTTTTCTGAAATTTCTTTCTAACGGGTTTATGTAATTCCTTCGCAAATTCCAACTTTTCGTTTTCAGATAAATTTATAACTTCAGTTTCAGGAACTACGTTAGTTTCCTCATTCGGATTTTTTATGAATTTACTTTTATTAGTTTTACATTTCACACATTTAGCAGCAATTCTCCACCTTCCGTTCACGGTTTGTACAATTTCCGCGTTTATATTTTTTGTTTGTTTTTTACA
This sequence comes from Stenodema calcarata, assembly GCA_963920205.1. Lineage (NCBI taxonomy): Eukaryota > Metazoa > Arthropoda > Insecta > Hemiptera > Miridae > Stenodema > Stenodema calcarata. Next base: position 54,881,050 of record OY986048.1, on the reverse strand, counting down.
TTTATGGCAATAAATTTCATCCTCCATGTTTTATTTAAGGAAACTTTTTTTAATGGAGTAAACTCCATTAAAAATATACATTCTTACTTTAGTTTTAAATACAGGACCCGTCGAATCGACGGGTCCCATTAAAGGTAATACGGAGCCCGTCAGTTTTCAAAACTCTTAAATAGGGGTAGCGATTCGCTACCCCTATTTAACGTTAAAGTCGAATACAAGTCGAGAACATTTAAAAATTTCTTTCAAAACTCTTAAATAGGGGGGGCGATTCGCCCCCCCTATTTAACGTTAAAGTCGAATACGGGGTTTTAAGCAAGTTCTTGTGTTATCGTATTTTTGACTGGATTGTAAACGAAGCTCGAACCACTGACTAAAACAACGTAGCACGTTGTTCCTTCTGAACCACCTGAAGGTGCTGCTACCGCTTTATTGAATTCTACGTGTAAAATGATGTTGCTTTTACCACCGGAAATACTTTTAGGTTGATCCGTTAAATCTATACTGAAAATCGGATAATCTCTGTTGAAAAATTCGGGTTCATGATACGGTAAATTGTCTTGAGAGTTTGTTAACTTTTTGTAATCTAAATACGCGGAATAAGCTAAACAAAAATCATTTTCGTCGAAATCCAAATTGTAATTTTCCTCGGGATATCTTTTTCCACCGACTTCCAACCAGTAATTCCTAACATCTTTATGAACAAATTTAGCATTATCTTTCGTCTGATCATTGAGTACATCGGTTTGAAAAACTATGAAACACCAGAGAGGATTATAAACGTTTCTATAAATGTTAGTTACATCGAACATCAACGTTTTTCCGGAAACGTTTTTATATTCTATGCATTGCCAACTTTTAAATCGAAGTTGGTACGGGATGTTTTTCAAATCTGTAATCAAATTTACTTTAGATTCGTTATCGTATTCAATTACCGGAACTCTCAAAACGAAAGAAGTTATTTCTATTTTTCCATCATGTGGAAGCGGAGTTGCTGTATCTCTTTTATATCGAAATATCACGTTATTATCACTATTTCGAATAAAAGTAATTTCAAATCCCCCCTTGTAAATAGGAACAGTTAAATCTTTGAAAAATCCTAATCCTAAATCTCCCAAACAGCCAACAGCACTAAAATTCCCTCCTCCGATAGCTTTTGAATTGAACCCCGAATTGATTACGTTTCCATTATAATTTTTTGGACCCGAATGACATACATAACCCTGAACCGTGCTAGCAATCCCTGGGTTTTCAATTTCATCGACTACGACATTATGTTTTTTCACTTCTATGTTGGAAAATAAGTTTGCAACGAAATTATCAACAAGTCTTACATCCATGTTTTCACTTTTATATGGTTTCGTAGAATCGATTGAAACACATTTACCAGAAATGTAATATTCTACATCTTTGCAAATAAATTCGTCATAGAGTTCTATTTTGAAAGTAGTCCTTTTGTTTTCGGCATTTAAATTCAAAGTCGATGAAGGATTGAAAGTTTTGAATTGTTTTCGTACAATACCATCTTCATATTTATCAAAAACCTTTTTACATTGATGCATTCTTTTATTATAGTAAACATAATTTTTTTTATATTTAGGTACTATGAAAAAAATTTTTTTTTTTATTTAGGTACTATGAAAAATTTTTTATGAGATTTTCTCATAAAAAATACAACTCACTATAATAACTAAATTTAAACATTTTTTCTAATCACGCTTATAATTTCCGCTTTCCCCAATTCTTTTCCCTTTTCTAAAAGTTTTGCTTTTTCCGTATCATTATTTTTATAGCCGTTCAAAATGTTGGTTTTCATATCGTTGTAATTTTTAATTTCTTGTTCAATATTGGAAAATTCCTCATCTGAAATTTTCCCATCTTTCAAAGCATTCGTGAATTTTTCCTCTATAGAATTTAATTTTGTTTTCGACAAAAGTTCGATATCCGAATGTTTTTTAATTTTGTTTCCTACATAACCGGCTGAAGTTCTCAGGATTGCGGAAAATGTTGTTAATCCTGCTGAAATTGGAACTCCAAAAGGAATTGCTACAGGGAGAGTGATGCAAACACCAATCATCCCCAGTTCGGTTAATGTAAAGAAACACTCTATTCCGAAAAATGTTTTCGATAATTTGCAGTATTTTTTCTTCAAATTTCCCCGTGTTTTCATTTCGTTTTCTAAAAATTCGTATTGTTTCATAATGCGATTTATTCTATAATCGTTGGAATTAAATTCCGGAGCCGGAATCTGAGGATAAATGTTTTTGTAAAACGTAGTATATTGTATATCGTTTTCAACTGCAGGAGCAGACGGATTTTCATCAATGTTGTTCATCTTATTTATTATATAAAAAAAAAAAATTAATTACTTTTCAGCAACAAGTAAGCTTTAATATCGTTGAATTGAATCGGTTCGTTATTTCCCATGGTTGTTGATAATTTTATCATTTTTATTTCTTTCAGTCCTTTTCTTAGTGGAATGAAAACTATATTATTTGGTTTTTCCGCGTAAATAGTATTAGGTGGTAGTGAGTTTTCTAGGAAAGAAACATGTAGTAACTCATGTTCAACGTGCAAATGTGGGTGTTCCTCGTGATTAGTAAAGCTGTATTCCGTAATGTTACAATGCCATTCGATTATTTTGCCCGAAAATACGAGTTGAGTAGGATTGATATCCGACACGTAGTTGGTGTTCTTTTTGAATAAAATATCGGAACCTGAACAAGCTTTCAATTGGAATAAGTCACAAAAGTTACCTTCATTTATAATCCACATATCCATGGGAAAGTTAGCAGTAATTCTGTACGTACCGTCGGTTAGGCGCTCGAGATAGAATTTTAAGCTACTCGGAATAATTTTTCGTATTTCTCGTTGTATTTCATTCACCTGGTTCTCGGGATACTTTTTCAAAGTGCCTGAAAAATCTTTCGATAATAAAATGTTATGGAAACTAGTCAAATGACTAATCAACATGGCTTTGAACGAACGTATTGTGAATTCACCATCAAGTTCACACTGATGATTTTGCAGCTTATCGGGTAAAGGAAATACGAATGACAACTTGAAGTTTTTTATCTCAAACGTTTTCCTAGTTGTAAACAACAATGCCGACACACCCAACTGATACTCTTTATTAGGATCGAGTTGAATTGGTCTTTCAAACCTTAGTGTATCTCCAGAAATTTTTATAAACATTATTTATTATATAATAAATAAATAAAAAAAATGAATCCAAAATATAACAAAAGCTATATCATAAAACCTACACCGTTTGACCCGATTAGCAAGAGAGATGGTTTACTACCACTTCCAATTAGGTGTTTAATAATTGGTACGAGTGGATGTGGAAAAACTACATTGTTGTACAACCTCATTACAGAACCATGGGGTATTCCCTTTGAAAACTTTTATGTTTTTTCTAAATCATTAGAACAAAAAGTTTATAAAGGCTTGAGAAAAGCTTACGAAAAACTAACTGATAAAATTGGAAAGGAAATTGCTCATTTCTATAGTAGCTGTGATGAATTAATCGGTCTAGATGAATGCCAACCGAACAGTTTGATAGTTTTCGATGATTGTGTGAATGAACAACAACAGCAAATTATAAAGGATTACTATGTAAGAGGTAGGCATAAAAACATTTCGTGCATTTATTTGACTCAATCCTATACTAAAGTTGATAAACAGTTGATTAGAAATAACGTAAATTTTCTTTGTATTTTTAAACAGAGCAATGCTTACATTAAAATAATTTATGATGAGTATGTAGGATCGGATTTTACTTTTGAACGGTTCAAAGAAATTTGTGGTGAATGTTGGAAGGATACATTTGGTTTTCTAACGATAGACGCAACACTAAAAAAAGAGAGTGGACGATATGGAAAGAATTTCCAGCTAGAAATAACTAAATAAGCATTAACCAAATGTGTATATAATAGATCTTGATCTATTATATTTTTTATGTACGTTCGGTGAATCGTCAAAATTAACGTTCAACGCTCAACGCTTAACGCCTACCGTTCAACGCCTACCGTTCAACGCCTACCGTTCAACGCCTACCGTTCAACGCCTACCGTTCAACGCCTACCGTTCAACGCCTACCGTTCAACGTACGTTCGGTGTATCGTTAAAAAAAATATATTCTATAATAAATGATTGATGAAACATTAAAAAAATTAGATGCAAAATATAAAAATGCTTCAAAAGGCAAACCAAAAGATAAAAACCAAAAACTTCAAGAAACTGTTGAGAGTAAATCTGAAAAGATAGTTCGAAATACTTTTAGGAAACCTAAAGAAATGACTGTCAATGAAGCCAATAAAATTCGAGAAAAAGAACAAGAGTTGAGACGTGCTTTCCGAGAAGCAAGAGTAGATAAATTTAACGATAGAGAAACTCAGGAAAAGACGTTCGCACCCATCACTGAAAAATTAGTTGAATTGAAAAATGCAGTGAAACAAACTGATGAAGATATAAAGAAGTTGGAAATCGTACCATACACGCAACAGCCAATGACAAGTAGTTCTCCTAGAAAGAAAGTTGTAACTTTTGGACCAACTAACACACTCGAAATAAATCCTACTGAAACCTACGATATTGCTGGCGAAACTATGACTGAACCAGCTAGTAACGTTCTCTCCTCAATAGTAGACATGGTAGATCTAAATGAGTATCCATCCAGTAGTGTAGGGCCAAAAGGAATTGGTTCAATTGCGAGACTTTACATCAGACAGGGTGATAAACAATTTGGCATCTGGGGAAAAGAGGACAAAATTTACATCGGAGACAAACAAATTCGAGTAAATGAAGACGATCTCATAATTCAAAATGTAAAATATAGAGGAACTCACGGATTATGGTGTTTGTTAACTGATCCTCTAGGACCTGATCCTGATAAATACACTCAAGAGGATTTGAAAACTTACAAGAAAATTCTCATTCAAACGAATTCTCTATACCAAAAGAACGATCCAACTACGGGATTACCAAAGTCAAGTAAGGGGAAAAAGTACAGAGAGTTGATTGCTCCTATTTGGAAGGAATTGAAGGCAGGTAAATCGGGATCTGGATTGATCGAGTATACGGAAAATCCTGTGGAATATAAATACATCGATAATTTACAACAGTTGCAACAGCGTTTGTACTATTTGTACGCACAAGAACGAGCCGGTAATAACAATTTTCACAATGAAAAATTAGGAATTGTAAAGTTTATAAACGATCAGTTGGAAAAAAACTTAGATAATTCCAAAGGAATAGAATATCTGTTGAAAGTTGTCAACAGTTTACCGAAAGGAATCATCAAGAACGGATCTGGAGTTTTAAATACATTGTTGAACAAACTTGATGGTTTTGCACCCGAAATGCATTTACCTGGATACAACTACTGCGGTCCATTTACAAAACTAGATAAACGATTGAAAAGAGGAGATCCGGGAATTAATAAATTGGACGAAGGCTGTAAGCAACACGATATATCTTACAGAGATCATACAGACACCAAAGAAAGACATGTGGCAGATAAAGCACTAGAGGAAGTAGCAAAAGAAAGAATGCACTCGAGTGATGCGAGTTGGAAAGAAAAAGCCGATGCAACTGCAGTGAGAGTTGCAATGAGGAGTAAACGATTCTTTGGTATGGGAGTTCGTTATTAAAAAAAAATTTTTTTTTTACTATAATAAATAACTATGATCATGAAAAAGGTAGATTTAACCGAAAATCAAATAGCCAAAATACAAGCCGCTTACAAAAAGCGTAGAAGTGTTACAATTCTTTTTACAGCGAAACAAATTTCGGGAAACGGAAAACATAAAATCAGTCTGTGGGAAACTCAATCGAAAGCATTTGAAAAAGCTAAAGAAAAAAAGAAAGGAATTACGTTAACTTTGGATTACGAACAACTACATTTGAATCACAAGGGTGGATTCCTACCACTGATATTTGCAGGAATGGGAGCACTTGGAGCGTTAATAGGAGGAGGTGCAGCAGTAGCATCTTCAGTAATAGATTCGAAACATAAAGCCGCTGAAGAAGCGGAAATAAAACGTCATAATCTCGAGATGGAAAAACTAGCTAAAAATGCAAAAAGCCTAAGTATTGGGGCCGGTTTAAAAAAAAGAAAAAAACGGAAAACTACCAACCCTTGAGTAATTTAGATTTAACTCGTTTCGTGAAAATTTTTAAAATAAAACATTTCCGAGGTGTTTTCATGAAGGATGAACTCCCCGATCGACCTAAACCTGTTGAATGTGGAATTATTAATTTGGAAAATTCTTATCAAAATGGTAGTCACTGGACTTGTTATTTTAAAAAATCTGAAAAAGAAAAGTATTATTTCGATTCCTATGGAAACGCATCACCCCCTAAGGAGTTGGTAAAATACTTGGAAAATAAAAAAATTCGTTACAATTCCGAACAAATTCAAAAGTATAACGATCCTCCAATTTGCGGTCATCTGTCTTTGATAGTGTTAAAAGAACTTTCAAACGGAAAAGACTATGAAACTGTTTTAAAAACATGCAAAGGGATATTGAATTCTGAAAAAACTTGGTCTTAGTATAATATTGTTATTTTAATGGAAAATTTCCATTAAAACGTTTTTATGAGGGGTAAGTTAAAAGGATCTCTCCAATAATAGACAAAAGAAAAAGGTGGCGTCGATTCGACGCTACCTTTAAGAATTCAAAAAAATGAGAGGTTAGTTAAAGAATATATTCTATAATAAAATGTACGATAGAAGACATTGTAAAAAGTGCGACGTTAGCATTACTTATAAAAACTGGGCTAGACATTTAAAGTCAAAGAGCCATGGAAAAAACGACCCGGACCGGACAATGGATATCAGAAAACCTAAAAATGCGAAACCAGTATTTGTAAATCCGAGGAAATTGCACAAAGTATTTAATTTTTGGGAAAACGTATTTGAAAAAAGCAAAGAACCTAGAAAAGCGAAATCAGTATTTGTAATACCGAGAAAATTGCACAAAGTATTTAAGTTCAGTGAAAAAGTATTTGAAAAAAACAAAGAACCGAAAACGGAAGTTATAGAAAAGGAAACTGCGTTTAAATCTAGATTAGTGACTTACGATATTAAAAATACGAAAGGATTTAAAGATGCTTCCAAATTTCTGAACAGTATTGAAAGGACCGTAACAGGTTTACTCAAATGGAAACTTAGAGAAATGAAACTAAAAGTTAATGTAGTTTTAATCGCAGAATTTAAAAAAGGAACTAACAAAAATAACATGGAGTATCAGGAACTCAATTTCAAAACTAAAAACGTAATAATATTACAGTCGGCAGAAGTACCAAATTGTTACGATGAAATGAAACAGAAAATTCTAAATGAAATGGAATCGTTCGAAATTAAAGGATCTCAATGGCAACTTCATAAAATCAAACATCTGGAACTGAACGTTAACAAGTACATTCCTTTGAGAGGATCGTCTTACATTAAACTCCCTGATTTTCTACAAAGTAGAAAAGCAATTATAAATGTACAAAATAAAGATAATAAATGTTTCCTATGGGCTGTTCTTTCGGCTTTACATCCTGCAGACCGCGATTCTGATAGAATAGGAAAGTACATAACATGGGAGCATGAGTTTGACGAAGCGTTGAAAGATATCAGTTTTCCTATGAAACTTACAGATGTGAAAAAGTTTGAGAAAAGAACTGGGATTTCCATTAATGTTTACTGTCTGAATGAAGGAAATACTATAGTACCCTTGGAAATAACGAAAGATGAAAAGGAAAGACACATTGACTTGTTGTACTTGAAAAACAAGGAAACTGAACATTATTGTTGGATCAAGAATCTTTGGAAACTGGTTGGTCATAGTCAGCTAACAAAAGATCACAAGAGAAGGTATTTATGTAAAATGTGTTTAAATAGCTTTGGAACTCAAGTTAAATTAAACGAACATAAAGAATATTGTGGAGCTCATAAAGCTGTTAAAGTAGATCTACCAGAGCCTTATGATAATGTTTTACAATTCAAAAATTATAGACACTCTTTAAAAGTACCATTCGTTATCTACTCGGACTTTGAAAGTTTGCTTAGAAAACTTCAAACTTGTCAACCTGATGAAACTAAGGCGTTCAATAATAAGATACAGAAACACGAAGCTAGCAGTTTTTCATATTACATCAAGTATTCCAACGGATATTATAAACCTCCAGTCGAATATTCTGGTCTAGATTCTCCAAAAGTATTTTATCAGAAACTGAAAGAGGAAGTTTTACACATTGCTAAGAAATATTACGATAAAATTGTACCCATGAAACCATTGACAAACGAACAGGAACAGGAATTCAAAAATGCTAAAGCTTGTCACATTTGCGAGAGAGGTTTCAACGAATTACCTCCAATGTTAGAAAAGAAACTTGATGTACTGAGAAAAATAATTCAACACTTTATCGATAAAAAAAATGATGTTAAAGCAGATGAATATATTGAAGAAATAGAAGTTTTGAAGGAAAATATACCTGATAATTGTATAAAAGTAAAAGATCATGACCATTTGTCAGGGGAATTTAGAGGTGTCGCTCATTCTCTGTGTAATTTGGATTATCAATGTCCACGATTCGTACCAGTATTTTTCCACAATCTAGCTGGTTATGATGCTCATCTGTTCATAAAGGAGTTTGGAGAAGACGATGGAGAAATACGATTAATTCCAAACACCGAGGAAAAGTACATTTCATTTTCAAAAATCCTCAGGTACGACTCTGGAAAATTGGATGTGAAAGGAAACCCGGTAATGAATAAAATTGAAATTAGGTTCATCGACTCTTTCAAATTTCTAGCGAGCTCTCTAGACAAACTGTCGAAAAACTTGACAACGGACCAATTCAAGGAACTGGTAAAACATTTTGGAACAGAGAACTTGGAGTTGATGACAAGGAAACTAGCTTACCCATATGAGTACATGGATTGTCCAGAGAGATATAACGAAACAAGTTTACCTGCTATAGAGAAATTTTACAGCACATTGAACAAAGAGGGAGTCAAAGAAACCGAGTATAGAAATGCACAGGAAATCTGGGAAAGGTTCGGAATAAAAAACATGAGGGAATTCACCATGCTTTACAACAAATGTGACGTCTTGCTGCTTGCAGATGTAATGGAAAACTTCAGAGATATTTCCCAGAAAACTTACAAACTGGATCCTGCATGGTACTACACAACACCTGGTTTTGCTTGGGATTGTATGTTGAAAATGACAAAAGTTAAATTGGAACTACTGACAGACTACGATAAGATTCTCATGGTTGAAAATGGAATCCGTGGAGGAATCTCTCAGTGTAGCAACAGACATGCGAAGGCGAACAACAAGTACATGGGGGAAAAATACGACCCATCAAAACCATCGAGTCACTTGGTATACTTGGATGCAAACAACTTGTACGGCTGGGCAATGTCAAAATACTTACCATATGGTGGTTTTAAATGGGTAGAGAACTTGGAAAATTTTAATGTTGAAAATATAAGTGATGAGTCTCCCAAAGGTTATTTTCTAGAAGTTGACTTGGAATATCCTAAAAAACTACACAATTTACACTCGGATCTACCACTTGCACCGGAAAACAGAATCGGAAATACGAAATTACCTAAACTGATGACAACTTTGTACAACAAAGATAAATACGTTTTGCACTATAGGAATTTGAAGCAATATTTGTGCATGGGGTTGAAACTAAAGAAAGTACACAGAGCACTGGAATTTGATCAGTCGGATTGGTTGAAAGTGTACATTGACTTCAACACAGAACTAAGAACGAAAGCGAAAAATGATTTTGAAAAGGAATTTTTTAAATTGATGAATAACAGTGTATTCGGAAAAACGATGGAAAATATCAGGAATAGAGTCGATATCAAATTATGTTCAAACGGAAAGAAACTGGAATCGTTGATAGCAAAACCTACTTTTGATCATAGAACGATATTCACAGAAAATTTAGCAGCAGTTCACATGAAAAAAACTAAAATTCTTTTCAACAAACCCATCTATGTTGGTATGAGCATTCTGGAAATTTCTAAAACTCTAATGTACGACTTTTATTATAACACAATAAAGAAACAATACGGAGAAAATGTTAAATTGATGTACTGTGACACGGACAGTCTGATCATGAACATAAAGACTGAAGACTTTTACTCGGACATTAAAAACAACATGCTCGATCAGTTTGATACATCCGATTATCCTAAAGAAAATTTCTACGGTATACCTCAAGTGAACAAGAAAGTACTAGGAAAATTCAAGGATGAATTGAACGGGAAAGTAATGGAGGAATTCGTTGGACTGAGATCGAAACTTTACGCACATAAAACTTTCGAGAATCAAAAAGAAACAAAGAAAGCGAAAGGGATAAAGAAAAACATAGTTGAAAAGGACATTAGGTTCGAGGACTTCAAGGAATGCCTGTTGACCAAGAACCCGATCTATAGGAAACAAATGATGTTTAGAACAGAAAAGCACGATATTTATACCATTGAACAGAACAAGAAAACACTTAGTGCCTACGATGATAAAAGGTATATTCTAGAAAATGGTATGGATACTCTTGCTTGGGGACATCATACAATTGGAATAGAAAAAGAAAATTTCGTAGATCATCTGAAGGAACTTACGAAAACACAAAACGAGAAAGAAAATGGGAAATAGACGACCAGGTAGGTCTAAATTAAGAATAGGTTAAATTATATTTTTTTTATAAGGGATCCCTTATAAAAAACCTAATATGGTCCTCCTCTTACAAATATTTTGTGCACAAAGTTTAGCATAATTTGATTATCCTCTTCGATGCATTCAAAACAAATATTACCATTTCGTACTCTAACCCCACAATTTTTGCAAACGTTAATATTTTTGAAAGGAGTAAAATTTAGAATGTTTTCAGTTAGTTTATTTTTTCCATTGAGAAAGTTACGTTTCACAGTTGGTAAATCTAAAAACTTATGATACTTCCTCACGAAATAATCAGTCAGTTCTCCAGATTCAGATACTTTCCGCCACTCACTCTTGGAAAGACAATTTCCATCTTCAAGTTCTCTTAAGGATTTAAAGTGTTCCATTTTATTTTATTGGAGAGATCCTTTTAACTCACCTTTTTTTTTTTATCCACCCATTGAATTCTTAAAAGGTGGGGGGGTTTGGGATTTAAGACGATATCATTTTAATTTAAGACGATTCAAAAAAGATTTTTAGCGTGACGTCATTTTTTTATTTTTTTATTTTTTTTCTAGTGAAAACATCAGAGGGAGCTAAATTTCAAAAACTTTGACCCCTAAAAGGTCCTAATTTTAAATTTTTTCCTAATTTTTAGAGTTTACTAGAGTTTCTGATGAAAAAATATTTTTAAAAAAGTCGCCGGACTACCGTGAAAAGGTTATGATGTTTTGTGATAAAAAAAGTTTTAACAGGGATTTAAGTCGCTTAATGGAAAAAGTCACTGGTTCTGATGTTTTTGTGGTAAAAAATGTGTTCTGATGTTTTTGTGGTAAAAAGTTTTATCAGAGGTTTAAGTAGGTGCGCCAGAATGAATATTCCTATACTACTCGTATGTGTCACATACAAAACATGGATCCACCTCTAAAAAACTCCCCAAATCCAATTCAGCTTATAGATTTTTCAACGCTGAACACGATGGTGAAGTCAGAATTGCGATATATCATTCCGTTATCAAGTTAGAGCAGATTAAACATGAAAAGTATCAACCACGTTGCCCCATCATGTGCCCCAGTTTCAGAACGGAATACGACATCGCAATTCTGATTTCACCATCGTGTTCAGCGTAAAAAAAAAAAACTTTTAATATGAGGTGTCACTTGTCCGAATGTTTCATTTTGGGAATTTTGGTAATTTTCCCCCTAAAACTCCCCAAAACCAATTCTTTCAGTAAATTGAACATCTGATTCAGCAAGAATAGCGTTTTGATTGAATGGCATCGACATCGAGTTCGTTTTTTAGATCGTAATTCCTCTTCCAGTTGGGTATTTTGAAGAAGAAGGATCACTTTGCACAGACAGTCGCATGTATGTGAGAAATACAAATTTCTGATTATGTAGACAACAATCGCTCCACGGAGGCCACAAGTGGACTGAGGCCTTCTCCGGCCCTTGCTTGGTGACGTGGTTGAGCTGGGCGATTGAAGAAAAATGTGTATGTGTCACATACGCGCGACTGTCGGAAGGTTAACAAAAACCCCGAACAATCGAGCGTAAAATTTGAAAAATCGCCTCAACTAGAAGAATATATTCATTTAATGGGAAAATTAATTTTGTAAGTATAAGCATTTACATTTGGGTGAACATGAAGTACCGGCGAAAAAATGGGGTCACTGGAATGACTGTGAAGGCAGTATTTCAAGTAACAACCACGTTTCTTCATCGTTTGAGAAACGGAATAAAATATCGCCATTCTGACTTCACCATCGTGTTCGGCGTAAAAAACACCCTTTGAACTGAGGGGTCACTCAGACTGTTCCATTTTGAGACTATGGGTAACCCCCCCCCCCCACCCTCTTATCGGTTCCCTGAACCATCCTTTCCCTCTACCATTCCAAGGAAGGTGCACTAGTTCAAACATGCAGACTTCGCCTCGATTGTATCGGGGATCTGTGAAGGTCAATACTTTGCCGATGCCACCAGTTCAGTTCGTCCGTCGGCCATGGATCGTGTGTTTGAAATAATTATATGTGTAGGGCAAAAATTTAATAAATGCAACGTTGAGTCAAATATATGTGCGTTCAGGTGGCGTTGTGTTCAGAAAATTCGTACCATATAAATTAGTTGGACGAGGTTGCGGAATAGAAACAACCCCAAATCAACTGATTAGTACCATATAGATAAGTTGGACATATCGCACGTATCCTAGAAGAGGGGTACAAGTCCAAAAATTTGATTTCCAGGAATCGCGTTTCAAATTTCTCTCTTACATAAAAGGCTGTGTTTCCATAGCAACATGCCTGATATTAGTGATCTTTGCGGATATCGTTCCCCACACTAATGCTCCAACAGCTCATAGGACAAAAATATTCTTTTTTAAAGGAGAAAGGAGTGGGATATGTATATAGATCAAGTTGCGGAATAAATTTATTGCAATACAAAATATAAACCACGTTCAAAGCATAGACTGCATTTTCTCATATTGTTGGTATTTCTCGAGACCCCATCACCCTTGTGAAAAACTAGCTTCAGGATGCACCACTTACATGCAGGATGCTCCTCAATACGTTTTGGGGAGTTTAAGGGGGGGGGGGGGGAATTACCCATAAATTCTCAAAATGAAACAGTATGACAAGTGACTCCTCACAATTGCGATATGTTATACTGTTCTCAAACTGGAGCACTTTGAAGATGAAGAAAAGTGGTTGTTACTCGTACTTGAAACGCTCTTCACGGTTCAGCTGCTCTAATCTGACACCGGAATGCGATCACAATTCTGACTTCACCATCGTGTTCAGCGTTGAAAAATCTATAAACTGAGGTGTTACTCGTTGAAAAGGAGACAAAATTTGTTATGAAACCAGTAAAATTGCCACATTTTACATAAAACCAGTAATTTCTTCGACAATTCGCTCTTGTAGCCATGATGCATGACTGTGGATGAACGTCTAGTGAACGCCTCATACAGGTTGAAATCCACAAATTTCGAAAACATTCGAGCAAAAATTAGTTACCTTGCAGTGATGGGTTAACATTTATGACGTAGTTATTTGTGGAGTAAAACTTACTGCTAAAAATTGGAATCAGTAACCGATGCCATTCTTGACATTTTATGTCTTTGCTATTTGTTACCAAATAATTGTGATGATTTTCACTTACAACCAATATGTAACTAGGGAAAAGTAACTTCAGCAATTTTCATCGCACAAAAATCGTACACCACTCGTTGGAAAGCTCTCAATTTATCCCTAAATACGTTGAATGTTCATTTGTAAGCACCAAGCCAAGATTATACATGCGTGCCGAATTCTTGCTGAAGAAAGACGCGCTCAAGCAGAATGGAGGGTGGCTCAGCGCTCCGCTGAAGATCTATTGGCCACATTGAAATCCAGTCTTCAATCTTAACCGACATTTTATTTAAACTATAATTCAACGTTTATTACAATAATTAAAGTGTAATTACCAATTCTTGTATGATGAACACAACAATTAAGTATCTAGGGACGCGGGAGCGTCCCGCCCGCCAACAAAACCGAAGCCCAAAAAACCGAAGCGACTGAGACACTGATTACGCGACGGAACAAGTTCGGGTTTTCACCCTATCGTAGCGCGGCTCCCTGAGTGTCTCGAGAGTTGATTTTTTGTACACCAACTCTCCAGGGGCACGTGAGGACGTAAACCAAATTTCAGCTCTCGGGAACATCAGGTGTCGGGGGTATAACAGTTTTAAAACCACTATTTTTCACGTTTTTCGTGTTCTTCTTCTTCTTCTCGTTGTTGTTGTTGTTGTCGTTGTTGTTCATTGACGGGGCTACAGCCCAGCAGACAAATCGGATCGAGCTGAAATTTTGCACACACGTTTGTTATGCTCCAAGGGAGTGCCTTTTGAACATTTTTTCTCCCTCCCCCCATTTCCCTCCCAATTAGGGGGGAAATAGTGTTTTTTAGGAATTTCAAATGGTCATAACTCCTTCAAAATTGAAGCTTTTTCAGATTTTCTTTTTTAGTTGTGTTCAGCTTTTCAAACTGTTTAATTTGAGATCAAAAAATGCTTCCTAAGATGATAAATAAAGGAGTTATGGTGATTTTTCTATTTTCAACAACAACTGCCGCAAATATTGATGAAAATTGGTGCGGTTGGTCTTAAAATGTCCGCTAGGTTGTCTAGAATATGCTCAATAATTTTGAACTAAATCTCAATCGATTTGACTAATCCACAGCCAAAAATACGTGAATAAATTCCACATCTACTGATTTGGCTAATTTCCGAAAACATCAAAGTTGAACGGTGGTCAGAAAAATTGTCGTAGAGTGGCGCCTGTTTAAGGATCGATAGGAAATTTTATGGGCTTTCGAATGAGGGTAGCGCACTTTGTCACTTTTCCCAACGGTTCTCGAGTTATTCGCGATTGTTGGTGTAAAAACGTGCGTTTTACCTTTTGCAAACTTTCTCTTTCCTCTTTCTCTTCGACACCAATAATTACAATTATTGTAATGATTCTCAACAACAAAAATTTGCACAATCCCCAAGAAAAAATGCAACCAATTTTCAAAAAATTTCTAATTCAAATTTATTCAAATGTCTAATTCTTTCTATTTTTTTAAATTTAATAATAAGAATAATTGTATTAAATTTTAATAATTGTTTTTAAATTGTTGATTGTTTTAATTAATCGAAAATTTTAAAACTACTATTTAACCAATTCGCAAAAATTTTAAAACTACTTATTTTTCAAACACATTTCAGATAAACAATAATTTCCAAAAAATAATTATTCTTGTCACAAAAAGAAGAAACAAAAAGGCGTACTAATTTTTTATTAAATTTTGACTAGAATAAAACTTCATTTAGGAAAAAATTTACTAGTTACCTCGTAGGTACTTTTGTTAAATTGTACCGTATTGTATAAGTACCACTCGAAAACTAGCCATGCAAAAAGATGTGATATCCCCCCAAAAACAACTCCGTTGTAAAAACTGGCCCGCCAAAAAACGTCAGCCGCAAAAAGGAATGATATCCATTTTGCCCGCCAGCCACATATATATAGGATGCTCGGTGCTTCGCACCTCGCTGTTGAGTGTGCATATAGAAACCTGATCCTCCTACCCCTAACCTCCACCGTCAATGTTTTCCTGTTCCCTGTCTCCTTCCCACAACCCCCTCTCACCCTTAGTTCCCCTCGGTTTCACCTAATATGTTTCCTCTGTTACACCGGCAGGGAGCTTTACGCTTCTTTCAATGCTGTTGGCGGGAGCTTTTTGCAAGGCTTCTGAGAATTATAATATATTATGATATTATATGTATTACCGGTGGTCACGATTAATCAGTGGTGGTACACCTATAATGAAGTAATGCTTCAATTATATTATAAATATATTTTAGAAATATATTATAATTATTTATAAATATAAATATATTAATTTAATTATAATTATAATTAATTTAATTATAATTATATTCTATAATTATATTATAGTTCTTAGACGCCTTGCTTTTGCAATGTCAGGCAGCCTGAAATGGCTCATTACTTTACTTTTGTACCAGCACCAAGTACTCATCATCACCACTACTATCTGTATATCTAATTCTCAGAAGCCTTGCAAAAAGCTCCCGCCAACAGCATTGAAAGAAGCGTAAAGCTCCCTGCCGGTGTAACAGAGGAAACATATTAGGTGAAACCGAGGGGAACTAAGGGTGAGAGGGGGTTGTGGGAAGGAGACAGGGAACAGGAAAACATTGACGGTGGAGGTTAGGGGTAGGAGGATCAGGTTTCTATATGCACACTCAACAGCGAGGTGCGAAGCACCGAGCATCCTATATATATGTGGCTGGCGGGCAAAATGGATATCATTCCTTTTTGCGGCTGACGTTTTTTGGCGGGCCAGTTTTTACAACGGAGTTGTTTTTGGGGGGATAACAACTACGCTACTGGGGTAGGTGATGTAGCATTGTTCGAAGGCCCCTGTTAGAGACATACAATTTTTTTTTTTTTTTTTTTTTTTCAACTGATGATGTTGAATTGGTAGATGCATTAATCCATTAATCATTAGATGTTCGCTCCGTGGACCACATGAAAATTGGCCCCGGATCATAGGTTGAGAATCACTGAACTTGAGAATGAAGTCTGCAGACCTGCAGTTGTCGATACGCTATCGCTACCTGTAGCGATAGCGTATCGACAACAAGGGGTACTCATTTGTCATACAGCTGGAACCGTATATTCACTAGTACCATGATGTTGAGTGGCTTCTGAACTTTTTAAAAAATATTTTCCAGTTTCTGGGATCATGAATATTCACCTTAAAATTGCGTGCGAAGATCACTCGGAACATTGATGAGATCAAGCTGTACAACTGTACAATGTTACACTTTTGAACTGGTCAACTCAAATTCCATAAGGATTAGCCAGTATTTTGTCACCACCCACTTATTACACGTTGCAATCAATGAACACTGGAAAACTCCGGACTTTCTCTTATTTGTGCAGCTCTCGGAAAACTACGAATTCGAAGACGCCGTGTTCCCTGTGGCGGTCTCCATCATGGACAGATTCCTGTGTCTGGGCCCAGTTTCTCTGGCTCAGTTTCACCTCACGGCCTGCACCTCTCTGATTATCGCCTCAAAACTCCGGTCCGTCCACGGGTTCCCCAAGGGCATTTTTGAAATGCACTCCAACTACACCATCACCACAGCGCAGCTTGTGGTAAGAATCTTCATTAATACAATATAACCCTCAGCAGGCGAACTTTTATTGCCTGTTGAATATTTTTAACAAATATTTTTAGATGCCGTAAAGCGGTTACTTCGTGACAACTTTCGAGATTTTTTCGACTTTTGGTACATGTACGAGATATCTCATGTATTAGATAACTTATTTTTCCTTGATAGCCATATATCTAGTCTTGTTATTTCTTTCATTGTCAAATTTTAATTCCTTACCCATGAGGTTTTTTTTTTTTTTTTTTTTTTTTTTTTTTTTTTTTTTTTTTTTTTTTTTGTCACACAGTGACAGAGGCATTTCTCATCCCAAAAACCAACAAATTGACTCCTGTTACAAAGTTACTTTACGTTGGACAGCACATGCCCTTCAGAAAGAGCGAGTTTTCCTTATCAAACGAAAAAACCAAATGAATATTCAAGTTATAGGTGATGAATGGATGAAAACAACTGTAAATGCAAACAACCTTTACTTTAAAATGAAAATTGAGGCACAAAGGGCTGTTATATACATTTCATCTAGCAATATTTAGTCAAGCTCACTTCCAATGAAGTCTGGCCTATTTTTGGAGCAAAGTCAGGGACACTGGGTTACACTTGCACTCACTAATGGCACAGCACAATCAAGTCCAGTGGTTTGTTTCGATTGAGTCGCCGAAGTTCTCCCTCGTTATTCAGAACGTTGAGCATCTCCAGGTTCTCATGATCGTGGAGGCGATGTTCATGCTTCCTCGCGTATTTGGTGATGATTTCGTTCACAGTGTGAAGTGAGTTTCAGAGACAAGTAGAATGTCTATTTTGTTAGTGTGAAGGAATAGTTCTACTTCCTTCACGTGGTTGTATAAACCATTTGCATTCCACGCGGCTATTCTTAGAGTTGGATTCATCATATTAGTCCGTAGTTACTTAGTCCCTTTCCTAGCTTGGTTATTCTTTCAAATAACACCTTATTTGTATGATTTTGTTCGTTGATTTTTTCCAAAATTTGTGCGAGCATTTTTTCTACACTCGACTTTTCTTCATTCGCCTCTTTTTTGTCACTACTGATGAGTATGAAACCTTTGGGGTAGCACCTGTCAAAGTTGTGGTTAGCGGTTTCCGTCTAGTGACACTTCTATCAGCAGAAACATCTCGCTTGGTCTGTTGGGATCTGCTAGGATTTAACACATGTGACTTAGTGGCATTGTTTTTCTTCCTTTGTAGCTCTTTAGCGACTTCACAGCCTTACAATACGTAACAGTCTTTTACTATCAGTCTGAGAATCAGTGAATAAATTTCAAAAGATGGTAAATAAACATCAAAATGGGAGGTTAACGTCACCATTTTCCTTAAAACCTTGATATCAAATGATGTTGAGGGATGTCGAGGGTCGGTCAAATGAATTGCTACCTCTGCCATAATAAGTGTGTGTGATTTTTTTGACCGTCAGTAAGAATGATGTTGATGGATGTCGAGGGTCATTTGACCGACCCTCGACATCCCTCAACATCATTCTTACTGACGGTCAAAAAAATCACACACACTTGATATCAAAACAGCCGTTGTTACGATTGGTAGGTAGACATGAGAGGTTTTTTTCAAGTTCAGGAACTGTTTAAATAAAACGGCTACTGCTCGTCTGACTAGGTTTTTTGATCTAAAGAACTATTTCGACCATGGTGTATAACAGCTCGTCAACTCTTGTTGGCCCCAATGCCTCCTCTTCCTTTCCATAGCTTTCACCATGAATGCTGTTGGATTGATTGCTGTAATTTCTCCTGGGAAGGGTTCCCCTTCATAGTTCACTATAACATTGTCTCCAACCACAAAATCTGCTCTTCGTTGATCCATTGGGTTGACCGCAGAAGAGGATATTTGGTGCTCCGTTGTATCACGGGGTTGGACTTCATTTGTAGCAGTGGCGGCTCTTCAGGGTAGGCAAGGTAGGCTCTGCCTACCCTGCAAAACGAAAGAAAAAAAAAGCTGATTTTCCTAGGTTGATTTTTATCGTACAGAATGAATTCTTATTTTTTTTTTTTTCAAAATGATTGTGCTTTGA
Organism: Stenodema calcarata; assembly: GCA_963920205.1. Classification (NCBI taxonomy): domain Eukaryota; kingdom Metazoa; phylum Arthropoda; class Insecta; order Hemiptera; family Miridae; genus Stenodema; species Stenodema calcarata. The sequence goes on along the minus strand of OY986048.1, from coordinate 54,861,625 downwards.
AAAGCTAGAATTCCAACTAATCAGTGACTTGGCGCAACTCTCAACGAGATATATGGTGTGAAGAGAAATCAAACGAGCCCGACAGAACTGCCGATAGTCATAAATTGAAGAGGCGGAGGGAAGGGGGAAGGGGAACTCCACAAAGATCGCCTTGCTTCACCTTGAAATGGGGCGTTTGAGAGAGAAGTGAGAGATGCCTCTTTGGCTGTAGCTCAGTCGGGTAGGCGATGTGACGTCTTCAGATCCGCCCGCCTAACCTGAGGTTTTATTTTTTTCTGCAATCGAACATGGCAGTCGTGAGCATCGATAATATCGAATATCGATATTATGTTACATATCGATGGTCGTGAGGGTCCATGGTCAGCTGTTTTCTCCTTGTCCTCCCACTATTGCATGACTGCCTTCTCGTGTTTGGTTTTGCTTGTTCAATTACGAATTCAATTTTTTTTAACAAGTGTTTCGCGTTATGTAGGTAGTTAGTATTTCGTCGCTTTGTTCGTAATGTCCGTTTATTAGGTTATACGGTGGTGTAGTTAGTTTGCTTCTAGGGATACTACGCTTCTAAGTCCATTCGTTCACTGTAGGCTTCATGCACGTGTTGGGTTCGGTTCAATTTCAGCTTTAGTTATGCATTTTTGTTTTGGTTTTCCACTGATTGGTTTCTCGGAGTTTGTACTAGGTATACCTATTGTATGTGTTGTGATCATGGCTACTTCAACTTTGGACGATGTACTATCGATGCTTCTCGACTCTCCTTTTCCACGATTACTTGAAGCTGATAAACGGGTAATTCTCCACAGAGGCCGACCTATGCCAGATAGAGAGGTATGAAGTATGGATAAGAAGACTGGACAAACTTTCACCTGTTCATTCCTAGAGAAGTAGATTTCCAAATTATCGCCTACCCACCCCATCCTGGCCGGAGCCGCCACTGATTTGTAGCCTCCCCAAAATCCGATACGTCACTTGAAATGTCGAACTCCTTGTCAGATTCTTCATATGGGATGGAAAAGTTGTCTTATGCGACCGTGGCATCCAGAAAAAAGAGAAGAAAACGTCCAGAAAGAGAAGAGCATCCAGGAAAAACAGTATAGAATTGAAATGATTTAGTGGGGAAAGGGTTGCTAATAAAAGAAAACTGTTCACATCAACTTTTTACTTTGCTCGACTTTCTTCATTGGAAGTAGGAAAAAGTTAATTACATAAACCAGAACTTCTGAATAAATCCACAATGAGGTAAATTGTTGATAACTTGAAATATTAATACATTTATTTGAGATGAAAAATTGCTCCGTGAAAATTCTGTTGGAGCGGTAGCGTGACCCATGCGTCCTTCTAAAAGCTCAGATTCTCGTCATATAGGAGGAAAAAGCGTTCATAAGAGGAAAAAACGTTCAATGCAGTTCTGTTGAATCGAAAGGCCAAATGGGGCTCCCATCTCCGGTAGCTTCTGAAGTTTATTGTGGAGTTGAGTTCTCGGTATTATTAGTTACGAATTGGTACCAACGAATGTAAAAACGGTTTTTTTTTTTTTTTTTTTTTTTCAAAAGGTTCGAGGAAGTGTTTTCAAACCGAATTTCCAATAATCTCCAACAACCAATTTTCGAACTCGGTCTGATTCTTGGAATAACTTGATCGTGGAACTGCTTCCTTTGTACCCTTTCCTTGTACACGTCCTAACAAGCTCACGAACCAAACTGGATGGATTTCGACCGCAGCGGCATCTATTTATTTACCGCCTTTGATTCGCACAGGGACACAATATCGTCCACATAGAAGTAACGACTCTGCAAATTCTTGACACAACGGTTTATTATCTTCTTTGAGCAGATCACCCTAATCCAATTAACAAAATGATAAGTGAAACTTTAGCTCAACATCCAAATTTAATTTGTTTAAACAATATTAATGACAAGAAACCGAGTGCATTTTGCATTGTCATCCATCTGCGACCCATGTTTGAAATTTCAGACTCCAGCTCATCATCAAAACTTAATTTGTTTAAAAAAATAGGTACTGTTTAAACAATTTTAATGACAAGAAATCGAGTGAATATTGCATTTTCATCCAGTTCTTTTATTTATATTTAATATATTTAAAATTTCAAATCCCTACCTCATCGGGAACTTGAAAAGCAAGTAGTGAAAATTATTATTAATAAGGTATTGTTAGGAATTGATAAGGTTTATGAATTATTTTTAATAATGATTGATAATAATTAGTATTTAATATGTTTTTACTCGATATCTGAAAACCATGTTCTATTAGAATCCAGACCCGACAGGCTGCCGCATGATTCACCCTCTTGTTGACGAATTTTGATTTGCTCGAACTTTGAACCCTCATTGTGAACGAACGGCTGGTCGTACAAAGCTGCGGATCGTTCCATCGAAGATAATAAACCAAAATGACTATTTACACTCCTGGTTTCTCGAAGCTCCCCTCGAAGCTTTCGACAAATTGTGTCTGCGCCGTTGTTTTGTTCCCGATTTTAAACTTTTCAACCATTTGGGAACGGTGAGGCCCCGTATTATTCTAAAAATGCATTTACAGCTTGCTTTATCCATTGGAAAAGTATAATTTTCGGTAAAATACCACATCGAAGGTCTCACGGCAACTTCCCATATCGTCATTTGGGCGACTTTTTAGCAGAGCAGAAAAACCATCTGCCAATGACTATGTTTACTGAGTAATTCAGTAAAATAAATCATGAGATTCAGTGTTACCTAACTTTGGTTACTAACTTATACTTAGTTAGATCGATCCGCCGGGGGAAGACGCTTCGAACGGTACGCATAACTCATTTTGGCCAAAAGTGACGATGTGGGGTGTTGCCGTGGGACCCTCGACATGGTCAATTTTATTTGAAGAACAGAAGTTGAGATCTGCAGTTGGTTATTTGGAAAATTGAGTGAATTCTCCTTAATTATGAAGAGATCATCACTTAGGATGTTCAACCTTGAAGCGCATCAGCCAGGGATGAAATCCCGAGCGTCCGCATCGTAACAGGATCAATTTCCATTGCCCTGAGACCATTGATTCACTTGGTCAAGTGTAACCACGGGACAAATCCCCGAATGTTCGCGAATATTGCAGTTCGGGGGTGCTCGCCCAAAATATTGGCCAACTAGTGTGTTCGTGCAGTGGTTACACTTGCGGCCGAGTGTTTGGCTGGTTTGCTTCCCGAGGTAGGCTGAAGGCGCAGACCTAGCGTTTCAAAGTCTTTTTTGTTGGCCTCATTTGTATTCATTATAAAACATTTTTCAGATTTAACAAAATTTAATGTTAAATAAAAACATTTAATGTTGAACAGTTGCCGAGAAAAACGCTGGGCGATTGCATCTGTTATCGTAGAATCTCACTACAAGCCACTGGACATTAGCCTTAAAGCGCTCTATTGTTTCCTGCTGCATGAAGTCAGTGTAGACACCAAAAAAGGCGAACAATGCATATGCGCATGTACCTGCAATTTTTATTGTATGTTGTTAGGACCTCTACGGGTAGTGTGTAATAATAACAAAAATTCTTGAATTTGCAACCTTTAAAACCGTGTGCTAACTTCGTGGTGCACGGAAAACAGCGACATTTTTGCACTAGTTGTAGTTGTTAGCTAAAAAAGCAGTTACTCTTGACGAAAAGAGATTTTCGCTCCTTTTTTAAAATATATTAAATTCCCAACAATTTCAGTGGTAGTAGAACTCCGTGCACCAAGTTCAACCCGAGATAAAGCTCTGCAAAAACAGGACATTTTATCCAAAAAGTGCAAATTTTATGTTACGGTAATTTATCCATTCTCGTACCAGCCAAACTACCGGTCCTACGAAATGGTGATGGGGCAAGAATGTGAAGACACGTTAATACGCTTTAATTTAAGACCAGATTGGTGCTTCTAGACCGAATGGTTTTCTCAAAAACTAACAACAACCGAAAAGCGGTAAACCGGTATTCTGAACCCAACTGAGTTGAAATGTGCACGGCGTCATAAAGAGATTTTATTTCATAAACTTATGCTTTATTTCTTAAAGAGCGTACAAAGATTGGCTAACATGCGGCGGCAAGTCGTACTTCTCAGCAAAAACACCTTTGTCGGTCTCTTTTGGCTGTAGCTCCGAAAATATTTGTCCGTTCCAAAATGTATTTTCATCTTGAAACTGGTTAAATTTACTATCCACATTCACCTGATTTATTCTTCCAGCCATTATAAAATTTCTTAAAGGGTTGATTGGATGAGTCTCGCAGCCATACCAATTATACCGACTCGAAACTAGTAGGGAGAAGATCTTCTCATATCTTCTCATATTATGTGAGTGTCAAGATGCAAAAACAATACTAGGTAGAAAGAATATTCACAAACCGTCATATAGTTTTAAAAATTCGTTCGCTGGGGTTCTATTTTCTCCTCTGTTCGTAGCTCATCATTTACTACTATAATCTGAAATCAAGTCTCCTTAGCCATGGATTGACCAAAATCACAATCCGTTTAAAAACGTTCATATGTTTGTTTATATCTTTACTGGAAGACGCAGTGGGTGGTCTGTAAACCCCAAAAACTGGTAGACTGTCAAATATGACCAGGTGGTTTCTTGGGTTTTTTGGTCAATGATCATGAATATGATGCCCATTTCAACCACATCACGATTTTTCGCGTGTGGTGTTCCTTTTTACAGTGTCATGTTCTCAATCGAATGTACTAGTAAATACACCTCGTACAATCGGATACAGATCTTTCAGGATTTTTAGCGGTTTGGAAAGAGAATAAGTGGTTTTTGCTCAATTCTTTAGTTAATTATTGACGAGGTTGTTTTCCTCGGCGGCGACTTCCCCTGGTGCTTTACACTTGTTGTGTGCGATAACCAGCGACTGTAGGCGACCCGACGTTTCGAATCATTTTCAGAGGTTGAAAACACGAATTCAACACCGCCAAAAAAGGGGCGGGATACAAAATATTAGTAGTTTTACAAAATCACCAGGGATTTAAAAAAACGGGTTACATGTAGATGATGGGACAAATATCCCTACAATGAAGATAAAAGTCCTGCGTCTGTAAAAACTACCACAAACGCTGAACGAGCGCTTTCCGGAAGTTGACTACTTTTTGCGTCTAACGAGACATTCCACCTACAAGATTCTGTGAACATTTACGTGCGATTTTTGAACTTTCGGCCGGCTCTTTGGGGTTTTGGACCACTGTGTATTGTATTCCACATCCACGACAGGGTAGTGTTATGAACACTAACGGTTACACAAAAAGGTTCCATTTAACGCAGCATGAGCGAATTAACGAATTTTCTAAAGAACCCTGTGTTATCCACAATTTTGAATCAGGTAGATTATACGCAATTTAGTATTCAGGGCATTTCAATACAAACCTCAATTTTTATATTTTTGGAGCGCAAGCCATTTTAATTCAATCAATTTTTACACAGATATGAACTCCAATTTGGTCAATTTTCGTGCTATTGTGGACAAAAAAAGTGCATAAGTACTCGTACTCCAGTCGGACGTTGTATTTCACTTGGATTAACGTAAAGAAATGACGACAGGGATAGGGCACACTGGGGGACCCCTAACGACATACTGAGTGACAAATACCGCAAGAGGCTCAAAAAGAAATACAATGAATTGGAATTTTAGTTACAATTTCAAATACTGTTATTGCAAGAAGGCCTTTCCTATTGATCAATCACCAATTAGTTACTAGTTATAGTAGGAGTTATGACAAAATACCGTTTCGTTATTCTCAACTCTGTAAAAAGTCCACTTTGAATGCTATTTTATGTTATGTCTTTTAATTCGATCAATTACTTCTTTTCCAAATTCTTTATTTATTAAAGATTAAGATAACAACTGAGCCATACAGCCCCATCTAGCTACTTCACTTGCATTCATAAATCACATGTTGAGGGAGTGGCAGCTCATTACCTGACCCAATTATAAGCACTTTGGACCGTTCAGTTTGGTCCTAAATTTCGCGAAATACATTAATCGAGTGGTTTTGGCCGATCCAAAACGCCGCACCGTTTCACTGTTGTCAAAAATCCGAATCATTTCTAGATTTAATGTCTGTGAAGTGTTTCTTCATGGCTTCGGCGACGGTTTCCATTTTCAGATCGCGATGAAAGTCGTCATTCCTTATGTACCACTTGGCCTATCCCCCTTGAGCACTCAATTTTGGAAAGTTAGGATGTATTTGATGTTGGTTTTTTAGTGCAGCCCCTAATTTATATACGTCCAGACTGGTTTTAGAATTTGCTTGTACAGCAGTCACGGATTAATTACTGGTGTAATTTACAGCTTAACTCTTAAGTCTTTAAAATCGTCAGATTCAGGTGAGTAATGGAGTTAGGCCTACATGTAACTCGATGCTGATGTATTTTGTTGTATGATACAGAGTTGGGAGACTCTAATGGCCTTCAAGATGAACTGGGATCTGGAGACGGTGACAGCGAATGACTTCGTGGACCACATAATCGCTCGGTTGCCTGCAATTCAAAAGCTCCAGCAGTTGGACCTTGTCAGGCACCACGCTCACGTCCTCGCCCACTTGGCAATCACTGGTGAGCTACACAATTCATAACCTATTGCAAATTTATTTTTTGGTTCACTCTAAATTCAACTACATGAACATCACGATTTGAACAGTGTTTAGGTACCGGCCAAATCTTTTTTTCATCCATGATATTCGATCGTTCTATAAACTCATCATCTCTCTTCATTTCTCTATTGGAAACTGCGAAGCTTTTTTTCATCACATTCACTCATTCTATAAACTGGCCATCATTCTATAAACTGACTTCGTTTTTAGTGTTTTCACTGCATTTATTCGCCAATTTTATAGCTCTTTATAAATACTTGAATGATGAAAACTCAATTTTTGATCATTTTCCGTGCGAATATATCTTTTGCCTTCAAAATTTGTCCTGTTATAAACGGACAATCTTACCTCATTTCAACGCTGATCTATTCTTAGCAGTAGCCATTGTATACGACCCTAAACTCAAATTGTTTTGAGGGTCCAGCAGGGGCAATGATCACGTTGTGCTCCACTTCTAACTAATTCACGTGCAATTCCTGGTGGCCCTAAGCGTAGTGGCGATGTACTTTTCTACAAAAACTTGAAATCTTAATTTTTGAAAGGATGTATAGGAACATCCTAAGGCGGAGGTATGAAAGTAAGAGCATAAAAATAATCGGGACGTAGGGTACAAGGTTTAGGTCCCTACCAACTGATCCATCAAGTATATTTCATCATATCAACAGCTACCAACCTGAGAAAATATTCAAGTAAATAGGATGGAACTGAAATTAGGCAAAAAATCATCGTTTTTTGCAAATTTTAAGGAATTTGAAGAAAAGAAATCTGTAAATTCTTGACACAACGGTTTATTATCTTCTTTGTCCTGATGACCCTTCTGTCTAGATCATTAGATGATGGATGAAACTCCAGCTCATCATCCAAATTTAATTTGTCTTAACAAATAGGGATTGTTTCACAGACAAGAAACTGAGTGAAATTTCAAGTCCCTAGCTCATCATCCAAATTTAATTTGTTTGAATTAGGTATTGTTAAAACAATTCTAAAGGCTAGAAACCGATTTAATATTGCATTGTCCTCCAGTTATACCGATAGGTATATTGCCAGCCTCTAGCTCATTGGAAAGTTGAAAAAAAAAACTTTGTTCAAACTTGAAATAAAATTTAAAAATTCGTTTTGAAACCCTTCCCCTTGACCTGGGGTTATGATAAGTTTCAAGGACCGTGGGACTTGTCCGATTCCGGGAAATCCAATTTTGAGGGGGGGGGGGGTACTTTTAACTTTTTTTTCTTGGGCGATTCCACAGGTTCATTATCGAAGAAAATAAACCAAAATTGTTCTCTGAACAGCTGTAGCAAGCTTAGTATTGAGCTATGGATTGAATTACATTTTATTCTATGTAAAAATTCCAATGGTTCATTATCGAAGATAATAAACCAAAAGCTGGTGACTCCTTAGACCACTCGATACCGAGATATTTCTGAAAACCAAAACAACCCTGAAGATGCCGTGACCAGATATTTTGGTGGGCGTCACTAGACCAGTTAAAAACATGAAACCTTCTCAACCACCTTTGGCATCTACCCGTCCATTTTTCCTCGCATTTTTCTGACCTAGTGGCTGGACTTACTACAGGAGGCTGATGTAGGTGTTGGTCTTGAGGATGATGATTGATTCTGGGTAGCGTCTCGTACATAATATTGATTGTAATGAAAGTACTCAATTGGAGGATTACCATTCCTTCTGGTTCGTCTCGTAGAACCAGCTTCGTATTAAAGCGACCAAGTTTAAAGGTACACTATCTGAAGTGATATTTATTCGTCTGAACGAGTTTGGGGAAAAGAACCAAGACGGAAGGACAGGGCGGTGGGAAAGTGTGTCGCTATGATTAGGACGTTATCGCTTGTTTGCTCAAGCATCTGGGTCCACAGCCCTCGTTCCTCAGACAGTCTACGTGAAGAGACGGTATCCACCTCGTCCACTCACGAAGAATAAGATGAACACTTGCCGCTATATCCTTCGTAAGGAAGGATACAAAAAAACTTCACGTTTCACCTGCTCCTCGCCCGCACCTCCGACTCCCTCATCAGGTTCCATGAGGGAAATGAACGCACTTGAGCAGTAGGTAGATAAGGCTACGAACATTTGTTATCCTTGTGTTTAATCAGTCAACTTTCGATACGAATTTCTCTAGACTCCGTAAGATGGAACTTGATAAGAATAGACTCCTTTTTTCTGTGAACTTGGTCAAATTTACCACTATTTTCCGTGGAATAGGAGAAGATAGCTAAAATCATGTTTCAAATTCGGATTCTGCACCTCAAAAACATAGAGAGGTTGAAAGTGGAAAATTAATTGGGTTTTTTGAAGTGCCTTTTTTAACACTCAAACGTAGCTAGAAAATAGGTATATGAGCTGTATCTCAAAAAACTAAACCTAAACCGCTAAGTGGGCCACCCTGTATACCAGTTATTTCTTCGAAAATTCGCTCTTATAATCATGCTGCAGGACTGTGGTTTTTTTTTTCTTTTTTTTTTTTTTGCCAGTGTCATTGTTGTTGGTCTCCAATAGGGACAAATCAAAACGTCTGTCTGGTGCGTGGGCTGTAGATCTTTCTTATGACTTCTAGTAGCTACAAATGTGTCGAATTGTTTAACCGCTCTTGTTGTGTCTATTCATGTAATTGGCTATGCCGTGCAATTAAATAAATAAATAAATCTGACCTTGAACCGAGACAATTCTCACTTAGTAAAAAGTGGAGCTATCAGAGGGTTGTCACTTGAAAAAGTGAGGGAACGCAAGTACTCACTTAAGAGGGCACTTGACGTCGCGAGTCAACGGCTCAAACACATTTAGATAGGGGGAAAAATAAGTATTGATGAGCGATGGGGGAAAATGAGAGATGGGAGCAGTCGAGGGAGCCCTAAAAAAACGAAGTGTCATCCTGGTGGTAAAACACCAGGTTTACAGAGTCATAACACGTTCGATGGCGCGTGTTATGGCGCACAGGTGTGGGGACACCACATGTTTGAACAGATCGAGGCACTACATCGCCACTAACTCAAAAAACGACCTGCCCTTCCTAATAACACCCTTAATTATGCCCTACTCGCAGAAAGTGGGTTTGAGCCGCTACGTTTCTACACCCTGAAAACTTCTCGTGTAGATTACGTTGATGATGTACTAAAGCATCCACAGCACAGGTACCCACTTATTATTACTAAAAAAATGTGTTGGTACGAGTTATATGAGAGACCAGTGGGAAACTGTAAAACCAATTCTCTGAGCGAGGGATCGTCAAAGAAATTACTGTATGAATTATTAGATAGATAGATAGAAAAATGTTTATTAATTTCGTATAACTGGCGCACATACATAATTTAGAAATTGATCATAGAGCAGTAGTACTTACTTAACTAAGCCCAAACAATGAAGAAGTTCCTTAAACAACAATTTTCCAAAACAAATATTTTATACATTTATGCACCGAGAACACTTTAATTAAGACAAAAACATAATACGTGCATGGGCATCTTGCCCGTCTACTGATGGGAGGGGGGGGGGGGATTTGAGCCACTGTCTCCACCACATGAGTCGCGGTAATCATTATTATTCATCATTATTATTTATAGCTCTTTTTATAGTATGCTTATATATTATATTCTTTTTTTAAATATCATTATTAATTTTACTTTTATCTTATTTATTTATTGATAGTTATGCCCGTGCACACCCGGTTTACTCTTCCCAGTTAAATTCAGTAATCATCATCTTCCGGTACCTATTGGCGTAATGCCCAAATCTTGCCACAGCGCACCAGCTCCCGGGATCGTTCAGGAGTTCGATCATTCTTTCCGCCGTCAACCCCAGAAAGAAATCTCATTCTGAATTCGGCCATATCCGGGCAGACGCCAAAGAAATGAATGATGTCCTCACGGGCCATGTACGAATTACAAGAGCAGTGACGAACAGGCCTAGCGAGCCACGTAGCAAGCTGGTCACACCAAGTTGTTTGCCAGAGGACTTTTACTTGGGGTATCGGGGGGTTGGATGACCTCTCTTGTATTATAATAATTGCAAGGGCAAGGACGGAAGTGCGAACGTCACATTACATTACAGATGGTGGAGAGAAGGGCAGTTGAATAAGTGCGAGCAGACCCCACTGCATTTCCTGGCAAAGGGTCAAATTTTGAAAGAATAACGTACAATACACACAATAACGTATCTTTGAGAAATCACAATCACATAAATCGAAAACATAGCATAGAAAATCTCGTTGGTATGGTAAATCTAAGCAATTAGATGAAATACGCAAGAAAGGCAGAGAAAATATTGGAAATTTTCTCTTCACAGAATTATTTAATTACGAATAACACAAGAGCAAAGACGTAATGATGTGACTGTGATGTAATAATGCAAAACTAAAAATAGTGGAAGTTACATAAATAGAAAGGTGATGTATGATGTAAATCTATAAATAACACAGCCCCACAAATGACAGAAAATATCAAATTCCGGAGACCAGAATAGTGTATTCCTACGTATTTATCGTCGCTGGATCCGAATCTGAGGTCCAAAAAAGTCGTACATCCCAAAGTTATTCGCTAGGGCAGTTGCGGGGTGAATTCCCCATACATTCCCAAAATGAAACAGTCTAACTAGTGACACCTCATTTTAAAGGAGATTTTACGCTGAATACGATGGTGAAGTCAGAACTGCGATATCTTATTCCGTTCTCAAACTGGAGCACTTTGAAGGTGAATAAACGTGATTATTACTGGAGATGTTCTTCACTGTTCATCTGCTCTAACCTGATAAAGGAATGACATATTGCAATTCTGACTTCATCATCGTGTTCAGCGTAAAACAACCTTTAAAATGAGGTGTAACTTGTCAGACTGTTTCATTTGTGGGTAATCCCTCCCCCCCCCCCCCCAAACTCCCCTAGCGAATAAATTTGGGAGTACCTATACGACATTTTTGGACCGCAGATTCAACGTCGAAAAATACATAGGAATTTGATTTTTTTTCTTTTCTTTTTATTTCTTTTCTAAAAAGGAAACTAAAATTGCTGAGAATATTTTAGAGAGCATTATGAGCATAGTGAGAGCACAATTTTATATTTTAGAATTATTTCATAATTTCATCATTTTAATTATAATTCACGACTAGACAGTCAAGTAATATAAAAGTAAACACTCCCCACTATGTAAGAACGTCCCCGGCAGTATAAGGAGGAGTAAGAACGTATAAGGAGGAGTAAGAACGTCCCCGGCAGTATAATGTCTGAGCTGAACTAGGTAGGTACCTCAAAATTTTCCATAATTCAGGATATTCACCAGCGAGACATGGCTTGAACTGGTCCGTACGTCAACTGGTATTTCGTCGATTCCTTAGTGATAATATACCATTCGTTGAGTTGACATCACCCTCGGTTATCTCTTTGAATCCAAATTGGCCCACACATTTGCAATTAGGATTCTATATCCGTATAGAACGGCCTATTCTGAATCTCTAGTAACGTGGGTGTAAGGTTGGCGCGAACGTGTGCGAGCGGTTCTATGTGTCACCGTCTATTATTATCCAATCATATCCCTCGGTATGAAGTGTCCGTGTGTAGTTAGTTGTATTAATAGATTGGATTCCGAACGGCCAAGATAAGTCGTTAACAGGTGATTAATTTCGTCTTGTGAACGTGATTGGGCAGTTCAACTCGGACCTATCTCTATAACGTGAACGGACGTGGATCTAGGGAGCTACGGTGGCCGCACCGCGTGCTAACAGTACACTCGTATGGGAGCGAGATGCGGACAAGGGAGCCGTAGGGGCAGCTGCTGGTAAACCAACACCTGGCATAGTAATCATCGTTCGATCAAGGGCATTTAAAGATCCCGGGTCACTCACCAAGCACAAGGGTACACGTACCCCGTCCCTCACCTGTCTCACTCTGAAATTAGGTTCCAGTCTCAAGGAGAATTCGTACTCTATCGCAACGTCATAAAGATATCGTCCGATTCGAAGCTCGAATACCAAAAATAATGTCTGCCGACTTCAGCCCCATCAACCGAGCTCTGATAAGCTCACGAGCACCAGTGGAATTGAATCGGTACAACTGGATGGTGTTCCTAATTCGTCAATAGTTACTTACAATAGCGCCACTCGAGTTAATTATTAGCAATTATTTGAAACCATTTGAGTTCTCCCGGTATTGTTGCTGAAGTTGTTTCCAATTCAATTTTTATTCAAGAAAACAGTACACAATACATATAACAAATTTTTTACAGTCAATGCACGTAATGATAGTACCAAAGTTAAGGTGGATTTCTGAGCCTAAGGTCCTGTGACTTGTCTAGGCTCGTCTCTTCCCTGCTTTTTGGTAAATAGTACAAATTATGCATCTGAAACGCTTATTTTAATTGGTATTAGGTGTTCAGTGCCAAAATATAGGTACGCTATCTACCTTAAAGTACTCTAATAATCGTAGTTCCCCAAAAACTACCTACACTTATCCTAAATTAAACCCGTCTATAATTTTACTTTCATTATCTCCAAGTTCAAAACATCCAAGAACCATTTTTTTTTTAATTTTCCTGTTGATGATTCAGTCTTAATAGCGGCAACTGTTTAAATAGGGGTGGAGCGACCTACGGAATTTGTCTGTCGAGTGAAGAAATCATTCTGAGATTGCGGTATTTGGAGGACGTAATTGGCAGTTGCTTGTGTCGGATTAACCACTGATTGCTATGTAAATACATTCAGAGTTTTATGTACATACAATACAGTTCTATGGATGTGAGTTATTCTGGGGGTGGGAACATCGAAGGTTTTGTACAGGGACCTAGTTGGAAAACGCCTATAGGCATTGGTTTGTGGTGGCCGATACTACAACAGTTATTATTTCGTTTATTACTTTATTTTATTTTACATACGAATCAACTTGACTACAGAAATTTAGATGAATAAAAAATAAATCGCACGAAGACCACGAATTAAATACTAGAATTAGGAAGTCCACTGGTGACCCCGACGTGATCTTGTGATGGCTGAAGGGAACTCACCGAGAGAACATTCTCATGCTGGAGGAGCAGTAACAACCTACACCGTGCAGCTATCGCGCTCAGACACCTCCGTTTTGGAAATCAGCAGCACCCATATGCTTCCACCGTTCAGAATCGGAACGCAATTTATGTTTTAATCATCCAACTTTCTGTAGTCAAGTTGATTCATCTGGGAAATAAATTGAAGTAATTAACGAAATAATAACTGTTGTAGTATCGGCCACCTTCAAACTGAATTCATTGCTATTCTTATGCTTTGCTTTTTGTTCATTATTTAAAACTGTCCTTGGTCATTCCAAAAACCCTAACTAAATCGTCAAGTGAACCTCACATGTACCGGCATCCTCATCGATTGAAAACCACTCAATTTCCTTAGGAAGTCGCATTCAAATTTTTCCTCCTTAGTTATTTCTGATGGTTTTCATTGATTTTCCGTTCTGATAGTGAACTTGGTGGTCCTTAGGGACTGGAATGTCTGAGCCACGAGGAACAAGGCTGTCAATAGCTCAGTTCAGAGATCAGGGTCGGTGATAACTTTTTTTTTTGTTTTCAGAATTATGCCCCTTAACCTCGCACAAACGAAAATAACAGTCATTTCAGTGGGTTTTTTTGTTCCCTCTATAGGAACACAAAATTTCAGTGGTCTTTCAAGTCCTTCTGACCACTCCTAAAACCTAGAGGGTACAGTCATCTACGATTCATGGCTTTTGAGCTGTTGTGGGGCCCAAACGTTTGTCACTGTTTATTGATGTCCACCAGGATAACACCCGTGCGTTGCCTCGCACAGCACCTTGCAACTTCCAAATCACAAATTTTTTGAACTTCAAAAACGTCAAGGATTTCAGATTTGATACCAACCACATTATTAAGGTCCTTTGTTTTGTATCATGGATGTGCGTCAGTTATTATCCAACCCAAAAAAAACCCACAAAGAAATTTTCGGCCGAAATCGAACGAAGTTTTACGTATTCAGTGAATACTATTCACTGGCAATTTATGGCTTCACATAGAGAAACCGCTACCATTCCCTGTCACCACTTCTATAGAATTGTTTCTATTTTCTATTATACGATGGTGCTAATGTAAAGTCATAATATTCACCATCCTAGTTTCACTAAAATCGAACCTGATGGGTATTACTGAAAATTGCCCTTCCCCCACTCCACCGCCGCCTCTTGATGTACTGCACTTATGTATCATGCAAACTGACATTCAAAGTAGACTCACGACTCAGTACAGTCCCTTCAACGCCATTCATTTCCAAAATTCGAGTGGTTCGGTTCTACCATTTATTTCCCCCTCCCTAAATGGTTAAATTTTCACAGCCAACCCAATCACCAATCAATTGTGATCGCCGATTACAATTTGGAAACATTCAGACAACCCTCAGGAATTTTAATAGATTTGAATAGATTTTTAAATAGAATAGATAGAATAGATTTTGATTTGATTTTGATGTTGATTGGCTGAATTAATAGTCAGATCTCAAGTATCACTCACACTCGCCGAAGTGGACGAACCCTCAAGTGTGGGTCTCATGCGAGATTGGTATTAATTGTCTCCTTGAGACCCGCACTGAGTGAAGGCCTCACTTGAGGTGATCATGAAGAAGGTTGTCCTCCAATTTTCGTTCATCTACGTAACAAATACAAAAGTTGGAATCCTGATGATCAATCGATACGCATATAGTCACCGTACTCGTCAAAAACTATTGAAGCAAGAGGAAATGACGAGAAATGAGTAGAAACTCTCCTAACGTAGAATTAATGGGTAGAATCGCTCGCAACGAAAATTACCGAGAGTTGAAATTAACACGGGATCGACGAGATTTGTATGACAGCAGATTGTTTAGATAGCGATGACAGCGGGTTACTCGTGATTTGGCAGGATCAAGTGCGGGTCTCACTCGAAATTGGAAGTGAATTTCGTGCATCAATACTGGCTCAGTTTGAGTGGGAGCGACCCTCAAGTGCCGTCAATTATTGACGGTCGGAGTTCTGAGTGATCGTAAATAAATATTGAATCAGACCCAACACTAAATATTCGAAATTTTCCCTCAAGTGGCGACTATTAATTCCACCCTTGGACAATTTGTTAAGATCGCCCGGAGGGTTGTACGAACAGCACAACAAGGTTCACAACGTTCACAAGGAGGTCTCAAAGGTAGAGCCGGTGAAAAATCGTCAACATTCGCGTGATCCAATTGGTAGAACTTTTCGTATCAGAGGGAAAAGGTAATTTCGAATATTTAGTGGTGGGTCAAAGTAAAAGGTGTCAACAAGTAAAAACCCACTGACAAATTATAATATTTTGGCACGGAATTTCGTCGGAAAACTGAAGAGATCATCACTGAGCTAGTTACCGACTCTCTCCCTCACTTGAACAGGACCATCTGGTCCCCTTCTCGAACCACACTCAAATGTTTCAGCTCATTCTTACAATATTATTTTTTTATAATTATGGAATTCTCAAGGATATTCTATACAGAACTGATCTATGCTGATAACGGTGAACCGGTTTGGAACGGTTGCAGCGTTTTTGGTTTATTATCTTCGATAATGAACCATTGGAATCGGCCAAGAAAAAAAAATCTCTCCCCCCCCCCCCCTCAAATTTGTTTACGTTTCAAGGCACGTAGATCCAGAAAATCGCCCCACTTTGTCCATATGGCGTTGTGCTAAAATTACGAAATTTGGTTTACAGATTCGGACCAACACCAAAATGATCCTCGAAACTTTTCATAATCCTAGGTCAAGGGGAAAGGGTTCAAAATGAATCTGGAAATTTCAGTTCGGCCGATTCAAATAACACATTGTGTTGAGATATCGAGTTAATAAATAATAATAATTAATAAATTATTGCAGAAGTAGGTAGGTGGAAATAAAAACCCCAGAGTTTCATTATTGGTACAACTTATTTGTAGTTAATTCGTCATCTTTATAAACGTTTCATCTATCATGTATGATCTAGACTGGAGAGTGATCTGCAGAAAGAAGATAATAAACCGCTGTGTCAAGAATTTGCAATAGAAGGGCCTATTGCATTAATACTCAACTCAATATTCAGGATTTCATCTTTAGAATCGTGTTCAAAAATTCGTGTTAAATGGCCGAAAACGTGGTTTGTCACTTAACATTTTGATTTTGGAAGAAAAGGTGCCAAATTTAATGCCCGAGCTATTGGTTTCCTCTGAGGGCTGAAATGAGTCCTGAAACGTAAAAAAAAACAATAATTCGAGCGGATTTGAACCTAATTCTATCTGAATGGTTGAGAATTATAAAAGAATTTTCAAGGTAGTTATTAAGAATTTAAACGTAACAGTTACTTCTACGTTGTATGTTGCAGATTCATATACATGCAAGTTAGTAGATTAATTAGGCTAATGATGAAGACTTGTACGCAATGTGCATAGTATACTCTTATTTATTAACCATTCAAAATGATAAGAGTCTTTCCCCAATCAAGATTCTATCGAATATTCATCATGTACATTTACGCAGTGGCGGCTCGTCCATAAGGCCACCTTGGCCCTCGCCCCACCCAAAAATTTGCAAAGGAAAACAGAAAAAACATAGAACAAGGAGAAAAAAATCTTACCTACTACTACCCACCATGGAAGAAGGGAGATCTCCCTTCCTCCATGACTACCCACTTCCACTGAGTCGCATTTTGTTTCGATTTATCGATTAAAAAAGTCGATTATCGGATCGACCAGAAGTGCCCCAGTCTCAATGTTGAAGGTATAGGCGCTTCCTGGGGTGGGGGAAGGCACTCTGTGTTCCGAGATAGGAGGCGTTCCGGGCGGTGGCCAAAATATCGTATCAAGTTGAACGCCGAAAACAATCGATCGTTGAATCGTTCCTTGTCAAGGAAGAACGGGGTTCATTCTTCCATGCTTTCTTCCATGTTTGATAAGAATGATATCAAAACGTTGCCTGACGTTATAATATTATTTTGAATGCATTGACTGGTGGTTTTTAGCTTCGTATTTACTCATCATAGTAAAAGTGAATTATTGTCTCCATAATATTAATCAACTAAACATTGAAATTTAATATCTCACGTGCAACGCGTGAACGCTTTGCTAGTCGTCAAGACTGAAGTGGATCCACAGAAAACCCCACTATACTACGTGGATCACTATTCGCCCAAGGGAATTTGTTGATTTCTACATTCTGTAAGTTAATAACAGTTAATAACCGTTAATAACAGTAATATACATAATATTATTATGTAGCTCAGCCAACCGTTGAGAATACTGTTTTATTTGTTATCCCTGAAACTGATGGTGACTTCGTTGACTCGAGCTTTGTTTGAGCTAACCAACGAACTCTAAAAGCTAGTTGAAATCAATCTTGCTGTTCTGTGATCGCTCATAATGTTTTGATACGATTGGATAAGAAAACGTATGTGCAATCTGGGCATAAGAGGACATTTTTAGAGGGGGTTTTCAAGGTACCACTCGGCTAGGAAGCAGATGGTCGCGATTGCTAATTTTTAAAAACCCCAGTAATAGAAACTCCAATAATATAATTTTTTGACTACCTTTATAATGTACTCTTTGAATAGTACTCGTACAGTCACAATTTCTCTTTTATTCTTCCTATCATTTTGAAGATAATTATTTGGGTGGGTAGGTGGGATTGCCTTGCAGCCACCTCCTCGTCGGTAATCCTGGATAGTGGTCAGTAATCTTCCCTCTCCTCAAGAGAACTCTTTGGAGAACGATGTTTCCTGACTTGCTAAGAGCTGCATACCATTAATTATGAAGCAGTTTAGCTGTAAGGGTAGTTTGAGTTTAGTTCCTATAGTGAGTACCTAATAGGTAGGTATGCACCTAAATATTGCCCTGGTGCCCCACCAGTTTCTGAGCCCACGAGCCGCCCCTGCATTTACGTACTCGTAACTTAGTCAAAACCCCAAAGACCTCGTTCCTCAACTCCCCAAAAGGACGAGTGGCCGTATCGTTGGAAATTATACTCATTTTGAACATCGACAACAACGTCTTCCGCCGATAGGAAAGAACGGAAGTAGGAGTGAGGGAGAAGGAGTCCTCAAGACATGAACTTGAGGGGCGTACAAGTCCGTTGGTAACAGCATATGGTTGCTCCAACTGTCCATCCGCTGTGCCTAGCGAGCAAGGTCATTTTATCACTTGGCCTTCAAGATACCGCAATATAAATATCACTTAGGATATTATTGTCACGTGTCATTTGCGAGCGGTTGACCAAAAATTGAACAATAATCGTACTTCTTAATTGACTTGGCACATTCAAGTTGGCCCACTAATGGATCGTGAAGTCCCACTGATCATAACACTTATAATTAGTTACCATTATATAGATGTATCATTATGTATCTTCACAATTTCAACATTATTTGCGATTGGATTCTAATTTAGGTTACGTTTTAAGCCATTTATTAGGTAAAATAATACGCATAGTACAGAAAGAAGAGAATTGGATAATTGAAGTAAAATTATTCACGAGTACAAATTTATGTAGGCAAATAACAAATAAAAATTCGCAATTTCTGATCTCCAAAATTTAAAGAAATTGTCCGGAGATCAGAAGTTGCATACAAATTACAGTTGCAGGGTTACATAAAACTTACATTAATGATCGAAAAATCAAATCAAGTCCTATAGAAAAAGGTTCATAAAGTAAATAGGTAAACATATCAATGAAAAAAGTTCAGTAACGGAAAATGAATTAAAGAATTTAAATACTGCTGCATCAGAAAAACTCATAAACGCTTTTTCTAAATTGGCTAAATCTTTTGATAAGCTTAATGTTAGGAGGGTTTAATGAAAAAGTCCGGGACCTAAATAGCATATTCGATAGCTTTAGATAAAAATTACACTTGGGATCAGGGATCGGAACCATAATACCCAAGTGAAGTTGATACCATGTAATCGAGGGATTTTGCAAAGTTGATATTTATAGTAGTATTAAAATTGATTTGGCGTATAAGTAAGTCGAGGGGTAAGAATTACAAATTTTAAAAACGAAGGTTTGCTGGGGCTTCGATATCCAGATCTAAATATAAGTCGCATACTGACTTTATTGCCACCTCAAATGATCTAGAAGTAGCTCAGAATACACGAATGCATGAACAGTAATTTTTAGAGTAGATAAGGGAAGAAATGTACTACCAACCATCTGAACAACGCCAACGATATTCCACAATATGGCATATTAGAAAGTAGTGTTTTTTCGTAATAAGCTTTACCACCTCACCCACACAAGCTGAAAACTCCTCCTAAGGGCCAAATAAGCGGAATCTGGAAACAGAAAATAAAATTGGAAATGTCCGGGGTTTTGAAGAAAGGCAGACCTACCGTTGTCCGTTCGTTGGTCGGGGACAGAAACCGTCAGAGGTGGCCATCGATGTATATGTATACATCGATGGAGGTGGCTGCAGGACAAATATTTTTTTACCCTGTTTTTTTCATGGAAGAATTGACATTTATTTATCTCTTCCTATAAGGAACGTCCTTCGAAATTGGCCACAATGTAACAAACAAACCTTCTATGAAGTTGAATGCCCGGAAGTCCAGTTAGACAGAGTTCGTCGTAGTTCGCTTATACAGTTCACACGGAACATTACAATTGAAGACTACAGGGGAAACACGGGGTAACTCACTTTTTCCCTACTGTTCGAGAGAGTCAATTTTCCCTCGGAACTTGCCTGTATTCTTCACTTGAACCAGTTTTAATAAATTGAAAATAGTAATAAATTCGTCGTCCACTGTAGAATGAATCGATTTTGTTTCATAGTTTGGAAAAGGGTGGCAATTTGGCATTGAACATCTTAGATCCAGCTGAGCAGAGGAAAAACGAGGTATCTCTGTGCTATGCGGGTCCGAACTAATGTATCTTACACCCTATTGCTGAATTGAAACGCGATTTAAAAATCAAAACGACGATTTATTATCACAATAGGTTCTACAATTGAAATAGTGAACCAAAATATTTACAATTTGTAAAGTAAATGAAAGTTTTTTAAATCACTGCATATTCCTCAGATTGGCGGAATAAGCTTGAGCTGATGAAGTACAGAAACGCTTCAGGGACTGAACGTCGTCGGATTTTGGCTTTGACAGTGGGATGCGTCGTTTATAGGCTTTAGCAGGAAAAATAAATTCATTCGCTGGCAGCTGTTGAAGTTGACTCTTCACGTTGCTGCTCATTCTTAATTATTCGGATTAGGAATCATGATTGTGCTCTGGTAGTTTCGACTGTAGGTTCTGTGGTGTATTAGCTGGGAATGGTTTTTGTCCATATTCACCTCGCTCATTGACCTGGTCTCCAATTTTGATGGAGCTTTGTTGTCAGGGATCGCATATAACAATTAGCACCAGTTTCTACTTGTCTACTTTTTCACAGGGGAATTTTGAAAAGCCTGATCCAATCGTTAGGAGTTTCAGTTCCGCCTTTTGGGTTTAAAGCTACACCAGATACCTCGTTTTCCCCCTATAGTCTTCAATTGGTTCTTTACGTCTTTCGTCTTAAATTCTTATTTCCTTCATGATTTGAACAAGATTTTATAGTATATTTTCTGAGCACTATTCGCAAGCTATCATCTAGGAACGCAGTAGCACGAAACGCGTTTTCCTGGTGTCCATATTTCGTCTCCTATTTGACCGATCAACTTGAAATTTGGCGTGGGTCTTCTTGGTGTGGATAGTAGAAAGTCCTGAAAGTTTCAAGTCGCTAGGTCTAAAGAGAACCGAGTAATATCACTTCAAACACCCGGTTTTTCGCACTTACCATTTTCTCCTCCATCTTGTTCAGACAGGCAAGGCTACAGCTTCTCCATTTTCACCGATTGACTTGATTTTGCACAGAACTTCGTTTCAGCTTGAGACAGTGCCTTTTAACATATTTAACCCATTATCTCAACCCAAAAAATTTTAGAAACAAAAGAACCTAGATTTTAGGCTAATATTGTCCACTTTGACGAGTCTACAACAAATAATACAAATATGTGTAGTAATAAAAACGTCTCTCCATGGTGTCAAGGGGAGATTTCGAAAGGGGTACGGTACTTGTGAAGTGGTTAGGACATCTCTTTAGTTGGATAATACGAGCTGTCGGTCCCGTCGCTGACGGGCAGAACTCGGGTTTTTTCCCCCATGCGTTTATTCAGATAATATAACAACTAGTTACATTGATAAATCAGTTAACTATCTAGCTATTTATGTAGTTCACAAATTTTTAACACTTTTTGCGGTGAGAGCTCATTAACTTCTACCGCACTTGAACTGCACGTCACTCATTGTCAGCACAGAAGGTCTAGGGGGAACTCGGGGGGTGACCATCTGCCTCTCTTACCTGTCGCTTTACGGATTATACCTCTTACATGTCTCTTTACAAACCCTTATAATCTTAAATACGAAAAATAATATTCATCTGTCTCACGGGAAGGAAGAATTTAAGATTTTTATATTTCGGCTTCCCTATAAACCCCCACCCCTATGCATCGGATACGGAAGTGAACCCCCCTATGTCCTTCCCCAGTCACAGAAACATCTCAATACGGGAAATGTGTTGGCTCCATTGAGCCATTTTTGCGTGATTGAAGGACATACAGACAGACACCAAATTCATAATCGTCATGGTTCGACTCCATTTCACGCGAAACGAATAACTGTAGTGAAATGTTTCGAAAATGCCCAAGGAACACGAAAACCGTCTCTAAATTTAGTTATATAGATTTGTGAGTGATTACATCAGAATCGTGCTCTCACAGTAGTGATTATGAACCCACTGGGATTATGTACCTAACCCTACAGGAGATTTTGATCTAACTTCACCAACTAGTCTTGTACGTTTTCAAGGTAACATAGTTGAAGTTACTGTTCATGAAGTTTTATCGTATTGCCTAGTTTAAATTAAAACATATTATTTCAAAACTAGGTATGACTAAATTTTGTCATTTTTGTCCTGGTCTTTAAGCCTCTACGTCCTGTTTTTCGGTCCGTACCTTAAGTGGTATTTGCCAAGTACCGAATATTTGCCAAATACATTTGGCATTCGCCGAGTCCCATTGAATTTGCACCCTGTCCACGAGCATAGAACGAGTTCGGACAAATATTTGTCGAGGATTCTTGTTCAGCGGTATCAAGAAGTTGTTGTGAAGTCTCCTTCTTCAAAAAAGAAAATGAAACCAATGTGAAGACGATGGTGGATGCTGTCTCGAAACAGACCTACCTCCAAGATCTAGTACAAAGAGTGAATCGCAGGGTGCGTGAATGTGAACCCCACGGTTTTGTACGAATTCTCGTTCAACCCCGGCGCTAGGAGGGAAATACAAACCCGCAATGCTTCCCTGAAGAGAAACGTGTAGGCGTAATCGTGACACCTTTTTCCCCACGTGAGGATTTGGTGACGTCTTGAGTTTGAATCGGTCTGAGGACTCACAGACGACAATCAAGTGAGGTTTGAGCGCAACTCCAAATCACAATCGAGTATCGAACTCCAGCTCATCAACTGACAGTCAACTCCAGCTCATCAACTGACAGTCAACTCCAGCTCATCAACTGACAGTCAACTCCAGCTCATCAACTGACAGTCAACTCCAGCTCATCAACTGACAGTCAACTCCAGCTCATCAACTGACAGTCAACTCCAGCTCATCAACTGACAGTCAACTCCAGCTCATCAACTGACAGTCAACTCCAGCTCATCAACTGACAGTCAACTCCAGCTCATCAACTGACAGTCAACTCCAGCTCATCAACTGACAGTCAACTGCAGCTCATCAACTGACAGTCAACTCCAGCTCATCAACTGACAGTCAACTCCAGCTCATCAACTGACAGTCAACTCCAGCTCATCAACTGACAGTCAACTCCAGCTCATCAACTGACAGTCAACTCCAGCTCATCAACTGACAGTCAACTCCAGCTCATCAACTGACAGTCAACTCCAGCTCATCAACTGACAGTCAACTCCAGCTCATCAACTGACAGTCAACTCCAGCTCATCAACTGACAGTCAACTCCAGCTCATCAACTGACAGTCAACTCCAGCTCATCAACTGACAGTCAACTCCAGCTCATCAACTGACAGTCAACTCCAGCTCATCAACTGACAGTCAACTCCAGCTCATCAACTGACAGTCAACTCCAGCTCATCAACTGACAGTCAACTCCAGCTCATCAACTGACAGTCAACTCCAGCTCATCAACTGACAGTCAACTCCAGCTCATCAACTGACAGTCAACTCCAGCTCATCAACTGACAGTCAACTCCAGCTCATCAACTGACAGTCAACTCCAGCTCATCAACTGACAGTCAACTCCAGCTCATCAACTGACAGTCAACTCCAGCTCATCAACTGACAGTCAACTCCAGCTCATCAACTGACAGTCAACTCCAGCTCATCAACTGACAGTCAACTCCAGCTCATCAACTGACAGTCAACTCCAGCTCATCAACTGACAGTCAACTCCAGCTCATCAACTGACAGTCAACTCCAGCTGACCGACAATCCTGAGTAGCGACTAGCGGCAGTTCAGTCAGCCAGTTCAGGGGGTTATTTCAATTTTTCTTGAGGTTATGAAGTTTCGTTTTCTTCAATTTTGTCGTCCAAAATCAAAACGTCAAAACGTCTACTTACGATAAGGATTTCGTAGCTCCCTGAACGAATTTGGTTCCGCCAATCTGTCGCGTGGTCAAATCATTATCCCAGGCATAACTCAAAAACTATTGAACAGGTTTCGATGGAATTATCAGGATTATGCTGATTGGGCTGATTTAGCTTTTTTCAGTTGCTCATGGTACTTGGAATTGAATCCCATACGATTTTTGTATACAGAGCTAAATTTTGAAGATTGAATGTTTGAAAGCATCAGAGTATCACGGAGACCACGTGTAGAAAATTCGAAATTAGGTACAAGAAAAAATGAACAATTCCCCTTCTCCTTATGAGTCCACAATGGAACCGGAAAATATCACTTTTCCACAACTGAAACAGTCTTGGCGTAGTGACAATTAGATACTTTTGATATTTCTAATATTAAATATTGTACACGATATTAAGGATGGGATATCGATAATATCGAATATCAAAATTTCGGGACCGATACTCGATATTTATATCGATATTCAAATTTCGATACAATCGGGATTTTGACAATTCAACAAAAACGAGATTTTCTAACCAGGGTTGAAATAACTAAGAATGGAGAGAACCAAAACCAGGAGAAATGTTTCAAGTAAAAAACTCCAATGAATCATGATCTAATAATTTAATAATATAATTATTGTTGATGTTTCATTGAGATATTTTAAAAAGAATAAAAAATGGCCATAACACGTAGGTTTGAAATTCCGACCTCCAATAAAAATTCAAGTCTGTATATAAAATGGTTTATACGTATTACACAAATAACGAGGAAAATGCTAGTTGCAAGAGCAAGAGCATAACATTAAAACAAATATCTATACAACCTTCCCAGCAATCACCTTCCTACTCCCTTTCAATGTTCAATATCGATAATTCGATATAATAATAATAAATATCATTATTGGCATTATTATATATTATATACATTAATATAATTAAAAAAAAAAAAAAAAGCCCACCGACAAAAAAGTTCAAAATGAATTTTTGAGATAGCCGGTGGAGTTGTTACAAAAATAAATAACTAATCTTTATAAACAGCGCCATTATACAAGAAGAAAGCGAGTGAAGTGTATAGTCCTGGAGCCGAGGCCGAAAATGGGTGTTCATTTTAGGAGAAGGTTTGATATAAAATTATGAAAATCTAGTCAATTCTGAGTAAGAAAATCCAAGTCTGCCATTTCAAAGCGGTTGCTTTCAAAAATGGCAGCCATTTAAAAAGTGACGAAAACGCACAAACATGACCTGTCTTTAGGATGGATGGAACTTTTATAGATGATAGATTATGTCCAAACATAGATGTTTTCACCAGTCTGCCACTTTCAACCGGTTGAAAATGCGTGGCAGACTCAATTTCAAAAATTGCATTTTTCGGGTGTAAAATTTACAGTATTTGGGACGCCTCAAATTTTCACACATGATTATATATGCCCAAATAAGGAGTTTGAGACTTGTCTGCCAATCTAAAGCAGTTGAAAAGTAATGGCAGACTTGAATTGAAATATTGCCAAATTTGGTGATAAATTTCATCAGTTTTAGGAAGATTCAAATTTCAATACGTTAAAGTACCTGTGGTATGAGAGCAATAGACCATGGTCTGCCTTGCCTAGCCAGTTGCTTTCTACCGACAGACTGAAATGCAAAAATTGCCAAATTACTGATCAAAATTTTGTGATTTTAGGATGCTTCAAATTTCGGCTCAACATTGTTCTCCTGCAATAAGACTGAAAAAGAGTAGTCTGCCTTCAGTAACCCGTTGTTTAAGTTAGGCAGACTGAAATTGAAAAATTGCAATTTTCAAGGTCAAAATGAATGTATTTTGGGAAAGTTGTAATTTTGGCATGTGATACTAGCATGTTAGTGTAAACTTTTTGACGCAGTCTGCCATCAATATTCCGCTGCCTTCTGGCGGCAGACTGAACTCAAACGTGGGAAAACAGAAATAATTTCAATTATTGACCATTTTTATGGTAAAAATGCATCTTCTTTAGGACGATTCAAATTTTGGCACATGATACTACATTGTAAGAAGAAACTTTGTGACATGGTCTGCCATCAATATCCAACTGATTTTTTCGGCAGACCAACAATATTAGGTATCTTACTTACATAATATGTTACAATTTGCCATCCCTCAACACCTTTATTAGCTGCAAGTAATTTTTTCTACATCCATTTTCCTTCATGTCCGACTGTAGAAAATATCTTTAATTTATAAATGAAACAAGGGAGAAGCAGAAAACAGAATGGGAAAACACTAAACTTCGCGTCGAAAACGGCCGTTAGGTGGGTCCCGGGTAGCCGCCCAGAATAAAACTGCCTTTTTTTCATCTTCCAGGTAAACTACAGTCTAGAAATTTTAACCGTCAGTCGGGGATAGACCACATTGCAATATTCACTCGGTTTCTCATCTGTAAAATTGTTTAAATAATACCTTTTTGTAATAATACAAATTAAATTTTGATGCTGAGCTATTGACTTGAAATTTTAAAAATAGGTCAGAACTGGATCACAATGCAATATTCACTCGGTTTTTTGTCTGTAAAATTGTTTAAATAATACCTATTTGTTTAAACAAATGAAATTTTGATGATGAGCTACATACTTGAAATTTTAAATATAGGTCAGAAATGGATGACATTTCAATATTCACTCGGTTTGTATGACATGGTATGAGTATGGTATGGTATATTATTGTATGTATGATTTGGTATAGTACAGTATGGTATGATAGGAAAGAAATTCGTATGGTATGGTATGAGTACGGTGAGAATATGGTATGGTGCCGATTTGCAACACAGTCTGGTATAGACAGAAGGGAGTTTATTTTTCTATGGCCATAGATTTAGGCAAGTTTAGTTATTTTCCATTGTACATTGGTAACATCAACCGAATCCAGAAATAACATTATTTTGTTTACTTTTCCAACAATTTTGATTATTTATTTATCGCCACATTGCATCCGACATTTGGACATTTCACCGCTGAACACGACGGCGAAGTCAGAATTGCAATCTCGCATTACGTCCTAAAATGGACGAAGCGATTAGGAAGAAGTTGAACGAAACGAAACCTATCCATATAAACTTCACGAATCTGAAGACATACGTAATCCCATTAAAATTTAATAAGTTAATATTAACTCACAAACAGTACCTTAAGCGGACGAGGCGAAATACATTGGCATGACTCTCGACTGCAAGCTGAGGTGGAAAGCCCATGTAAAGAAAAAGAAATAAAAAACATACCGTTCTATATGAATTTTTCGAGATATGAGATTTTCAAATTTTCAAAATTCGTTTTGAACCCCTTCCCCTTGACCTAGGGTTATGAAAAGTTTCGAGGACCATTGTGGGGTTGGTCGAAACCCATAAAAAAAATTTCGTAATTTTAACTCAACGCTAACTGGGCAAAGTGGCGCGGACGGCGGACGGACGGATTTTGGTT